>PVIJ01000094.1:0-406993 GCA_004024925.1 Scalopus aquaticus
TCCTACTCCTGTCTCCTTCCCTCTTTCCTCTCTCTCTCTCTCCCCTTCTCTCCCTCCCTCTTCGTCCCCCTTCCACTCTCCTTCTCTATCTCCCCTCCCTCCCTCCTTCTCTAGTTATCTCTCTCTCTCCTCCTCTCCCCCCTTCCTCCTCTCTCCTTCAACCCTCCCTCGCTATCTCTCCCTTGGGAGGACACAGCAGAAAGTAGCCATTTGCAAACCAGGAAGGGAACTCTTACCAGATCCAGCCATATCAGCCCCTCATCTGGGACTTCAGCCTGTGTGGGAACTATGGGAACATTTTTCGTCTCTCATTGATGGTATTTTGTTATTGCAACCCAAGCTGACTAATACACTCCTGCATTAGTCGTAAGGAGGTGGGATATTTTTGCTATCTTTATATGGCTTGTCTTTTACAGAAATTTAAATCTAATTAACCATAACCAACCAACCAAATGCTTGTCTTTTACAGAAATTTAAATCTAATTAACCCTAACCAACCAACCAAATTCTGATTGTCTTAAAAGTGTGCCAGAACCTATTTCTTTATAAGTGGTATGTTCTCTATCAGAAATGTTCGCTAGATTTAAAGAGTTTTAGGATGGGAGATCTAACAGTGTTTTGAAGGTCATTATCATCAATATTTATCTGCGATGTGCAGACAGGGCCCCTGGGTCTTTTCCATGTTACAGATCTCCTCTGAGGTCCTGGAGGGTTTGGCCACTGAGCAGCAATATGGGACGCAGAGAGGAATAAGCCAGGGAATTAGTATGCGCTGCAGGCCTGAGAGAGCTGTATCAAAAGCTCACACGCCAGGCTATTTAATTTGTTGGCCTGCTTGGTAGAAAGCTACCTGCTGGGCAGGGTGGGTTTGAAGAATTGGATGGAGAGAAATATAAATGAGTTTAATTCACACTATTATTTCTTGGCTCCACGCACATGTGGGTGAAAAGTTTTTCCTACCACCTCCCTGGCATCTCTCTCTTGCCACTTTCCCTGAGCTGGTACCCTGGCAGCTGAAAGTCGTTAGAGAAAATCACACAATTGAACTGACTAGATTTTTTCCCCAGTTATTTTACGTTTCCAGTTGGCGTCGCCTGTCCTGCTGGGTCTGTCGTAGGTGTCATCCCCATTCACTCAGGCAGCTCTTTCATCCCTTCCTGTCACCCCAAGCCCCCAGGTTCTCTCCTTCTGCAGTTACCTTGCCTCATTCTTCACAGACATTTCAACAACAATCGTCAGGCCTCATTCTGAAAAGTATCACCACCTTGCTGCCAGCACCGTTCTTTCATCATCCGCCCGGGTATGGTGGAGGAGGTGAGGGAGGAAGCGTCTCTCTTCCTCCAAGACCTGCCACCTCAAGTGGGCTCAGCGGGTCTCTGTTCTCTGGGGGCAGCTTCTGAGTCGGCCTCCAGTGAGTCCCATGTCCGGTGTCCACACCCTCGTGCTCTCTGAGCATGCCCTGGACACAGTGACTTGCTTCAATCTGTCAAAAGCGATGGGTTTTTACTTCCAAGACCAGATGGTAGGAGAGTCCAACTCTGTCTCGCTTGCGCCCCCAGCGCTGCAGCAAGAGGGCAAATATCGGCAGGGCCAGGTCTTCGGGGCTCCCCTGGGGCATTCTGATATGTTCTTGCCTGCACTGGCGGGGATGTCCACCAGCGTCCCCTCATTTCCATCATCTCCATGGACAGCGCGACCAACAACCCGGTTGCAGAACATAAAAACATGTCTGGTCTCTAAGTTAAAACCTTTTCATTACATCCGGTAAATGTGGTCGGTTGTCCTAGCACCCCTCTTTCTATAACTGGTTATCAGTTATATGTGATCTCTCCTCCTTATGCTGCTCCCACTTTGAGTCTTTCAAACTCCCCCAAACAATATCTCAACCTTGTTGAGAGAGAAGAGGATTGAAGGCACCACCCACTTCCTAGGGAGAGAGAAAAATGGGATTATTTTAGTAGAAGATGCAGCATTTTCCTGATGACCGAACATAGCAGTGAGCTGACAGAACAGGAGGAGAGCGTGGAGCTTTCAACAGCTTTCACCAGCTTTTCTCTGCCCACTTTCTGCTTTGCTTGAAGTGAGAGCTCTGGCCTGTGGGGGACCTGGGTATTCCGCAGGCCAAGGCTGAAGAATTTTCAACTTTACACCTTTTAAGAAGGATAAATTTCCCAAAGAAATTAGAGATGCTTTTCAGGGGTTAGATCTTCAAACAGGTTCCGATCTGTGGAAGACATGGACCCTTAATATGTCCGCCGGCTCCCTCACAAAGCAGTGTGTGAATGTTGGTTCCCCTGAGACCCCATTGTTGGTGGAAATCAGAGGATGGTGAAGAGTTAGCTCCAACTGGACAGGACAGTCTCTGGTGTTTTCTCATGTGTGGCATTTCAAGATAGATAAGCACTGACTGAGGGGAGTGACTGGGTGACATGTACAGCAGCGTGACACAGAGGTGGAAGGCAAAACCGTTGTTACCTGGACAGCTAGCTACTTGCTGAATTTAATCCTCACACTCTGAAAAGACTCAGGAAATGTTCTTTTGCAGAGTCGACTGATATTCAATTAACTTGTAATAACTACCTTAATAATTCTAGAGAAGTAATTTGAGGCTCCTGAAAAGCTGACGAGCATTTTCCTTTGTGAGTCTGTCCTGGGGAAATGAGTCACAAGTATTCATTACTGGGTGTGAATTCATATTCTTCTTTTTAAAAATATAATAACAAGCATGTTGTGCTAATATTAAATAATTCTTAAGAGTTTTTCAATAATTTAAAAGTTATTAATAATTGTGGACAAAGGGAAGATTCAGTTATTCAATTGTGAACACATGGCAAGAGAAAACTGGCTGATTGTTGGATCTCTGCTTCCATTGCAAAGCTGTTTAAAAATGAAATGGGAGAACATGTAATTACCCCAATGGAATGATTATGGGACATCGAAAAACTGGTCGCCCTAGGTGGTTAACTGCATGATTAAGAGGCAATAAATGGCACAGATAACATGAACCTTGTCCAGTTGTGATCTCTATTTGCATTTTGGTTCTGCAAAGCACAGAGAGGTTAACTGAATACTAGAGAGCAGTGAACTTCCTATGATTTACATCTTTACATGGTGATTAAAAATTCAAGAAATTAGAATAGAATATCTATAACACTCTGTTCAAAGTATTCCCTCAACTTCCTGTACTTGTGAGGGTAGAAAGACAGAAAGGGACACATTCTTCACGTATGCAGTTGATAACTATTAATTTTCTAACAACTGTCCAATGATTGCTTCCTGTAAGAATGTGAGATGGTGCCAGAAGCTTTAGAGCATGTATTATTCACACTGTAATTTTGGTTTATTTCCTTCAAGACTTTTTCCCAGTGCATAGCTTTTAGACATGTTGTGCTTGTAATTTACCCTGAATTTAAAAGCCATGTGTTAAAAATGTTGCTTATGTTTATAATACAAAAGAGCTGATATCTGGAAACAATAAGTATGAATAGAGTTATAGACACAGGACATTCTTAGTGAAACTGGTTTTGAAAGTTTTATCATTTATTGAACAATTCCCATAACTGGCTAAGTTGACTTTCTTTACTTTTCTGTTGCTGCAAATGGAACAAATGTTACAGTGCAAGCCTTTTTAGGCACATAGATTCTTTCGGGATTTTGACTGTTTTCTGAGAAAACAATTATTTGGGGGGTTCATTTTATTTAATTAACTTTTTATGGAGGTAAAGTTGGTTTACATAATGGTATTTGCTTTAGGGGTTATAGGTTCAAACCTCTACAAAGGTATGTTTTCATACCATGTCTACAACTAAAGCCCCAATAATGATCCACTGGGATCTCTCCCTCACCCCCACCAGTGCCAACCCACCATCCCCTTGTGGTTGCCTCAGCTTCGCACTGGAGACATCCTGTGGTGAAGAACTATGAAGCAGATATTTGCTTACCATGTTTTATCTACACACACACACACATATACACATATATATCACCGTATTACATATTACAATGTATAATACATATGTACAATATCAGTCTGTTTTATTGCATGATGCTTACATAAGATTTAAATATTATTAAGAACTGCAAGACATCATCAATAAGCTAATTATTTTTTTAAAGATTTATTTATGCATGCAAGAGCTGGGGTGTAGGCCAGAGGTGTGGGGGTGTGAGAGGATTCAGCAGAGACAGAGTGGGGAGCCGAACAGGTAGATCAACTGAAGTATACTACTGAGGGGTGCAGCGGGGAGACAGGAGAGGTCTGTTGCGCCATGTGGGTCAGCTCCCTGGCTGGGGATCGAACTCATGCTGCAGTGGCTCTGGATAGCATCATAGTGCTGAGACTTAACTCTGTGTCATCAGGGAGGCGCATCAATAAGCTAATGACCGAACACTAAAGATAGTGTTATATAATAAATATAATATAATAAAGATATTATAATGTAAAATTTAACAGCTAGCTCCAAAACGGACAGAAGCATGATGAACTTTTATTTTTTATTTTTTTTAAATGAAATTTTGAGAGGTTTTTTTTTTTTTTTTTAGATTTACTTATTTATTTTTTTTATTTATACATACAAGCTGGGGTACAGGCCAGAGGCATGGGGCGGCCAGAGGGTTCACCAGAGACAGAGTGGGGAACAGAACAGGCAGATCAGAGATACACTGCTGAGGGGAGCAGTGGGAGAGGCAGGAGAGGTCTGCTGCACCATGTGGGATTCTCCCTGGCCGGGCATCGAACTTGCGTCGCTGTTGCCGACAGCTCCACAGCGCAGCGCTTAACCGGTGCACCACCAGAGAGGCCCAGCATGATGAACTTTTAAATAGGGTTGCTCATTTAGTTTCTCATTGTTGGAAAGGGCCCTTCGGGCCACTGCTGGGAAGACCCTCTTTTAAATGGCCCTGGGCGGGGGTCACGCTGGGTTACAGACTATAAAGACCATTTATTTTAATGGAATTTGAAAGCTGATACTGTGGTATTCAAGCTTCTTACAATCACTTTTAATTCTCACTCAAAGTTGCTGTATATTCATAATGTAAAAATATCTATTTTCCAACCAACAAAAACTGGGTTTTTTTGGTTGAATTGAGTTAACTTCTGCATTGAATTTAAGTTCTGCATACTGAGCTAGGCCATCCCTGAGAAAGGGGCGGGGAGGGGGGAGGGGAGAGGGAGGAGGGGGGGGAGGGCAGTAACCAGCGCACCTCACTGTCCTGGGACACCTCCTACTTCACCTCAGCTTCTGCGCACACTGCACACAAGAACTGAGAGTCCGTTGTTCTGTTCTTTCAGAGCTACACTGTCCTTTCCTCTTGTGTGACCATAGAAAGCAAACGTCTCTCCCCACCTGTCCTCACCTATGCTCCAGGTTCGCCAATCTCTCTCTGAAGACTCAGGACACCACAGGAGCAACGGTTTCATCACTCAGGTTTTCCTTTGCATTCTAACCACCTTTCAGGTCTGCACCAGCCACCAGAAAAACAGCGCCACAGACAGCAGGGAGGTAGCTCTCCCACAGCCCTCAAGAATGGACGTGTCCAAGAGACCCAAGGTCACAGAGGCCAGGCCAGCAATGGTTAGTTCTTCTGAAGTGGGATGCAACTTTGGGACCTGGGGCTCAAAGCTCATATTTTAGCATCTATAGCAATGTTGTTTTATTTGCATTCTCCAATCCAAGAAATACCAGTTTCCTCATAGAATCCTAAAAGCTGTAATACACTGCTGTAGAATTCAATCACTGTAAAATTCAATCAAGTATGCTGATAGATCCAAATCTTCTAGGTCTTAACACTGTGTACCAGTGCCCTTTAAATTTACCAGTCCTTGGGGCCAGCCATTTTCTGTGCCACCGCATGAATAGTAGAAGCATTCAATAAAACACACACAACTCCTGAGCTACTGGATATATTTTAATGAAATTTTAAATGCGTAGTGATTATATACCAGAGTAATCAATTAGAGTGTGGTATTGTGCAAAACATGTCCCTCTATGGAGTGGAACACAACAAAATCCACAAATAAAGCGGGTTTCATTTCTCTTTTTCTTGACTGCACATACTCTACATGGTCTCGAGGAATTTTCTTGCTCCCAGCACTAACTATTTTCTCTACTTTATGCTTTTTCATGTCCCCTTCTGTTCTCAGCAGCCATGATTGCGTAATGGTAACAATAAATGTCACAATTTAAAAAAAAACTGAAATATCTCTCCTACATCACCTTACACTTTCACCAAAACAATGTGTAAAGCTTCTAGACTGAGTATGATCAAAGCAATAGCTCCTAATAGTTCCAAATAAATCCATCGTGGCGTGAAAAACCAGAGACTAGATGAACACATATTAATATGTGAGCGGCCACCTGATACTGGTGACAAAAACACATACTAATACGTGAGCGGACCACAAAGTGTTAAGTTTCTTACAACTTCGGTTCTCTTGGCCAGTGATTAGCTGGAGCTGAAGAGAACACGATTTCTTGCTGGGCATTGGCCCTACACCCTCTGAGACTTGCTTGCAAAGTACTGTGGCTGCCACGGCACCACCTTGAGTACACCAGGTTATATTTTATTTAAAAAAGATTTTTTAAAAATTTGAAATACTGTTGGTTTACATCGTTGTTAGTGTTTGGAGATATAGGATCTCCCTTCAGTTGCAGTCACCATAGTGACCCGCCACCAAAGTACCCATAGTCCTCCACCAACGTCCATTGTGGTCTCTCCCCATCTTGCTGTGGTCCCTCCTCCATTCCTCCTCTGAATGTTTCAGTTATATGACCAGTTTCAAGGGTTGGTTTAAGTCTGTCTTTGTCTGACCCTTTGTTTTCTCTATATTTCTCATATAAGTGACACCATGCAGTTTTTATCTTTCTATTTCTGGCTCACTTCACTTAGCATAATCCCTTCTGGTTCCATCCATGTTGCTGCAAATGGAATGGGTTTATCCTTTTTGATCACTGGGTAGCATTCCCTTGTGCATAGATGCCACAGTTTCTTGATCCACTCACAGATGATATTTTAGAGGGATGAATGTGGAAGATACTCCAGGGAATTTGAATGGTGTGCACGACAATAATTGGAAAGTAGGTGAAACATCTAGAACCATAACAGGCATGACTTGTGGTCTGGGTATGACATCCTTATTCATGTATGTAAATTAACACATGTTGCTGAGCATGTAGAAGACAGTTTTCTTTCTACTTTGCAATTGGTACATATGATGACCTAGGCTGATTGTACAAGCTTTGAGGTCCCAAGTAGTGGGACTGTGAGACAGAGAAAGGCTGGAGGGCCCGTGAAATTAGCTCAAAAGGTTTTTCAAAGTTTGTTCTATAGGATAGATTCTCATAGGAGAAATTTTTCTTCCCTGTATTTCTTTAACATGAACACTATTTTTCCTCTGGTCTGAGTGGGAATGCCATGTTAGTGTATGACACAATAACTTTACGGTGGATGTTTGTGTTCTTTCTTTTAAAACTTCCCTGGACCTTGAAATAAATTCTTTTTATGTAGTTCTTTTTATATATGTGTAAACAAAATGTTTTACTGAATCTAAACAACAAGAACTTTAAATTTTGAGTAACTATGAGAAAATTGAGCATTTGACATCCACGGCAAAACACATGCAAACTCTAATGTGGTTTCTTATTGCCAAAGCTAACTTTAAGCCATTCAATGGCAGAAACTGCCTTTAGACTCAGGATTCTCTTGCTTGGTTCAGGATGAGTAATGGTCACATGTCACAGAGATATCTCCTGACTTATTTCAGAACGAGAGCTTGGGCTTTATGAGCAGGGAGTTGGGTATGTGTTATGTCATGAGTGATCCTCCATGACATGATCTATGACCTTTGAACATTCTGGAACACAAGCAAACTTTTCAGTCTTCATAAGATAAACAAACAGCTGCATTTTGTGACTTTTTGTTCAAATTATAAGTATTGTATTTCAGACTTTAAGACTTTAAATGAGGCTTTATTTTTAGACTTTGTGAATACTGTAGAAAATAAGGCTTGATGTTCTACTTCAAGATGACATATAATTAAATATGTTTTACAGTAAGGTTTTTATTTTGGAATAATTTTAGGTTTGCAGGAAAGTAACAAAGACAGTATAGGGCCCTGGATGTCACTCCCCAGCTTCAGTTTCCCCCATATTATCTTTCATTACCGTGCCCGCTTGTCAAAACTCAGTAACCAACATGGCCACATATGGATAACTAAACTCCAGACTATGCTTGTATCTTTCTGTTTTCCCCCAGTGTCCCTTTCTGTTTTAGAATCCAGGATGCCTCATTGCATCGAGTTGCTAGGTGTCCTCTGATGCATGGTTTCTCAGTCTTTCCTTGCTTTTCATCATCATGACAGTTTTGAGAATACTGGTCTGATATTTTACAGAACGTTCCCTAGGTTGGGTTTTTCTGATGCTTTTCTCATACTTAGACTTGATTCTGAGCTTAGGGGCAGAAAACCACAGAGACAAAGTGCCCTTTCACTATGAAGTATCAAAGATTACATGATTTCCATGTGATTTTCACCGGTGACATTTACTTGGTCACTTGGTTAAGATCATGCTTAGCAGGTTTTCACATGGTGAAGTTATCATTTCTCTTTTTTGGGGGAAGTGAGTCACTAAGTCTAGCCCACACTTAGCAGAGTGGAAGCATTAAGCTCCACCTTCTGGAGGAGGACGTGTCTACAAATTCAAAGTCATATTTTGATAATGACTTAATCTAAGGATTTTATACTCAGTGGACCTGAAATTTGTGCAGGCAAAGAAAGAAAATACTGCACACAAGGACCTTAGGTACAAACTCTTTTTCATTGTCTCTGTCCTGTACAAAGAGCTTGTGTTCAATGCCACATCAACACTCTCAAATCCTTTGTCTTAAACACTCAACCCCTTTGGCCTATGCAGGATTGTGGTTCAAGTAAATAGAGTGAGACTTGTACATTCTTTTGAATATATTTTCATCTTCAAATTAGATGAAGCTGACTTTTCAAAATGGGACAGAATAAACTTAATGATTACAGCCAAAGTTAGAATATGACAGATTCCACATGGCTACACATTTATATTTCAGTTGCCTCTGTGTCTTCTCTCACCACCCATCTGACAAATAGGTTTTTGTCATAATTGCATCACTGTCTCCTCTCTTGGACCTTAGTCTCTATTCTTACGGCAGATTTTAGGGGTTCAGTTGTAACCCTGTAAAATTCATATGTTGAAGCCCTAGCCCTCAGTACTTCAGAATGTGACCTATTTAGGAAATAGGCTTTGCAGATGAGGTTAGTAAAATGAGTTCAATAGGGTAAGCCCTAATCCCGTATGACTAGGTTCTTATCAAAAGGGGCAATTTGGTCACAGAGATGCAGACATAGTGGGGAATATCTTGTGAAGATTAAGGCAGAGATTGGGGCGATGCTTCTACAGAACACCACCAAATATTGCTAACAGACACCACAAGGTAGGCAAGAGGTATGTAACAAATATTTTCTCTCAGCCCTCAGAAGGTACCAACCTGCCAATATTGATGTTGGGCTTCCAGTTTCTAGAACGGTGAAAACATAAATATCTGTTGTTTCAGCCACTTGATTTGTGGCTTCTTATTACAGCACACCTAGCAAACTATTACAATAGGGGACTGAAATTGGACTGATCAACCCAGTTTCTGTGGTTCAAAGCTTGGTTGGTTATAAGGTTTTATCTTGGCCACAGGCTCTAGAAGGAATCTGCAGTGTTTCATTTATGATAAGCCCTTCACAAGTGACACTTTTAAATGTTCACTTAGGATTGATCAATGGTGTGCATCATATGGAAGTTTGTATCCTTTCTGGCATGCATAAGGTCTTGCTTTCCAAAATCTCTTTCAAAACCTGACAGCTTTCTATCAACTGACACCATTGTGATGGCAAACCAGTCTTGACTTTGGCAGTCAAATTCCTGCCAGCTTCCAAATGGTTGAACAAATGGTGGAAGCGTTCAACTTACCTGAAAGCATTCAACTTGCAAGAGGAACAATGGGGAGCAACCTCCTAGCCAGTGGGTGGCGCTGATAGTCAACTCGATGGTAGAAGGTGGGGTTTGGGGTTTGGGGAAATAAAATGAGTCTGTTACTTTGACAGCTAAACTGTTGGGACTTCAGGAGTTGAACTGCTGAGATCTTGTGAAAATGTGTGTTGACTGCCCGCATATAGAGATGATAATTCCCCCCAACTCTCAGGGAATGGCAGGTCTTAATAGGGCAGAAGGGCGTTTCCCAGTTCAGGTGGAAGAAAACCTGAATTATTTTGTTTGGTAGAACACTTACTGTGCTATTTATGTTGGCCTATCAAGAGCTGCCTTTAGACAGGCCTATTATTAGAACATGATAAAATAATTACTCATAATTACCATCTTTTGCTATCAGCAAGAGTTTGAATTATGTTTGCATACTTTACCAAAGGAGAAAAAAAGTTTATAATAGATGGAATATTTGATGTAAAAGTTAAAGTTCATGGGAAAGGGTAAAATTGAACCATGCGTGGAAGCCATTAATTCCCTGAAATGTTGGAAAATTGATGTAGAGATGATCTTGTCCTTTACTATGGCGATAAAAAGTTTGGAAATTAAATTTCAAAGAAAAGAAATCACTCCCTTAGAATTATTACCACAGCTGTGGGGGCAACTTGTGAGACATAAATGCTGAAGAATGAAAGGTGTAAAAAAGCAAGATTACTGAAAACACACACACTCACACACGCTCACAGAGACTCACATTCGCACACAACTCTCTCTCTCACCACCCCCCTCCCTTGGGCAAATCTCTCCTGTTTCATTGTAGTCTTTCCCCTCTCGCCTTCTTGTTTCAGGATTTCAAAGTTTGAAGTCAACCCTGAAGCTAGATGTACTAGAGGAGGAAAGTCAGTTTACATAATGAAATTTCTCAGCAGAGTGTAAGCGCACAGAAAGCTGTTTTATTAGCTACACCTCACCTTGGGGCTAAGCCTGCTCCCCTGCCTCCCCCATTTGGAGTTGGCTTTTAGCACACACTTCTGGAGCTTTCTGTGCTCATGTATTATTGATAAGCAGCCCCTTCCTGCCCGGAGGCTGCCCCAAGGGAAGTCAGGGAGTAATTGTCTGTTATTTCATCATCTCAGCAGCAGACTGGGCCGCCTCCCTACCTGCTGTTTATGAACTAAGTGGGCACCAGCAAGCCCCCCAGGATAAGAAATCCGTTCAATGGCCCTCACGTCTGGTCCCCCATAGAAGCAGGGATTGCTGAGCTGCTGAAGCTGGTTTTGAAGGAGCAGGAAGGGAAAGTTGGAGGAGATCAAGGTCATTGCAAAGGGTCTGACTGCAGGTCGCCTAAGAGACCTCTGGAATGAATTATTTGTCTTCTCACTTTTAAAATACAGGCTTCCGAGGCATGTGTCTGGGATACCCACGATGTCAGAGGCAGGTAAACATTTAGACAGCAGACAGATAAAGTCGTGAGAATCAGAATTCCTTGAGCTTGGAGGGAGGTCTGTGCTTGCTCTCTGACATTTTTTATTTGTGTGCTGAGGCATTTTACAAGTGGATCCCAGGGTGGGAGAATAATCTGGGATTTCTATGGCATCAGCCACAGACCGGACTGTGGGCACTTAAGAATTTCTGGGCATGTTGTGCCCTAATTGATTTTTTTTAACTGCAAAAGTTCTGTGGGAATTCCTTGCTGCAAATTTTGAAACAAGTTCTAGAAGCAGCCAAATGAGATGTTCTCTCTTTTTTCCCCAAAGAGTTAAACATGAGCCAATTTTAGTGCTCGTTTTGAAAGCACTTTCTCACTTTGTCTTAAGGATTGAGAGTGAAGAAAATTAAGTAACATCTGCATTGGATCTTTGAATGTGGGTGAGAGGAAAGCAAAGGCTGGGGTTGTTTTAATGAAGCAAGACGGTAGGAGACAGACAGATTTTAGGTCATTTGTTTTAAAATTACCCGATGTTGGGTGGAGGAATTTGATGTTCCGGGTGATGTTGTCCTCCTGCTGTTGTGGGGGAGATAGTGGGGTCCAGGGTTGAGCTAAAACCGAGAAGCATGCCTAGAGGACTTAGAGCTGGACAGATGGGGGCGGTTTGGGGGAACTGAGTAAGTGGCGGGCCAGGCAGGCAAGTGGTCAGAAATGCCTTTCAGGGAGTCAACATCATAATCACGGAGAGGGGGACAGATTCTTCCAAGGCCTGCAGGACAAATCCTCCGTTCCACTTCTTGAGTCAGAACTAGGAATCAAGGGCCTCCCTGGTGGCGCAGCGGTTAAGCGCTGTGCTGTGGAGCTGTCCGCAGCGGTGATGTGGTGATGCGAGTTCGAAGCCCAGCTGGGGAGAATCCCACATGGTGCGGCAGACCTCTCCTGCCTCGCCCACTGCTCTCCTCAGCAGTGTATTTCTGATCTGCCTGTTCTGCTCCCCACTCTGTCTCTGGTGAAGCCTCTCACCACCCCACACCTCTGACCTGTACCCCAGTTTGTATGCATAAATAAATAAATAAATCTTCAAAAAAAAAACTCTTTAAAAAAAAAAAAGAACTAGGAATCAAGAGTTATTTTCTACTTGGGTTAAAATGGGTGCTGAGCTTCGCAGACCCGCCCCATTTCACCATACTTACCGGGACCCCTGGAAATATTGGGAATGACCCACAAATCGTCCTCCCCTACTAACTTTGTGACTCTTTCCAGAGTTCAAGGATGTGGATTTGGAGGAAGAAGACAAAGGATGAGTCTTTATTTTACCTTTGCCAGAGCTGTTATGTTTTAAATTTTCTATATTAGGAGTTCTAGCCACATTGCCTTTGGGGAAAAAACAAAAGAGAGGAGTTCTGTCCATTAACAAGTTGTTTTGAAAAATCACTTATCTCTTCTCATGAGGACACTGAGACCCAGAGAGGTTAACTGACTAGCTGTGGATTCTACAATGAGTGGCCTGGACTCAGTTACAAGTCTAGTCCTTCAGCTGTTGGGGTACTGGTGGTGATTTTAAAGGAGGATTCAGGGAAAGTCCCCCATGCGTTGTCTCTACTCGCTACGATTCTGTTCTACCAACAGATGCCTACTTGGTAGTAATCAACCATATTTGTGTGCAGTATCTATTTAATTTGTGATTGGATTAATAAGTGCTTTTTTTTTTACATTATCATAAAATAATTCTCTAGACCAGTTTGCTGAGTTTTGATAACAAAAAAATTTAATCAGCTGGAACGCCTCTTCATATGTTGCAGAATAACCTTAGGAAATAAAAATAATCATGCCAGTTGACTTTTAAAGTTTATAGGAATACTTCCATTTTCTTTTTTTCTTTCAGTTTGAAAGCCTCATTTGATGATCCCTCCTTCAGCTTTTAGGTACTGTCTATCACCCTTGTGTACTAGTAATATACTGCTTGGCTTTATTAGGAGAACAAAATGTGATTGCTGTCTAGGGGTGAATAATAGCCAAAGGTACTCGCAAACCAATATGAAGCTGCAGTAGGAACAATTTAAACTTGGAACTATTGCTGTTTTCCTGAGGGGAGCAGCAGGTGAGACAGGAGAGGTCTGCTGCACCCTGGGGGTCAGCGTCCTGGTCAGACCCTCTTCTCATACCTTGATAGCGCTGACTTTAACCCTCTGCCACCAGGGAGGCCCTAATTCTGCTTTTGTGTTGGCTTTTTGGAGATCATGTGAAAGAAAGGATTTGCTTAGTAAGAGAGAGGGAATGATTTATACATTTCTGACGCTGGCTGCCAGGTGCTCTTGGTGACTGAGGCGCTGATGGAACTATTAGAATAATTAAGAGATGACGCAGACTGGTCCCCCTTCTTGCAAAGTGCCAGAAGGGACAGATGACCCATGCTGAGGTGGTTTCTGGGTGAAAGATCTGACAGAAACAATCAGGCCTTAGAAAAAGTTGGTTTACTATGTATGTGAGTTCTGACAATTTAAAAAGGCTTTTTCCCCTACCTCTTCCCCCAGCTCTTCTGGAGGCCAGCGATTCTGGCCCCACCTTGGACCACTGGCTGATTGGGGTTGAGAAGGAATAGACTGAGATTCACACAAACCCTGTCCAGCTCCAATGTTCCTGATGGCATTGAGGTCAGAAACCAGCCTCCAGAAGACAGAGCGGACCAGTTCAGAGCTGAGTTTGCTCCACGCTTCCAGTCCTCAGGATGTAACTCTAGGTCCTCTCAGGCAGTGCTGCCCTGAATATTTATTTCTCCTGTGCCCCAGAGTGCAAAGGGTAATGACATGTGCCTGCTTCCTACCTCTCCTCAGGGCAGGTCAGAACTTCAGTTGCTTTCCTTGAGGGATGGAGAATACCTGTAAGCCTCCATCGCCAGTTACCATCTGTGACTTGGCAAGCGCAGAAAATAGTGGTAAAACTTGAGGGTTTTTCTGCCCCCAGGACTGTGGGGCAGTTTCTGGGGGAGAGCGCACTGTGACCCAGCCCAGCCTGCTCTTCTCTGCTGATGGGACGAACCTTACTGTCCAGCGGGTGATTCAGCCCTAGGTTCCGCAGGTGTCCACTGACAACGCACCTCTCCCTAGGAATGGGGAGCACTTCCTTCACTCGGGGAAAGAAACTGAGTTGGGGCCAGACGCCCTGGTGCTTCGGGGTCCTGACCTAGCATCCCACCTGTGTCCCCTGCATCAGGGCGGTAGACTGGACTGACCTGGGGTCTTACTCATCCATTTCTGCAGTGCCATTTTGTCTAAATATAAAACACGCACATAGAATAGGACAGTATGAAAGCAAATTTAAAATTGGCTTTCCCTCCCGTGGGTGGTGAAAGGAATGGAGAGATGAATAGATATGCTCTAAGGCAAGAAAAAGAAAAAAAAGAAATTAGATTGTGCTCATTAATCCAATTAACCATCGTCTCAACCTCACTCTGTCAAAAAGGTTCTATTTTCAAAAAAATTCGTTTGAAAACTCTTTCTTATTTTAAATATTGAATTGAGCCTCTTTCATAGACACAGAAACACATTATTCTCTGTTAAATTCAAGGTTGGTTTCCAAGCATGATCTTCTTAAAAAAAAAAAACAAAAAACAAAAACCAGCACATTACTTAAGTCAAATTTCACATAGAAGATAGATCACCAGTTAAAAAAATAAGTTATTATATTATACTGCATAATATTTCTAGGGGTATGTAAACCTTATGTATTTTTTACTTCTCCAAGTCATTAGCCACCAAACCAAATATTAGATAAAAAACTTCATATTAAAAAGTTAGAGAAAAACAATATAAATCACAACTATTCCCTATTTACTTCTTTCCTGAACTCTAAACATTAAACTGTATTAAAAGAAAAGTGGGGTTTACAAAGGGCAGACACTGGAAGGACAATGAAAATGCAGCAAGCTCAGCATTCAAGTTCAGTGTATAACTGTAGTTTCCATAAAATATCTTTTTCTTTGTTTTCCTGGCTGTAGGATTAAAGAGGGAGGTCTAATATTTTCTGCTTTTACTCTCTTTGCTAATCCTCAGGAGCTGGTGAGGGGAAAAAAAAAAACAAAAACACCACCACAGAATCACTTCGGGTCGCTCTTTGTCTTGCCCTGTCTGCAAATTGCCAAGACCAGACAGATGGACGGCCAGCTGCAGGCACACAGGACCGGGTCCCGGGGGGCCGCACACAAAGCCACCAGCTCTGCTGGGGCCTGGAGCCGCTCCTTCTGCCTCTCCACACCCCCATGAGGCTCTCTGGAAGCATCACTCAGGCCCTATCAGTGAGGGCCTGAATGTTTTGTCTAAACTGGGAGTGTGAATAGAATCTGAGTCTTTATGGGACTAGGGACTCTTCACCTTTGTTTACTCTCCACCTGCCCTGTTCACCAGCCACTCAAAGATGAGGTCACCTCACAATAGTGGAGAGGAGGTCACTCACGGTCACAGGGGCCTTCCTACCCCAAAGGGTGGTGATGGACACCAAGCACGAGATAACGGTCATATCCTGTCTGGAGGAAGACACCTTTGAGAAAACTAAGAGGACCACCTTTACAAATAGGCCTCAACAAACGCCGCCTTTGTCTTCACAATTCGAGAGATGCTTATTGCAATTTTAAAAACTAACTGAGCACAGAACTCTCTCAACTGCTTATTCCTGCAGTTCTCACAGGGTGGTTCCTGGACAAATGGCCTCAGTACCACAAATGCAGATTCTCCAGCCACACCCAGGACCTGGTTGGGGGTAGAAATCTGCATTTTAACAAACCTACTAGGTGGTTCTGACACCAGCTCAAGCATGGCATGGAAAAAGCCAGGCCATCTTGCCACACAGTGGAAGGTATGGGGCTGCCCTAGGGTTCTGGCAGCCTCTGCAGGGTCCTTTCCGCAGATATTTCAGAGCCCTGGAGGTTTCATCCCGGGGGCATTGCTGGGTTTCTCTGGCCACCCTTAGACTGTGATGAGGTTGACTTTGGCCATGATTTGTCGGCCCAGGTTGGTGATTTCTGAGCGCCCTGCATAGGCCTGCCATCCGGGCCTCTGCCGGAGAGCAATATCACAGAGACATCAGGAAGGTGAATTCCAGCCAGTGGTGGGCTCAGCTGGGCTTGATTCCTTTGCTGCTGAGTCTCCTCGGGCCCCTCAGCTTCTCAGCTCCTGATGGGGATTTGATGCCCTTCAAAATATACATTATATTGACTTGTTTTCTAGGCAACAAATGCCGAAACCCAGCTAATGTGACTTCAGAAGTTAATATGATTTGGAAAGTACGACCGGCTGCCCACTATTGTTTTATAGGTGATTTGAAATGCAGGTGTGGAAGGAAGGGGCTCGCGGTGGGTTTTGTGTGTACATGCGCACCTCTCCAGAGGGGGGCCGGGGGGCCATGGGCTCTGTGTGGCTCAGTAGTGCCCCGTCTTCATCGGAGAGTGTCATCCCTGAAAATGGCCAAAATGGGAGAAAAAGAGGTCAAAGATAGGCAAAGCGTACTCTGAACTTTTCTGATTTATACCTGTGCTAATCAGTAAGGCTGAGTTTCTCCTAGGAGAGAAGGGGGGAGTGGTTTGAGGGGAGAGAGAGAGAATGAAACTTGGAGTGGGATGTATAATTTAAGCTTCTGGGGCAAAAGCACCAAGAACTTGGCAATATGTTATAGAGTGACAGATTTAGAAAGTTCTTTGTCATTCGATCTTCCACATTTTTCCTCCTCTTGATTTTTTTTTTTTTTGTGCAGGGAACAATAAAAATTGCTCGGTTTGTAATGGGGGGTCCCCAGGAAAAAGGGAGTGTCCCCAGTTCCCTGCTCCACCCAAGGGAGGGTGGAGCTGAGCAGGAGAGATAAGAAGCTGGAGAAGGTGAGAGAGGAGATGGGAGAAGGAAGGAAGCAGGATGGAGGCCAGAAGAGGCCCAAGTTGCAGAGAGACATGTAAAGAAGCTGCACTGGCCTGGACTGGTTGAAGCAGATGTGGGTGAGAGACCCGTGGGGAGGAGGCAATGGCAACGTTGATCTGGATTTTGATTTTGTTCTTTTCCTCCCAGAATTGTCTGGCTGTTTCTGACCCTTTTCTATGGGTCCCTGCCGGAAGGTGCTTTAGATTTGTGGCAGGCTTTCGGGCCCTGCTTTGGGCCAGTCCCATTTGGGTGGACTTTTACCCACGAGGTGATGGGTAACCTTGGGCGCTTGAGCTAAAACTATATTCTCTGTCTTTTCTAATTGTATTAAAGTTTCTTCCTGTAAGGTCGACCCAGGGTCATTACCCCACCCCAGGGTCATTGCCCAGGGCGGTCTCAGGGGCCCCACCCGCTTACATAACCACAACAAACAAGACGTGCCTCACTGCACTACCTCTTTACTAACCTTGCCACTAGGTGTCCACTGCCGCCCGGGCGGGGCAGGCCAGACATAGATCAGCGTTGTCCTTATCCCTGAAATGTATACACCACGACCAAACCGGAACTGGGCGCGACTTCCTGGGCCTCCATCCTGAGGCCCGTGAACCTCGCCCGGGAGCTTTTAATAAAGGCCCTTTTGTAACAGGGTGGTCCCCAGGAGAAAGGGTGTGTCCCAGGTTCCCTGTCCCACCCAAGGTAGGGTGGAACTGAGCAGGATATAAGTAGCTTGAGAAGAGAAAGACACAGAGGACACACACAGAGGAGACAGAACACAGACAGAAGACAGGAAGAGAAGGAAGCAGGATGGAGGCCAGAAGAGGCCCAAGGAGCAGAGAGACTTGTAAAGAAGCTGCACTGGCCTGGACTGATTGAAAGAGACGTGGGTGAGAGACCTGTGGGAGGTGATAATAGCAACATTGATCTGGATTTTGATTTTGTTCTGTTCCTCTCAGAATCGTCTGACTGTTTCTGACACTTTTGGATGGGTTCCTGCCGAAAGGTGTTTTGGTTCCTCCCAGAATTGTCTGGCTGTTTCTGACCCTTATGTGGGGTCCCTGCCAAAAGCTGTTCTAGACTTGTGGCAGGCTTTCGAGACTTGCTTTGGGCCAATCCCGTTTGGGTGGACTTGTACCCACGAGGAGTTGGATACCATTGGGTGCGTGACTTAGAAAATATATTCTTTGTCTTCCCCGTCCTTTCTAGTTGTAGTAAAGTTTCTTTCCACAAAAGGCCCTATATGTTTTGTATTGATGCGGTGGATGGCAGAACCCATTTAGACCAGGGCAGGTCTGGGGTTTCGGGGGTGCCCTTCTCCCTGCCCTGTAACACTTTGACTGCTCCTTGCCTGTACCGGGTCCTTTCTTGCCGCACCTGCCTTTCACTTTCCACTAAAGGTCTTCTGTGTTTTGTGTTGATGCAGCAGAAGGCGGAACCTATTTGGAACGGGCAGGTTTGGGGGTTCTGGGGTGCCCTCTTCCTGCCCCGTAACAGGTTGGTTTTCATTTCGAGTCTGGTTTTGCCCTTTGTCTTTCACGTGATAGTAAACTATTACATGTTGAGTTTATGGAAACTCCTCAGGGAACAATGATGGTCTACCCTTGGAAATTTTTCTGAATTTTTGAGTAATGAAATTTGTGTTCATGTAGACAGATTCATTTTAAGTAGCTTTTTTTTTTTTTCTTTTTGCTAGATATTTCAGCTTCAGAAAAACAGGGTTTGAATTTCAAATCTTTCCTGGCCACAGAATCAGTGATCACAGTACATCAACTCTCTTAACATCACAATTTTGTAAGTTGATAAGATGTCGGCTATCACGCAGCCTGATTTTTCAAAGTGCTGTTTGGAATGTTGTAAAAATAATATATGAGGTAGTACTTTGCAACTAAAGATTCCACCAAAGGTTGGTTATTGATGTCAAAATAGTTCCACATTTATTTGAATACTACCATTAAGAGGATCTTTAGTGAGATAAAGTTCTCAAACTGAGTTTGGAGGTCTGCTGACGAAAAAATGAAAATGGAATGGATTGGATGTTTCATCAATGTTGGGTTTTAGGCTATTAGCCCTGGAGAAACTAGGAAAAGGAGGGAAACATTTTCTACACAGGCAAATAGATCAGTAGGAGAGGCAGTAGTTACCTATGAGAAAATGTCTGATTTTTTTCAGGCTGCTGCAATTGATTTATGCCTACTTTACTGCCTCTGTGAAGTTTTGTGTAAATGTGATATTAGCCCATAATTACATTATAAAAACATGAATTATATAGGTGATTAGAGGTTATGAGACTGGAAGGTGATCCCGTCCCAGAGGTATACTTTTGTAGGATCAAGTTTCTATTATGTGTGTTTTTTTCCCAGAATTAAGTAAGCCCAGGCTCCCCCTTCTCATAGCCCTACTACTACAGCAACACTGGGCTACTTAGTTTCAGAAAATTCTCTCCTTCTGGTTTTCATTTTGGGGTACAAATGGAAAGTGAAACATCGTATGTACAGATGAGCATATCCAGATATGTCTGACATACCCCCCCAATACAGACAATAGAAAGTTCTGCTGACTTTTCTTTGGACCACTCTGACTTAGTTTAGAGGGTGGGCAGGAACAGTTTTTTTCATGTTCTGTCCAGTTCTCAGGGTCTGGATTCCCGACCATTCTAAATTACCCATGTCAGTGCGAATAGATTCCACCTGTTATTTACCGCCTGGATGAATGTTAAGCTTTTGACAGATAAAAAGCTGGAGAATGAGATGGCATATATCTCTATCTCTAGCAATAGTCAATATATCTATCTGTCTGTCTGTCTATCTATCTATCTATCTATCTATCTATCTATCTATCTATCTATCTACCTATCTATCTATTTTTTGTAGATGAATAACATTTGCTAGTGCAGTTAGTAGGACGAAAAAAAGAAGTTTCTTGTTTTCTTTTTTCCCTAGATGATGCTAAATTATTTAATGTTTTGGAGTATCTGAGAGTTCAAAAGTACCTGTGGATATGCGTTCTGTGGTTCCAACCCAAATCCATCACTTACCAGCTCTGCCATGGGGGAGAGTTGCTTAGCCTTTCTGACCTCAGTTCCCTCATCTGCAGCATGAGGAACAGGGCTCTTGTAAAGTTTTCATAAATTTTTACATTGATTTGGTCTTCTAGTGGTGAACTTACTGAAGTATATTCTCACTTTGATTCTCAATGGGGAACACCTGAAATTTATGTAATCTTATAATGTGTCATTACTTCAATAAGAAAAAGAATCTTGAAACACATCAGCACATCATAAGCACTCACTAAATGGTCCCTGTTATTTACAAATTTCAGAAAAATAATTGAAGCAGGGAAATCCCCCCTGTATACTAAACTTACTGAAAGAGCAGTCAGCAAGCAGGAGCTGTTGACCTTCTGTGGGCAATCGGGTTGTTTTGAATAGTTAATGAGCTAATAACTATGCATGCAGGCTTAAATGGAGGCTGCTATTATACTTATTTTTGGTGATATTAGCAGAAGTGGTAGTATTTTTACCTACATATTGAAAGATGTCACCATTTTTGGAAATAATTTTATTTTTTAAAGATTTACTTATGTGTAGAAAAACTGGGGTGTAGGAGAGGTGTCGGGGGTGAAAGGATTCACCAGAGACAGAATGGGGAGCAGAACAGGCAGATCTACTGAAGTACACTGCTGAGGGGAACAGCGGGGAGACAGGAGAGGTCTGCTGCGCCATGTGCATTAGCTCCCTGGCCGGGGATCGAACTCAGGTCGTAGAGGTGATAGCACTGAGATTTAAGCCCTCCGCTACCAGGAAGCCCTCATTTTGGGAAATAATTTTATTTATTTATTTATTTAAAGATTTATTTATTTATGCATACAGCTGGGGTACAGGCCAGAGGCATGGGGCGGTGAGAGGGTTCACCAGAGACAGAGTGGGGAGCAGCACAGGCAGATCGATGGAAATACCCTGAGTGGAGCAGTGGGCGAGGCAGGCGAGGTTGGCTGAGCCATGTGGGAATCTCCCCGGCAGGGCGTCGAACTCATGTCACCACTGCAGACAGCTCCACAGCGCAGTGCTCAACCCCTGTGCCACCAGGGAGGCCCTGGAAATAATTTTAAAGACAGTTGTGGAAATAGGGGAGGGAAGGCAGAAGTCAACAATTCACTGCCTTGTTCCATTTGGTGAGGAATCTTTGTGGACCAGGTGTGGCTGTGTGACAGGTGACCATTCGGATGGACTTTGTGGATTCAAAGGGATGGACAGGACCCTAGAGCAGTAGGGCCAGGCTGTGGCTCTTACTGGCTTCTCTTTATCCTCCCTGTAGATGCCATGTGGTCACGGCTCGCTGAGGGGCTGTGCTCATGTCATCATCTCCCACTGAACACAACCACGTTTGCCTTGTTCATTTCAGCAGGTGCTGATGCCATTCCCCATTGAGAAGTGGAGATGACTTGTCAGCCCAGGGGGGCGCCACACACTAAGTACAACCAAATTTTACTGGTGGATCTTTTCCAGCTTGCTAGCTTGGGACTTTTCAAAATGCGCTGAGTAGCTGTTTGGAACTTGTCTCTGCTGACTGCACTGGGCTCAGTTTCAAATCTCTCCTAATCCACTAATGAACCTTTATTAAAGTGGGAGAGGTGGAATCAGTCTTTGGACACGTTATTAAAATAAAGTTGGAGCAGTGAAAAGATCAAAAGAGAACAATCATGAAGGAACACGGGGTCTATACCCGCATCTACTCTCTTTAAAGTTGACTTTTAAAAAAATAAATGTTAATATTATTAGGATAATTTTAATTTTGCTAGGTTGTAACTGTTTTGTTTTTGTTTTCAAAGCAGTTGTTATATAGAGACTCTCATCCACTATCCCATCCTACCTTTTATTCTTTTATGATTGAAAACTCGGGTTGAATGCTTAGGAGGATTTAAAGGACGAAGTAAGCAATAAGATGCCAACCTTTTAGGATTCTGAAAAAACATCTGCTGGATCAAACAGTAATTCAGAAGCCCCTAATGGTTATTACTCCCACCTCTGCCTGACTCCTAGGCCACCAACTCTCAGGTCCCTGTGTCTAGGCCACACTGAGTCTGCCGTGGCTTGGGTGGGACCGAGAAGCGATTGTCATGTACCTTTTCACCATGTCCAAGCATCTGTGAAGTCACAAACCGAGGGAGAGGTGACTTCCAGATATGCACTCAGCATGTGACCACAGCCAGCCTTTATTCTGACGTTCTTTGCCTTTCTGCTGTTCACCTCTTCTGTTACTCAGCCACTCAGTTGCTGAGCAAATGACTTCCTGTTAGACCCAGAGGATGTCCTAATAAATGTTTCAAAATTCCTGGTCTCCGAGGAAATTAGATTCTGTCAAATAATATATTTCATGGGAGGAAGCCATACTAATTTTCCTAAATTAAAAGAGAGGTCCTTAATTAAGCATAATATTATGATTTGTGCTTGTTTTTGTCAGTTCCCCTTTCTTCATTAACCTCTTAAATGGGAAAAAAATGGTCACTGCACAAATCTTTTCTCAAATTTAGCCATGAATACTTGATTTCTCTCTCTGTCGCTGACTCTCTCTCCACTTTTTTTTCTTTAAAGATATATCTATTTATTCATACAAGAACTGGGGTGTAGGCCAGAGGTGCCTGGGGGTGAGAGGATTCACCAGAGAGAGAGTGGGGAGCAGAACAGGCGGATCTACTGAAATATATTGCTGAGGGGAGCTGCGGGGAGACAGAAGTCTGCTGTGTGTGCCATGTGGGTCAGCTCCCTGGCCAAGGATTGAGCTTGGGTGAAGATTGCTGCAGTGTCTGGTGATAGCTTCATAGTGCTGAGACTTAACCCCTTGTTAAGAGAGGCCCCAAGAACTTACTTATTAAGCCAATGATTTTTTTTCCTAATCATAATTTAAAAGTATTTACAATTACAGTATTTAATACTTTTTAGAGTGCTTTTGTTTTGAAGTCCTGTATTCTATTTGGACTCTCCTGACCTGTTGGGGGAATCTTGGGACAATCACTTAATGTTTTAATATAAAGGGAAATAAACTGAACAACTAGTATATGCTTGAGCTAATTTCTTCTGGTTCCCTAAGATTTCTAGCCTGCTAGGACCCTCACAGTTGGTGTTTCTCTTCTTTTGCCAGAGTATGTAATTCTGCTCACTACGGCTCTTATCTTCATTGTGTCTTCTTCCCTCCCACCTTTCTTTGGTACCTGCAAAAGAGAAGCAGTGAGTTAGACCCAAACGTAGGTCTTTCATTAAAGCCACCAAAATTGAGTGTAAAGATCCCAGCAATCCCACTTTTGGGAATTTACCCAAAGGACACAAAAACACTAATCCGAAAGGATACATGCACCCGTATGTTCATTGCGGCACTATTCACACTAGCAAAGGTATGGAAGCAACCCAGATGTCCAAAAATAGATGATTGGATCAAGAAGATATATACACACGGAATACTATTCAGCATTCAAAGAAGATAAACACATGCAATTTGCAGCAACATGGATGGAATTAGAGGGGATCATACTCAGTGAAATAAGCCAGAAAGAAAAAGAAAAATATCGAATGGTTTCACTTATAACAGGAGTATAAGGAAACCAAATAGGAGAGAGACACTGGGGGTGGGGAGAAATGGGAGGATAATTTGGACTAGAAAAGAACACAAGGGACCATGGAGATGGATAGATGGATCACGGGTGAATTGGTGGTGGGCTACCCAAGGGAAATACAAAATGTAAAAGACATAAATAACAATAAAATATATATTAAAAAAAAGATATTTTAAAAGTAAAAGAAAGGCAACTTGAAAGACCTACCTCGCCCGCGTACTCTCCTCTGTTGCAGGTTCCCATTGCACAGAAGAAGCTAGACCACAGTGTGCAGCTCCAGAACTGGGCTTCCCACGTGCACGCAAGCATCAGCTCTATTTGGGTTTCACTTCACTTTAGTTATTTAATTTGGTGAATGCAAAGTCCTGTGTGCACATTTTTATGAGCCCCGGGACAATTTACTGCCAAGCTTGCTTGAACTCTAAAATATGCTTCCAGTTTCAGAAAACCACAAATTATTTACCAAATAGGTGAGGAAATGGAGGTCATTGAGTTCACTTCTAACATAATTTTAAGCTTCCTTTCTGAACAGTGACACCTCCCAGCAGGCAGCGTGATGTGTTCTCTAGGTAGATTCATTAAGGGAGAGGAAACAATGAAAAGTGATGAAAATTGCTAGCTGTGATGCTCTTCTGCTTGCTTGCTTTTGATGCTAAAGGCTAAGACTTCACTGGGATAGTGGGAGGCAAATATTAAATTAACCTCCATTTCCTACTTTACTGTGTTTATAAAGAGTTAAGCAGGAATTGTTGGGAAACTGCTTTGTGGAAAGTAACGAGATTGAAGGTATCACATATGCGTATTAACCTAAAACAATAGAATGAACTATCTTTAAAATGAAATTAGAGAGCACTATGGGAAGTAAATCTATCAAACACCAACTGGGGCCAGTGTCTTTCAAGATATATTTATTTATTTGTTTTTAGTTTTAAAATAATATTCTAATTTTACTGTTATTTTTTAACATTTTTATTATTATTATTATTTATGTCTTTTACATTATTGTGTATTCCCTGTAGGTTTCCCACCACCGATTCACCTGTGAACCATCACCATAGTCCCTTGTGCTCTTTTCTCTCCCATTTTGAGTCCTTATTCTCCCCCTCCCTCACTAAATCTCTCTTTCTCATTTGGTTCCCCTATATTCCTGCTATAAGTGAAAACATTCGATACTTTTTCTTTCTGGCTTATTTCTCTGAACATGATCCCTTCTAGCTCCATCCATGTTGCTGCGAATTGCATGTGTTTATCTTTTTTGATTGCTGAATAGTATTCCTTTGAGTATATGTACCACATCTTCTTGATCCAGTCATCTATTTTTGGGCATCCGGGTTGTTTCCATATCTTAGTTATTGAAAACAGTGCTGCAATAAACATAGGGTGGATGTATCCTCTTGGATTAATGTTTTTGTGTCCTTTGGGTAAATTCCCAGAAGTGGTATTACTGGGTCGTGTGGAAGTTCCATTTTAAGCCATAGAGCTTTCCATAGTGGTTTTAAGGGTGACTAGGTTGACTACATCTAATTAGCAAATACATTCAATAGGAAGAGAAGAACAGGTAATGGTTGACTATAATATATGAGAAGTTATGATTTTAGATCAAATGTGGAGGGCGGAAAAGAAAACTTCTATGCATCTTGCTTGGAAACTTGATTCAATTGAGCAAAGTGGGGAGACATGCAGTGTTGGTTTCAAAGTTAGAAAGGTCTAGAGTTTCTTCATACATGGCAGAATTCTTGCTGGATAGGTCTGCTTATGAGAGATGGGTCCATGATTCTGTCTGAAGGAGTTCTGACAAAATGTCACCTTTTCTTTTCCAATTTTTAAATTTTTCTTCCAAGGGGGCAGGAGGCAAATAGATTCCTGTCACTGATGAATCAATTACTTTGGAAATTCCACATTATGGGAGAAATGACTGGGAGAGTCAGAGCTCCTCTGGGACCCCCGAGTTGTGAATTGAGCACTTGAAGCTCCGAGACACCACATGTTCTCAGGACCTAAGTGGTTTTTAATGTAATCAAGGGGCAGGGCCCACAAGGGTATTAGGTGGCTACAGTGAGGGGTGTGATCCCAGCTGAAAGTCATTGTCAACTATTACCTGTTTTCTCTTCCTGTTGGATATAAGTATTTGCTACTTAGATGTAGTCACCCTAGTTACCCTTAAAATGCAGGGGAGTGTTTCAGAAACCTCTGCTCCAAAGAGATGATGAGTTTTTAATTCCTTCATATTCATGATTTTCATCAGCCTGGTTTTCCAAAATGATTAGCAGACACTATTTAGGCAGAAATGCTTTGTGTATTGGAAGGGAGGGAAAGATGGGGTTGGGGGTTGACATCCAGTTTCAGAGCCAGGTTTGCAGTGAAGAGAGGATGGTATTTCAGGGAGAGAGGTTGGTAGTTTCTGAGCGCACAAGGAAGAAGAGAGCAGGTTTGGTCTGTGGAAAAAGGACTCAGTGAGAATTCATGCTGTTCCCACTGGAATCTGCCACATTCCAGATGAAATCCAGAAGCCCACAGCTAGAATGAATATTGTTTCTCTATAGAGAAAGATATGGGAGTTGGAATGTACCTGAAGATATTGGGCTTTCTGAAATCATTTAGTAAGTAGAACCCATGTTTACTAACAAAATCTACTTTTCCCTCTCTTTCTGTGTTTATTGTTTTTTTGATATTGAAAACAGTAGATCTATTTATTCCACAAAATTTTATTGTGTTGCTATTATGTGTCTGCCATCGTAGGAAGTGCTGCTGATACTTAGATTAAAGGCATACTCAGATAAAAGTCTCTGCTCACAAGCAGATATGGTAACAATCTAAATAAAGGCGGTGGGGGTAGGCAATTGATCCCATGTGAGAAGACTAAAGAGCATGGAATCTGGGATGGTGGACAGATTTCTGAGCTCAGTTATTATGTTGATGGCGGGCAGAAGCATAATTGTTTTGAAATAGAGTATAAGTATATGGGCACATTATTTCTAAATACTGGCAGGCTAGAAGCCAAACAAGACTTCCAATTTTGGGTACTTTAACATTAGATGAAATATACTTTGTGACTTTGAGCGGTGAATTTGCAGATCGGCACCATTTCTGCTTCTGTTACCCTGATGAATAAGAGCTGAATGTCGTGGACAATCAACTCCCAACTTGAAAGAGCTGTGAGCAGTTGTCATTGATTACACAGTTGATTTACAAGGGTATTCAACGTGTGCCTTACATAGTGGGCGATTCTTGCCACGTCTGTTTTCTGATGATTATTATAAAGTTTGAGGGGTTGTATTTGGTATTCTGACTCAAATTGAATACAGAGATTCATATTTATATAAAATTCATATTTATATAAAATTATTTATATAGAAATGGGCTTGGAAGAATCAGATATTTATAAGAAATACGATAAATGTCATAATTACCTTGAACAATTTGATTCCTCCAACAATCAAATTCTTATTGTTAAGATAATTCCCCTTGGATCATAGCATTTCTGCTTGTCTTGTAATTGAGAAACTGACCGCCCTTCATTTTGCATTGTCTATTCATGGACATTTTAGGATAGAAGAGAAAGAGAGACAATCATGCTTATGGCCCATTAGAAAAGACTTGCACTCTGTAAATTTAGGGATTTCTATGATCACATAGCCCATGCAGATGTCATCTGCCTGCTGGCGTATTTTTGGTAAGAATGGGAGCCTGGGGAATCAATACTCTAGCTATTGCTGTCACTGTGCGTGGTAAACTGTTCTTTGTCTCTGACTCAGGAGTCTAATGTCTTTGATCAGCATCCTTGATGCTTTTGGCAGCTAATTTGTTACTTGCAAGTAAGGTGAATTCGCAGATCTTCTATCTATAGTTCTTGACAATTACCATGTTTCTGATTATTACATACCAACCCATAGACTCAACTTCAATTGTAAAACATAAATTGTTTCATTTTTTCCAGCATTAATAGAGTAGAACTCTAAGTTGTAGGCCAAATAACAAAAGGAAAAATTATAACATTCACTTTTTCTTGTAACTGCAAATGAATGCTATTTCTGTGATCCTTCCTATTATTATATACCATAATTAAAAAAAATGTCATTGAGAAATCCTGGAGTGGAAAAGAACATTCAAGAGTAGTTTTGTGGAAATAGGAAAATTGACAGTTGTTCACAGGTTATTTATTTTCAGTACACTTATCTTTACCTAAGTACTTTAAATAAGTGTTTTATTTTCTTTTTGATTTTGTAGTCAACTTATGGAGGCATTATTTATGTGTGATAGGATGCATCCTTTAAAGTGTGTAGTTTTAGGAGTATTGGCAGTTAAATAAACCTGTAATACCAGCATCATAAGTGAGAAGACATTTTCATCACTCCCAAAGGATTCTTGTACCCCGTTGAATCTAAATGTACTTTAGTGATGGGTAAAACACCTTTATATTGGGAAACTCCAGGAATAATTTCTACTGAGTTTCTTTTGCTAGCTTCCCACTTCAATTTCCTTTTACAATCATGTCAAGCATTAATATTAGATATTTTTCCCACAAGTCTTTGCTCTGACTTGTGTTTTCCTTTTTAGAGTTCCTCTGTTTGGTCTTTCCCCCTCTTCCATATCCCTTGGAGCAGAAAGGATGAATAATATGCTCATGAATGCATATAAATGGGATAAATAGTAGGAATTTGAAACATATAAAGAGTAAGTGTCTTGCAGAAAAAAAATCACATACAGGAAAAGATGACTGGTATTAGCATACTAGAAAGTAGAAACTAATCATGGAAGCAATGAAAAATGATATTTGTGTAATTAAGGGATGAGTTATATATAAAATGTATACTTATATGCTCACATTAATCATAATGTGGGATTTTAGGGTTTTTCCTTCTCGCAACGATTGATATGTTTTCCAAGCATTTTTCATCTGCCTCTATAATTATGACTCTCAAATCCAAGGATGAATTTTGAATAGCGCATGTCTATGGGCAATATAAAATCAATCTTATGGGTCATTTTATTTTGCAATCTTTCCTGGAATGCAGTGTGAACAAACTGGCAAAGCAACTTCCCCACTGCAATAGCTCTGTGAAGGACAAGCCATTGACAACATGTTCTGATTCCGAAGAGTTGAAATAGAGCTAAAGTAATGTATTTGGTTAACATTGTTCCATTTGTCAATTGACTTCTAATTTATCAAGCAAGTATTTTCTCTCTTCTTTCATCAATTTGGAGAGCAAACATTATTTTAAAATGTTTGGATGAAGATCAGTTATTTGTCTCCATTTGTTAAAAGGAACAAGTATTTCAGAGTTAGGGAAACTATAAAATGAAAACCGGAAGTCAGTTATCAAGAATATCTACACCACTCCCCTCTCAACCTGCCACTTCTCACTGATAAGGGTTTTTTGTTTGTCCTAATTTGAGGGGGAAAATACAAGAGAACTATGATATGTAAAATAGTGCAAGTCCCTCTGGTTGGCCTGCTTTGTGAGAGCTGGGGTGTAGGCCAGAGGTGGGGGGGGGGCGGGGAGGTGAGAGGACTCACTAGAGACAGAGTGGGGAGCAGAACAGGAGTAGTGACTGAAACACACTGCAGAGGGGAGCAGCAGGTGAGACAGGAGATGTCTGCTGCGCCATGTGGGAAGCTCCCTGGCCGGGGATCAAACTCATGCTGTAGTGGCTGCAGATAGCTTCATAGTGCTGAGACTTAACCCCTTGCACCACCAGGGAGGCCCTGAAAGTTGTGATTGATAGTATGGTGATGTGATTGATGGTACAATGATGTAGAAGTTGGTTAAAACCCCTTAACTGGGTGAAAAGAAATTAATTTGGTAGCGTGCTGGACACCTATCATTTGGGACAATTTTAGCACGGAATAGAGCTCTAAAAATGCCAGACTAAAGGCATTTTTTGGGGGGGAGGGGCGGAAACTGACTCAAGTTGCTTGCCAGAAATAAAGTCTAAAATCTCTCATTCTCTCCTATTTGTGACTTGTGGTTTGTGGGACCAGCTATTGTATTCTTCCAAAAGACTATTTTTGTTTAGTTCTGTCTTAAATACAATGTGAGTACGTGTATGGCTGTGCAGGGAAACACAGCATGGGGTGAATAGGGTAGCAGAGAATAAACAAAGCATCAGAAATGCTCTAGAAACTGCAGTAGGGATTATTTTGAGTAGAAAATTATTTTAAATTACAAATTATTCCCAGAGACAGGAAGTTTTGTGTTTTTTCTTGACCAGACTAGACATAGTCATAAAAGTTCTTGAAAGGACTCAAGGCTGGACTTTAGAAAGAGAGGATTTTTTATTTTATTTTATTTTTGGGGGGTGACGAAACCCTTCGGGCAGTGAGGGAGCAAAATGGCAGTATTAACAGCAGCAAGAACTATAGATAAAGGTAAGACAAGGAGAAAATTTTCAGAAAGTGATGGCAGAGGAGGATTAGTAAGTTTGCCTTGGAACTGAGTGCCACCAACATTGTCTCTTTTTCCTAATTAAATTTTTCCTAAATTAAATGATCAGAACTATTTGTATTGTAAATTTCAGTGTCCGAGTTGACCTTGTACACCTGAGTCAGCTCAGTTAAGCCTCGTTTTTGTTTTGACAGGTATTCCCTATCTAGATGCTACCCTTTGTGGGGGTGGAGAAGAGGAAAAGAGAAACAAAATAGATAGAAATGGAATAAGAAATTGAGAAATATTTCTTTATTCTCTGTGTTGCTAATGTCCTTACTCATTCATAAATGCACAAATCCTTTCCTGATTTCTAGGAACCAGTGAATGGTAAAATTATGCCAAGAGTGGACTCTGCTGACAGAAACAATTCATGTTATATGAATATTTCAAACATGAAAATGGAACTGCAACTCGACAAAGAGAACAACAGGCTTAAATAAGAATTTACAAGAGAGAGCAGCTCTGCCTTTCATTACACCCAATGTGCCTTGTTTTCTTCATCATTATTTTACAGAAGGGGAAATGGAAGCGCAGAATGATAAGGAAACCCTTAGTTCACAATGTAAGGGACAGACTCAAGATCCAATGCCATATATGTTGAAATAAAAATTGTTATTTTAACTATTCCAGTGATTCCTGAATGAATCTGAATAGGAATTCTTTGGGAATTTAAAAAATGCCAGTGGTTTGGTTCTAATGCCACAAAACTTTCTTTTGTAACTAATCTTTATTGTAGCCTGGCTATTGAGAGTTTTAAAAGTACCCCAGGAGTTTCAAATGTACAGTTAAGGCTGAGAACCAATGTATTATGCCATCCTTCCTGTGGTATGGACTAAATCCTACAAACAGGTCAAGTTAATACTAATTTTATTTTTTCTTTTAAATAACTACAGAATGGAAAGATGTTTCCTGCAGTCATTATTGTCCTATCTTCATAATTAACAATGAAAGAGACTTCTTGAGTATTTTACTCTTTTAGCTTTGTATAAGCCAGCCCATTACTGGGGGTGGGGGGTGGGCTCTGATTGCTGTTATTTAGATGATCAATGCGCTTATAAATGCGATTGGTCATTCAAGTGAGTTTATAATAAGAACTTTCTACCGATTGACTTGTACTTAGGAATAGGCACATTTCCAAAAGCTACTGGAATGCTATTTAATTTTGTTAATCAATATAAAGAAAATAAAAAGCCAATATCAGTAATTAGAATGAAAGCCAGGCCTCCCACGGGAAGCCACTTGGTGTCTTTTGATGAGTCATCGACAGCTTTTGTTAATGTTGATCTTGTCAAAAGGAGCATTGCATTGTGGAAGAGATGGGTTTAGACACAGAGTCTGGGAACCTCAGTTGCACACATTATTCTGATTTGTGTTACCTGAGTGTCAACTTCTCTGGTCCGCAATTTTCTAACTGCAAAACATAGCATTGAGGCCCTTTGGACTCCAAACTTTTATGACTATCAAATTAATTTCCTGCTCAAAATACCCTTTCTTTGTTTACTGTCAAAAAGGAAGAACAGTTGCTAAATAAAGATGTATGCAAATATCAAATGTGAAAGGAAATATTTGAACAAGTTTTTAATTGCACCTATTTCAGTGAGTAAAGCAATAGCCCCAATGAGATCCAGTGGATTCTGGTGGAAGTTCAGCTCACCAGAGAAAACTGCAGATTGCGGTGGCTTGTGTAGACAGAAGAATTGAACAGTGGTCAAATTTAATAACTAGCTAAATGTATTGCATCTAACCCTCTGTGTCGGGAGAAACCAAACATATCTTTGTTGGGAAATCTCATGGCACCATTCCATGTTTTCATCTGGCAAGAGATGCCATCACCAATAATTGCCTACATTCGAGTTTTTCTTTCCAGAATGGTACTACTGTGGTTTACTGTAGTCAGGGTTGCTATTTTTACTGGGGGAGCTATGGCTGTGATTAAAAAAAGGCAATTAAGCTCACCAAGAAAGGCTGAGTTTGTTGGCTGGCTTTCTTCTGGATTTAGGAACAAGAGGTGGAACAATAATGTGGTATTTGGGAGCAGCTTCACTTTGATCTGGGAATCATTCTCAGTTGAGCACTAAGCTGTTTTTACTGGTAGTTAAACATTTGGCACTTGCTGATCGGTAGCGATGTACTGCATGTCCTGCCGAAGTCGCATGGTTCAGCGGGCAGAACATCGATAGAACTAAAATTTGATGAGTGCAAATGTAAAAATATCTGTACTTAAATGTGTTTGGCCTGTGAATTTGGTTTTATCCTTCAGCATCTTGGAATGTGTATGTAGGAGTATCTCGATTGGCTTGTTTGGGGATCGGAATCAGGAGATAAGCTGAAACTGAAACAGTCCCTGAACTCCTTCTGCCTCTAATGTGTAAGGATACACGTGATTATTTGGAATCTCAGCAGTGACCTTCATGTTGGCAATAAGCATGTTGGTTCTCAATGATGAACACCTGAAATCATATAAGGCAAGATTCATGACTGCATTTAGGATCGGCTATAACAGTCCAGGATACGCTCTCCCTCTCAGACTCTTTAAGTCAGTCTCATCCTTTGCCACTATAGGGACCTATATTTGGTAGCTTTTGTAGTGAGCGCTCTTTGTCATTTTTGTAGGTCGTAGTAAAGATGTTTGTCCTGCATGTTACTCTAATTGATCTAACTTGTATGTGGATTTTTGAAGTCTCAGGTATAGATTCTGCACTCACTTCATATCAACACTCTTGAACTTTTGGGAGAAGATTGTCGACCTAGTTGGCTTTTGTTAATTTGCATATTTAATATACGGGTATTCATGATATCTTTTTCACCAATAATTTTAGATAAGAAATTAGGAAACATGAAAAAAGTCCGTTTTCCCCAGAACAGCGGCCTATTTCCGTTGGTATCTCCTTGAGGGCAGGACGCGGGCTATCGCTGCCCAGCAGGAAGGAGCAGGAAGGAGCCTTTTCAGCATTGATGTCTTCACCCCCACGGCCACCGCCGCTCTCAGGGGGCAGCTCTTGAAGGTGCTAAAATGTAGTTTGATGTAGTTTTGACACGACTGCTGAAGTTGCCACTAACCATCCTCTCAGAGACGGCGCAGCACAAACAAAACTCAGAGACCCACAGGGGCTGCACCCTGCAGGACAGACCCCTCCTCCCCATCCCGTGCGCTGGCAGAGCCGGGCCTAAGTGGACGGCCACACCCCATGGGGCCGGATATCACGTGAGGAGGCCGGCCAATCAGGTTGCTGGGGTGGGTTAAGCCCATCTCCTGAGACCTATATAAGGGCCCGCCGCCCAGGCCGCGGGGCGCGCAGATCCCGGAGCGGAGGAGGCTGCTGCGGGGCTCGTGTGACCCCCTTTGACTCGGAAGAAGGAGGGGACTCCGGCGAGATCTCCGCCCCGCAGACTGTCCGTTGGTCAGTCAAGGGCTTTATTTGACCCTGTGGACTTTGGACGCGGCCCCACTTGCAGAGGCAGCTCGTCTCCACACCAAGGACCTGGGCCTGGTGGCGGTCACCTGCGTTCGTGTGTTTCAGCGTGAGGCTCACTTGCGGTCCAGCTGCAAATCCGACCCTCGGGCCTGTCCAGCCCCCTGGTCCCCGTCTTGCTGCGCCAGGATGCCCAAGGCCCGCAGGTCGCCAGCAGAGGAAGAAGGTGCCGCAGGTGTGTCCGGCGACAGGCCCGCCGCTGCTGCCACCCTCCTGCCCCCCAGGATGGGCGACTCAGAAGGCCAGGGCTGCGGGGAGGGAGACTCAGTGATCAGGCCTGGGGAAGGGGGCGACTCCCCGCCCTGTCCTCCCGCAGCCAAAAGGCCGAAGAGGGACGGCAAGCAGAAGAAGGAGACGCGGCCGCCGAGCGTGGACGAGGACGAGGTGGACAGGATGAAGGCGCTGGTGGCCGCCATGAGCGCGGAGCAGCTGGACCGCTACGAGCTGTACCGCAGGGCGGCCTTCCCCAGGGCGGCCGTGAAGAGGCTGATGCAGGACGCCTGCGGCTCCGGGGTGGCCCAGAACGCGGTCATTGCCATGGCGGGCATCGCCAAGGTCTTCGTCGGGGAGGTGGTGGAGGAGGCGCTGGATGTGTGTGCGAAGTGGGGGGAGCAGCCCCCGCTGCAGCCCAAGCACCTGAGGGAGGCTGTGCGCAGGTTGCGCGCCAAGGGCCAGGTGCCCAGCGCCAGGTACAAGAAGACGCTGCTCTTGTAGGTCCAGTCCACCAAGGGCCTGCTGCCAGGCGAGCCCCGGGGGCCGCCGGCCTTCCGATCCCCGAAACTGTGGGCAGCTTTCTGGGTTGCTACAACGTTGAATCAGAATTTCCAGTTCTTTCCCGAAAGTCCAGGGAGGGGGGGTCCGGGATGAGCTCATACCCCCTGATTCCTGTGGCCTTGAGTGTGTAAGGCCACCGCTTCGGGCATGTTGAGACCACGTCCGGGCATGACGAGACCGTCCACTCTTCCGTATTAGTGGGATGCAGGAAGCTTCCTGGGTTAGCATCCTCTGGTGAGGCACTTTTCAACGACACAAAACCCTTCCAAAGGAGCTGCTTTCCTTTCCCACTGCATACAGAAGGTGCTAGAACTCTGGGGTTTCCTGCATAGGGGTTGAGCTATGTGAAACCACCAGAAACTCTCTTTGGTGAATATGGAGCCTGCAGATATGGGCTAGGTGGGAAGGGACGCGTTGACGTGGCGATTTGTAAGGCTTGTCACACAGTGATGCTGACACTTTTTTTTTTTTCAAAAATAAAAATAAAATCGAAATCCTTTTTGGCTCAAATGACTGCTTTCATCTTGATAAGTTTCCATTTTATGTCACTGAATGACCTGATCCTGTTGAATGCACACCTAGCCACTCAAAGATTAGTGAGAAGTAGCTGAACTCCTGAAGTCCTGACTATATCACTGCCATTATCTTAGGGCAAGCTGAACAGTGTGAAAGTTTGCTAAAATCGGTGTATTTGTGATGCTTGTATAGGATCAAAAGTTTAGTTCACAGCATTTGCTGACATGCCGGTGATTCTAGTCCACGTACAGAAAATCAAAACCTCAGTACATCAGTCCACTGACAAATTACTACTTGTCAATAGGGAATGAAGCAGGCTCATTCAGAGTTGCAGTTAGTACACACTCGTGCGTGCACATGCGTTGTAGAAACGTGTTCTTCACTTGCAGAGAAGGCTCTGATTAATCCTGAATTCACTGTCCACGTTCATAGTACCACTCAGAAGATCTGTATTTTTCAGCTCCTTTAACTTTTTTTGTATATGTTTTGGGATATACACAGCATAGTCCAAAGAACACAACAGACCTGAAGCTTCCTCTGTAATAATGCCAAAGGAATAACGTTTTTGTCCTCTCTGGTCAAAATTTCCACCATCAATTTGAATGACAGGCAAAAAATATTTTTTAGTTTTTTGATTATTAAAAGATTAGTATTTTTCTACTGGTCATGCCTCCTCAATTTTTCACTTAATGTCATGAATAATTGCTTCAGGTACTTCTGAAGAAAAATCAATCTTTTCAGGAATTAGGGATGTGAGGGTTTCAGTCGGTGGAGCACAGGATTTTGAGTGTAGTAAGTAAAACCTTTGCATGATGCTTTTGCAGGTTTACGTGGCTTTCTCTATTTGTCAAAACAACTCTCATGCACGAAGAGTGATTTCTAGTAAACAGTGAATATTGCGGAATGACATGTGTTCTGGTGTTTTTGCCGACTTAAACAGTGGTAGTGCTTGGTTTTCTTTTGCTATAAGAAAGCTATGTGGGGGGGGTGGGAGAGAGGGACACAGGAATATATGGAACTTTTCTATTTTTTCCATATGAATCTAAAACTTTTCTAAAATAGTAACTTCATTTTAAAACTGTATATTGTTTTCTTATTTCAAGGCTATGTACACTGTGGACACGCTTGTTCTGCTTGTACGTGTTTTGTATCACTTGGCCTTGTTTTCCCAGGGAGTATCAGGTAAGCGTGTTCAAGGGGGAGGGCGGTGGGGCCTCTGAGGGGTGGCTTCGGAGCAGGTTCAGCAGCTCAAGGGCTGGGTTGGTCTCACTGGGCTGCAGGGAATTTGCATCCTGGGAATAAGGGCGGATGTCGCCTCAGTTCCAGGTTTATGTCCCTGTTGGGCTGGTGAGGCCCGAGTCGGGGGAGTTCAAGGACTTTGAGACAAGTGCATATTGTTAGGATAACTGCTTGAGTCATTAGCACTGTGACACCTTCCCACGTGTCCTCTTTGGGATGTGGACACCCCCAGCTGTACCTGCTTGCATAATGAGGGGTCGCTAGAGAAGTACCTGCTTAGGTTTGAATGTTCTTGTGTTATCCACCCCATGCAGGTTCTCATGGGGCTTTGCTGACCAATCAGTTGGGGTAACTGTGTATCCTGTGGATTTTTTTTTAAATTTATTTTACTTATGCATACAAGCTGGGGTGCAGGCCAGAGGTGCAGGAGGGGGCTTGAGAGGAGTCAGAGTGGGGAGCAGAACAGGCAGACTGACTGAAATACACTGCTGAGGGGAGCAGCGGGGAGACAGGAGAGGTCTGCTGCGCCTTGTGGGTCAGCTCCCTGGCCAGATGTTGAACTCATGCTGCAGTGGCTGCAGGTAGCTTCATAGTGCTGCGACTTAACCAGTTGCGCCACCAGGGAGAACCTATCCTGTGGATCTTGATGACTGTGTGACTTATGTGGTGGAGACTAAGAGAAGAAAAGTTGGAAACGGGGCGTCCATCATGAACCAGAATCTGGCTCACACAGGAGGTGGGGGTAGAAGGGATTAACATAACCGTTAACCCAGTTGTAGAAATTAAAAAATCCTTAGTGCCACATTTTCTTAAAAGACATAAATAAAAATAACACCCCCCCCCAAAAAAAAGAAAAATCCGTAGTGCCAGCTTCTAGAGCAAATAGCAGACCGCTATAGAAATTACCCAGAGGCACAGACCAGAGGTGAGGATTTGGAGGCTGAGAGCCATAATAGGGAATCACTGGTCCGACAGAGCAACTTAGTCACACCCTAGAAGTAATTAGATTAACAGATGTTAATGCCACAGAGGAAGAACCCTTTCTAAAGAGAAGAAGGTGCTATCAGTGCAATTTCTGCCCTGGCAGGGACAGCAGTCCTTCTGCCCACCTGTGCCCATGCAGGTGTTTCCAGCTCCTCCCAAGACTACCGCCTGGGATGATGTAGGCCTCTCTTTTAGCAAACCTGTCCCTTTTGGGGCAGCTCTTTCTGCCTGCATATGTCTGTGCCAATGTCCTTTACTTTCCTGCCCTTTCGTATGCAGCTAAACTTCTCTGCTTGTGGGGAAACTTGCCTGGGGATCTCACGTGTGCTGCTGAAAGGGGAGCTTTGGGGAAATCTCTTCCCAGATTTAACCCAAGAACCTCACTCACAGAACCCAACATCTCTCAAACTGACTTCAGTGTGTGTCTGCTGGGGATAGAGAGGAAGGAACCTCCCTCCCCAGAGTGGCCAAATATTATGCCAAGGCCCTGCCTTCCCACACGCTGGCTGGCCCCATCACCTTGCTTCAAGGACCAGATAAAATCTGGCAGGTCTGCAAGGCCTGGAAACTCCCGCATTTATCATATCTGATCCATGGTCTATAGTTAAGAAGAACAACTACTATGAGCTGGCATAGATGCCCTTTTACAATCTTTTCAACCACTTGTAACTGCACGATAAATCTAACGATTTCAACATTAAATCGCCTCCACCTCCCTTTTGGCAGTTTCCCCTGAAGTTCAAATTCTGGGAATGGGAAGGAGCAGGGGAGCAAGGTATGCAGCATAATTAAGAGGGACCCCTCCCTATCTGGAGAGAAAAGGCCTCAAAAGGCCCCACTGCTTTATGGCCTGGGGGGGTCTCCTGCTCTCCTAGGCTGCCCCCCCACCCCCATGCCATGGACTTTTGGTTTCTAATAAACTTTGTTGCTGGCTTAATTCTGGTGCTTTGTGAAATTCTTTTCTCCCAAGACACCAAAGACCCTCAACTCCTGGTGGTCCCCAACGTATCGACCATTATTTTATCACTTTTAATGTTTTTAATGTCTCCTCTCGGAGTCCTCTGTGCTCTACATATTCACCCCTTCCTCACCCCTTAGCCCTGGGGGGTTAACTAATGATCTTTGTACTGTCTTTGTAATTGGAATTATGTAAACCGTGTGCAATAGTAACAGGGTGGTCCCCAGGAAAAGGGGAGGGCCCAGGTTTCCTGCCCCACCCAAGGCGGGTGGAGCTCAGCAGGCAGGAGAAGAAGTTGGAGAGACTGAGGGGGAAGGATGGAGTCAGAAGGAGGCCTGCAGGAGGCTCATGGAGCAGAGACACATGTGAAGAAGCTGCGCTGGCTTCTTGGTCCTGGACTGGGTGAAACAGACGTGGGTGAGAGACCTGTGCGGAGGTGACAGTGGCAGCTTTTATCTTGATTTTGATTTTGCTCTTCCTCCCATACTTGTCTGTTTCTGACCCTTTTCTGTGGGTCCCTGCTAGAAGGTGCTTTAGACTCATGGCAGGCTTTCGGGCTTTGCTTTGGGCCAACCTGTTCGGCTGGACATTTACTCAGGAGGGGAAGGGTAATGTCGGGTGCTTGGTTTGGAAACTATATTCTTTGTCTCTTCTGTATTGCACAGTAATTGTATTAAAGTTTTTTTCCCATTAAAGGGCTTAGATGTTTTGGGCCTCCCTGGTGGTGCAGCAGTTGAGCGCTGCGCTGTGGAGCTGTTAGCAGCGCGCGATGTGCGTTCGAAGCCCTGCCGGGGAGAATCCCACATGGCGCGGCAGACCTCTCCTGCCTCGCCCGCTGCTCCCCTCAGCAGTGTATTTCTGATCTGCCAGTTCTGCTCCCCACTCTGTCTCTGGTGAACCCTCTCGCCGCCCCACGCCTCTGGCCTGTACCCCAGCTTATATGTATAAATAAATCTTTTTTTTTTTTTAAAAAGGGCTTAGATGTTTTGTCTTGATACGGCAGATGGCAGAACCTATTTAGGGCAGGCAGGTTTGAGGGTTTTGGGGTGCCCCTCTCCCTGCCATGCAACTGTTCCTCAAAGGGCACTGGGCTCCAGGTGCTCTTAGTTGTGACTGAGGAGGGTAGCCTGGGGGCGCCACCAGCCTGGAGGGGTGCCCCCAGATCAGTGTGTTGGCCCCCCCCAGGTCAGTCTGGGGGTTCCCTGTCTTTTTTGGAAGTGGCTCTCCAGGAAGTGACGGAGAAGGAGGTCTGCACTGGCAGAACCTGGGCGCGCAGCTCCCAGGGGCCCTGCCTGGGTCAGGTCCTTCTCCAGAGCCACAGCGGTTACCACGGCACCAGCGTTTTGCCCCACGCATCTTGGACTGCTCCTACATGCTCCTACATGCTCCTCCTGTGGCTCAGAGCTGACTTTGCATCCTCAAAAGAGGTCAGGTGTCCTGGTCCACACTTCCAGCAACATCCTTCTGTTGGAAATAGAAGCCCACACAGGTCAGTGAGGGAGACGCGCAGATGCGGGCTGGCCGGGAGGTAGATGGCGGACCCCACCTTGGCGCAGTAATTCTGTGGCAGCAAGGAGATAAGTTAGGAAGGAAAGGAAGAAAGGCAGAAATGGTATTGACTGGTCCTAGAGGAAGGCGGTGGAAGTGATGATGGTTCCTATGGTGCCAACAGATAAAAGGTTGGAGTTGGTTGGAAGTAGAAGCGGCTTCCCTGGGTTTGTTCTGTCTTAGCACAGTTGAAGCAAAAGCCACTTCCTCTGACCCCCAGGAGCACTGCCTGGATGCATATTTATTTTTTTAAAAGATTTATTTATTTAGTTATACATAAAAGACCTGGGGTGTAGGCCAGAGGTGTGAGGGGTGAGAGGATTCACCAGAGACAGTGGGGAGCAGAACAGGCGGATCTACTGAAATCCACTGCTGAGGGGAGCAGCGGGTGAAACAGGAGAGGTCTGCTGCGCCATGTGGGAGCTAACCCCTGATCAAACTCAGGTCTTTGCGGTGCTGAGACTTAACCCCTAGACCACCAGGGAGGCCCTGGATACATATTTTAAATGGCAGAATCCCTTGTTCAAATACTTTGGTGGATGCTCGTTATAAAAAACAGTTGTGCCGGCTGATGAGGGAGGGCGTGAATGAGGGCCCTGTCACCCAGCAGCCTGACTGTGCTTATGTGTCTTGTTACTCCCCTGAACTCCCCCTTTCTGCTTTTACCAAATCTATCCTCTGATTCCATAGTTCTGTGAGGTACAGTTGTTAAAACAACGATCTAGCTGATGCTAGATTCATTTTAGAGATAACAAATGGCAAATTATCAGAGCTCAGGCAGTTGTGGCAAACCAGGGACTAAAACTCAGGTAGTGGAAACTGTTCTGTTTAGGATCACTCAGTAATTCACATTGAGTCACCTTCTGCATGACAGGCTGAGTGGACTATTCCAAATTGGTGATTCAGAGATACGGATTTGTTCCAATATTCTTCCATCAACTCTCTGGGTCCTGTCGCTGTCTCCATGGGGGAAAGCTGGTTGCCAAGGATTCCTGTTGGCAGTATGGAGAGAGAGCATGGAGCAGGCATGCCCGTGCAGTTGAGGCCTGGTCTTGGGAGCAGTACATGAATACGTGGGCACAGTTTTAACTACACAGGAAGCTGGGCAGTCATGTGCAGAGAAGGGAGGACATAGGCTGAGGGACAGCTGGGCATCTCTGTCATTGCACCCAGCTGATTTCTAATTCTAAAATTATCTTGTGATGATCTATTTAGGAAATCTTCAATATTCTTCCCATTTTTTCTCACTGGATCTTCTTGACTAGCTAAAGAATTTGAATGAACAGGATCTTTCATGCAAATCTCATAAGTGAGCTCCAGTCTTTGGTGATGGCGCTGAGGCTTAACCCCTAGACCACCAGGGATGCCCTGAGCTCCAGTCTCTGGAAGTAGAACAATAATCTCTTAGAACTCATACCCATTTCTATTCCTGCAGGAATGTTGATCAAACCTCTAAGACAGAGAGCTTATTAGGAGAAATGGTCTCTTTCTCTGTTTTTTTTTTTTTAAGGATTTATTTATTTATGCATACAAGCTGGGGTACGGGCCACAGGTGTGGGGCGGCAAGAGGGCTCTACAGAGACAGAATGGGAGCAGCACAGGCAAATCGAGAGAAATACACTGCTGAGGGGAGCAGCAGGCGAGGCAGGAGAGGTCTGCCGCACCATATAGGAATCGCCCCAGCCTGGCGTGGAACTTGTTGCAGCCGACAGCAACACAGCGCAGTGCTTAACCTCTGCACCACCAGGGAGGCCCGAGAAATGATCTCTTTGACCAACTCATAAAATCTTTCTATTTCCTTAAACATATTTCAGTCACAATGTCGACTTTCTGCTTCCTTTAGTAGATTATAAACTCCTTAAAGGAAGTGTAAGTTATTATCTGTCTTAGGATTCCCATGGCCTTTGCTGAATTGCTTTAAACATAAATCCCAAACCAGATCCTCCCAAGACTCAGAACTGGTCTGCTTAAGATGCTTGGCTCTGACAGGCACAATATTTTGAGCTAAGAGCAATAAGATCCCTTGAGGCTGAGAAACTTGTTCTTGCCTAAATCCTTTGTTCTTCTCTAATGGAAGAGTAGACTGTCCTGTCCCGAGAGCTTCTGTCCCCTTCCTAATCAGAGAAGCAATCACTGTTCTGCTTTTTATGACCTAGAAGAGTGTGGTTTGGTGGGGGTGGGAATCTTACCCAGTTGTAGGTTTATCAGTGGATGTGTCTTCTCTAAGAATCTCCTCTTTATTCTCAGAGTAATGATGAGGTCACTCCTTTTAAGTCTGCCACGTAAAGTCTCCCCAGGGTCCAAAAAGGGGGTTGGCTATCTCAGGTCTCTAAACACAGGATAAATATCTCTGGTCTTTTCTATTATTCTTTTCAATTAACAACCATGTACATTTTCCATGCATGTTATTAAATGCTGACCTTTTCTTCTACTAATCTGTCTGATGTTAATTTGTTTATCTGACCAGCCTCAGAAGCAGCCAGATGGGCTCGGGGGAACTGCTCCCCCACAATTAGACAATACATATTGAAAAGTCTCACGTAAATGTACAATGATGGTTACTGCCTCAAAATGGCAAGAGTAAACATATAAAATTTTCCACCCTTTTTTCCTATTCATTCTCTGGGGCTTGTTAGTGTTCTTAAATACTAAATAGTTTGAATGCCTGAACAATCTGCATACAGATTTTCCTTCTTTCCTTTTCCGTCTCACTTACAACTCCCAGCATTTAATGCCACTAAAAATGATGGCACAGAATTTTAGCAACAAAACCTTGTATGCTTTTATGCTTTTCTTTATTGAGGATTTCTTCTTCTTTTTTTTTTTTTTGCAGAAGATTTTCACTTTCTTCTTTAACCTGCCTGACATGTGTCTTCACTTACATATTTACACACATTATTTCTTGTGGCTCTTACAGAATCTCATGAAGCAGAAAAAGCAGATATTACCTCCATCCACAGGGAGGTAAGCTTTTGGGTTGTTATCTATTAGTTATTGTGCTTTCTTCTTCCACACTTCCTTGCATGTGATTCTTCCTGTGATCAAGTGGTTTCCACTTTGCTGCAAGTTGAATTGTGACCGTTGTACCAGGAATGCAAGAGGAAGATTATAAGCAAATTTCTGTAAGAATCTGATTTTGGTGAGAGAAGAAATGCTCTTTTTTTTGGTTAAGATTTATTTATTTATGTATACAAGAGCCGGGGTGTAAGCCAGAGGAATGGGTGGGGGTGAGAGCATTCATCAGAGACAGAGTGCGGGGGCAGGACAGGCAGAGTGACTTAAATACACTGCTGAAGGGAGCAGTGGGGAGACAGGAGAGGTCTGCTGCCCCCTGTGGGAAGCTCCCTGGCTGGATTTTGAACTCATGCTGCAGTGGCTGCAGATAGCTTTATAGTGCTGACATTTAACCCCTTGCACCACTAGGGAGGCCCCAAGAAGAAATGCTCTTGAGATCTCTGATAGAGGTGGGATAGGGAGTCTATGTCATCACAATGGATGGGAATAGAAAAAAATCTAAAGACTCCAGCTTGCCAGGACACCTGGCTGGGAGAAGCACACACATTTCAATGGAATTTGGTCTTGTGTTAGTGTGTTCCTTAGGTAGGTGGACAAACCTGGGGTCCAACTGGGAGCATCAAGTCAGAATTGAGGGACTTTCCTGCAGTGTCTGTGACCAGCTCTAGGGAGTGAGTGTAGGGGACCCAGTTGGTGTCTCTGCATGTTAGCTGGTTTAAGACCCCACAGAGCTCTATCCAAGGTGTCTGGCATAACCCTTTCAACAGAATTGCTGTGGTCCTGTGCCCTCCATTTTTCAGAGTTGCATCCAAAATGACCTGGGTGGACACTCCATTTTTAATGGCCAGCTCTATCTGTTACCCCCAAAAGGTGGAGATGATATAGAAAGAAAGGGACTCATCCAATGCTGGTATTTAGGTGTAACTGGGTGGTGATGAAAATCGTCATCATTTATTCTCACAGTTTGTCAAGGGTGAAGAAGCAGTTAAATGGGGCCTACTCTCACGATGGCCTCTGCTTTGTCTATCACATCAGCTTTCCCTGATCATTGAGTATCAATCAAATAACAAAGATACATGAAGGATTATGTGAGATGAGGAATAGGAAACAAGAATTCATTAAGGCAAGAGATGTTTATGATCTTCCTTAATATAAAGGCCAAAAAAAGTAGACTTTTTTAGCTCAGAAAAATGCAAATTATCTCAGCTTTCATGCAGAGATTTTAAAACATGAAATTGCTTATAATCATCTTAGAAATGTAATCCATACAATTTACATTTGCCTGAGCAAATATTTTAGCCCATTAATATTTAACTCTTGCTTATAAATCTGTCCACTTTTCAAGAGGTGTTTATTGATTATTTGTCAAGACTAAGCACTGAGGATACAAAAATAAATAAGGTATGGTTGATTAAATAAAGAACTAGAGGTTTGCATATTCTAGCAATGTATAAAAATGCATATTCACAAGCATTAAAATAGAGTTATGAAGAAAGTACTGGAATCTAAGTATTGGAGAATGGCACAGGTGTCTCTGCCTGTGGTTTGGTTTGGTACTTGAAAGGAGTGAAAGATTGCAAGGCCCACCAAGGGAAGAAAAGAGGAGAGGACGTTCCAGCAAAGAGAAAAGGGACATGTGCAGTTGTAGCGAAAGGTGCGTGGGGAGGAGTGAGAAGAGAGAGGAACGAGGGAGCAACATGGGGGCAGGACTGGCGAGGTTGGCCAAACTATGAGTGGGTTTAGAAGTAATGGTAAACTTGGAACCATCATAGTTTTGTAACCTGTGGCTGAAGCCAAAGACTGTTGCAGGTGGCGCCCCCTGGAGGGTGGTGCTGGTGAGGATAGATAGCCCCAGGGAAAATGTGAACCAAGTGTTGGTGGGCACAGGGAATTAAGAAACACAAGGCACTGCAGAAGCTTCAGTGTTTGTGATTTCAGCAGCTATTCTGGGGTCAGCGATTTCTGCCCCCACCACACTGATCTTTTTTTTTTTTAAAGATTTATTTATTCATGCATACAAAAGCTGGGGTGCTGGCCAGAGGTGTGGGGTGGTGAGAGGATTCACCAGAGACAGAGAGGGGAGCAGAACAGGCAGATAGACTGAAATCCACTGCTGAGCGGAGCAGCGGGGAGACAGGAGAGGTCTGCTACGCCCTGTGGGAAGCTCCCCGGCTGGGGATCGAACTCGTGCTGCAGTGGCTGCTGATGGCTTCAGAGTGCTGAGACCTCCCCCCTTGCGCCACCAGGGAGGCCCGCCACGCCCATCTTCCAGAAGGCTGTTGTGAACCTCTGAAGGACGGGGAGAGGCTTCCAGCAGCCCACTTCAGAGAGGAAAAGTTCGGATGCTTTGCAATTAGCCGATTGACTGAAGCTGTTCCTGGTTTTGCTGCTGCTACAGCCTGGCCGGGAAGGGGAAGACCTGGGGCCGGCGCCTCACTCAGCTGCGGCCATTTGTCGGGTGGTTCGGCCGCTGCAGCTGCGGTTTGGAGAGTCGCTTGTCCGGTGTGTGCTGGGCTCCTCGGCAGCTCCCCTGAGCATCTCCTGTGTGTCTTCTGCTGTCTTTGTGAGCTGCCTCCTGGCCTGTAGGGCGGCTGCCTGTGCCCCAGGCCCAGTGGCGGGAAGACGCCATCTCGGGAACCTTTGCCTTTGGGGCTTTAGAACGCTGGACGAGGCTTCAAGCAAGGTGAGTGGCCATTTGTGGCCTAAGTGACTGTTTTTCCTTGTTTGTTAACGCTCTGTGGCCCACTCACATATTAGTACACGTTTTTGTCACCAGTCTCAGGTGGCCGCTCACGTATTAATACGTGTTCATCTAGTCTCCGGTTTTTCACGCCACGGTGGATTGATTTGGAACTATCAGGAGCTATTTCTTTGATCGTCCTCAGTCTAGAAGCTTTACACATTGTTTTGGTGCAAGTGGAAGGTGTTTTATGAGAGATGTGACAGTTTTTTTAATACCCAGTAGTTCAGGAGTTGTGTGTGTTTTATTGAATGCTTCTACCGTTCATGCACTGGCACAGAAAATGGCCGGCCCCAAGGGCTGGTAAACGAAAGGGCACCGGCACACAAAGTGTTAAGTAAATCTCATTCTTGTTGTTCTTGGAACCTTTGTAGACTTGCAATTGTGCACATGGGTGGAGAACCCAGACAGTGACCAGTAAGCTCTCTGGGGAGTATCCTAGGCAAGTTTTAGTGTCTTTTGCTGCCTTGTGTCGGTTTGGATGGGGATCCTGAATATGGGGGCAGGAATCCAGGGCTCGGTTCCGGAGATATGAGAGGTTAAATTGACCAGTAATTTGAAATTGTGCTTCCTCTGACCCCATTGCTTGCACATCACACCATTTCCATGGTTGCGTTCTCCTGGGATGCCAGATTCTGGCTGTGACTTTTGCTCACTACATAGGTTTGCCATCTGCCCTTAGAACCTTTCCACAGTGCAGTTGCCACCTCCTTTCCCAGTTGTTCCCAACATTTCTACTAACTGCCTAAGTCATTATCTTGGGGAATTTTTGCCTTGGGCTCTAACTTACTACATTTGCTTTCCTACCTACCTCCCCCTCTTCTTTCCATGCTTATAAAATACTATTCAAGACCTTCACTGAGGATCATGTTTACCTTGAAAATCATTCCTGATTATCTTAGCATAAAATGACTTTTTCTTTAAAACTACAAACGCCCTGACCTTTTAAAAACTCCAGTGACTTTGGACCAGTTATTTGTGTGCTCACACTCAGAACCATATTCCTTCTACTTCTCAGCTTTGTTCTGCAGCTCAGAAAGCTGAGCTTTGCCAGTATGTTTGCCAAAAGGCTTTCCTTCATGTTAGGCCAGTAGACACCCTGGAGGGGGACTGGAGAGTGAGAGAGTGTAGGGATCCAGTTTAAATCCTAAATACCTGGTTGAATGGCTGACAGTAAGGAACTTCCTTATACTCAAAAGCCACTGAAGCTCCATCAGCTTGAATCTGGTGTTTCCTGCCCACAGAGAAGACAAATGGGGCATCAGGGCCGCACTCCTGAGCATACAACAAAGACCATTTCCTGGAAAGGCCAGCCTAGAGTTGAGACAATGACTAATCAATTTCCCTACCCATCACCATCCTATCCACCTGCTTTGATTTCTTAGTATGGATGGAGACTCTTACAACTATCAAAAGGGGTTATCATTTTGCTTCCCATAACTTGTCCTTAGAATGTTGCCTCTTTGTTATATCAGGTTTGTATTACTCATTCTTTAGTACCAGTGTCTTTCTCTTTGTTCCCTTTGCATTCTCCCTACATGGTGTAGGCAGTTACTTCTTTAGGGTTCTAACTTCCTCCAGGAAACCCACCGGTATTCTTAAGCATCTCTCACATAGAGCTCGTTTTCTCTAGGATGGACTGGGCTGGACCCCTGGGACAGGGCCACATCATTATACCATCTCTATGTCCTTCCAGATCTAGAAGGTTATTGGCCATTTCTGATCGTTGGCATGCCTCATTTTCCCCTCTTTGGCATTTAAGCTCTTGCTATTAGTAATTTTAGTTTTCCCAAGTCAGTTTCCTTCTCTGGAACTTCCTGTTTTGTTGTATAAAAACATCTAGTTTTTAATGACAAGACCCTAACTGATAGAACATATTAGGAAAAGCTCTGTAATTAGCAAGGAAAGAAGTTAAAAGACAATTCCAACTTTGCTTGTTTATTAACTTTGCCTTTGAACAACTAATTTCATTGCTCTAACCCCTTAGTCTTTTTGTCTGTGTTATGGAATTGCCTATTTTATGAGGTCAGCATGTGAGAATTAAATATGATGATAGATATGAGAACACTTTGTGAAGTGCTAAGTAGATATAAATCTTGGTACTCCTTACTTGGCATTCATGTTTGTCTTTGTATGAATTTGTTTATCTTCATAAACAGATTATCAAGTTCCTAAAGCCACAGATTTTAGCTTGTATATTGCTGCTCAATATAGAATAGCTGTTCAATAAGTATACATTGGTAATCTGCATAAAACAGGTAATGACCTTTTCTATCAATTACAGTTCTTGTATTTTCAAATGTTTCCCAAAGAAAACAAGTTAATGTGCAATATCTACATAGTGTAGGAAACAGCAGGAAACAGCAACCTAGGTATAGATTTTAACTTCTGTGACTTGAGATAGGACATAATGAGGGAAGAAAAGTTTTTTTTTGACCGTTGGAAAGATATATTTAACTTAACCCCCCCAATAAGTCTTTTTATTATTTTGAAGTTATGAAAAAGTACAGAATTCCTCCTTTGACAGCCAAAGCAGAAGGCATTAGCAAAACATATTTGTATTCTAAGTAAACTACTCAGAGTGTCATACCTCCTGTGGTTTAGTGTTATACAGATTTCCTAATTGTTGTAATTAGAATCAGAAAAAGGCTGTATCTAGAGAACAGAAATAGAAACCAAGAGCTAGAGGTGGTTGAAGCTGAATATATATGCTTTAAGAATCGGACTTTGAGCAATTTGAGACAGATACAAAACATCATGGGATCAGAAATTTGTTTCATACAAGGAAGTGTGATTACTTTGGTGTGAAGGATGCAGAAATAGGCAGGCCAATATTGTGAAAAGGAAAGTATCTTCTGAGATGAGAAGTGAAATACTGGCTATTGTCCTTGGGCAAGAGATCATTAACTTCAGAATCACGCTGTAATTATACTTGTGTATTATTTGTAATTAAAAGTAGCAGTATATCTTCAATGATCCGTACACAATCCTCTCAACACTTTTCATTCAAGTCTTAAATAATCTTCTTGAGTCCACATGATTTCATATTAAACAGCTCATTGGGAATTGGTTTGATCAGGGTCCTGGAATGACAGATCCAGAATAATGTTGCAAACATTATTCTACAAAGACCTCTTGAAGAGGTGCTATTTGTTTTTGCATTTTTGGCCATTGTGGCTGAGCACGACTTCTTTAAAATTCTGAGTATGTGGTTTAGTGTCTACTTATATGGCTTTTATACGTCCACGTGTGAATGCATATATATCCTTAGATAGTTTCCATAAATTTTTCCACAATGACATCCATGCATGCATAAGCTGTTCAATCATGACCTTAGGAAATGCATATTCTTTTTTCAATGATTCATTTTCACTACTTAACGAAGAAAAATCTAGTTGGGGGTGAGGTGATGTAAAGATTTTTGCTAACTTTAAAATTTTGTGGTTTAATCCTGGGTTACAATTGACATTTATTCCTGGAATTTGGGGGGTGGGCGGGAAAGAGTAAAATTTTAGCCTTGTCTTCTTCAGGAACAATGATTTAATAAAATTATTCCTCCCTTGTAGATAGCAGAAACCAATATTTATAACCCAAGAGAGCTGACATAGCACTAGGTTTATTTCTAGATTTATCATGAACATAAGCAGCTGTGGTTACAGTTAAAAATAGGTCGAAGAGACTTGAAGTGTTATTAATTGAATAAAAAAAAAATTCCACAACCCTGTCACTAACTGTATCTTACTGGGTATCAGTAAAATCGTCTATTTAAGATTTAATAATCCAAGTATTTCCTGATTACGGAGAAACCTTCAAAATTCTTTTTTGAAGAAATAGGACTCTATTTTATTAATCTTTATTTCCTAGCTAAAGTTTCCTTCTTCCCCACTAGGCCCGGAAATCTTTATTTTGCCATTTTGAGGGATTGTCTTGTAAATATATTTTAATAAATTACCATGTTAATTTCTGCATAATAAAAATAGACTAAAATCGTTACTTGAAATCATTGTTTTGGAAGTTTAACTTAATGACATAATGGTTAAAGCAGGAACTTAGAGGTGAATTTATTTTGGATTTGGCTTCATTTCCATACCACGAGTTTGGAGAGACTTTCTAATTCTGATCTCCAGCTGAAAAAAAAAAGTGAATCACAAAAATTACTGATTAACAGTTGCCTCACTTATTTGGCTAATTGCTTTGATTAATTCATTTTTACGTAACTAACTTTTTAATCGTGTTGGTTTAATGTAGTTTGTATTGCTATAATACAGCAAGAGTCTCTTCCCTTTGTTTCCTAATTCAAACATGCACGTATGTTATTTAATCTATCTTTTCTAATGGCTAAGTAATAAAATTTAGGAAATTAAAGTTTTCTTTTTAATACTCTGTTCAAGTTTCTGAAATCATTTGTGGAAAGTCGCTCTTGTTAGCTACTAATTTATAATAAATAGAATAATGTAAATCAGGGTTCTGGTGATTTCTTCTGCTTTTGTGTAATTTTGCATAGATAACTTTTTAATCCCCTCAATTTTCAGGGAAATCTGTTATTGAATTTAGGGCATCTCTGATCCTGAAATTTCCTTGCTCCCAAAGCCTTTCAAAGTTTCTGGTTGCTATGGAAATGAGACCATAGATGTTCAGTCAGGAATGTATGACCGAGGTCCAGAGGAAGACCCCATCCATAGTTTGTGCCAGTTCTCCCTAACTTTCCCTATGATCCAGGTAAATTAGAGGAGGCCACTTTCTTTTTCCCTCTCCCTATGTTCCCTTATTTCAGTGTTCCTCAAATACTTTTCCTTAAGGCTCATAGCTTACCTCCGCTTCACATCTTCTCATCTTTTTTTCTGATCTGCAAAATGATATGTAATGAAATTCACCTTTCAGCTCCACTAACATGCTTATGAAGCTTTGGGGGATCATTCTTTTGCTTGGAATTAGTCACTATTTAACATCTCGAGGACGGGCGTTATGTCTTTCTCATTCTGCTATTGTCTTTTGCATCTGGTCCAGTGTTTACTGAATGATAAATGGGCAGGTTCTTAATTCCAATTGTCAGGGTTTGTGAAGGCCACTTCCGCTGTTGCAGATATACGGTGGGGGTGGAGGGTGGGGCAGCAGTTTGCTTAGAGCAGTTGCAGAGGTCATGACAACAAATTCGAACTTTGAGCAGGGACGTGATAAAGAGGCATGCAGTTTGACCCCAAGTGCCAAGAAGACTATTTCACTTCTAGTATAGACAATAGAATGGTCAGAATTATGAGTGGAAGGGAAGGGTAATTTCAGCCTGAAATTGTGTGAGAAAGATGTGGCTTATGGGAGATGCAATAAAACGGCAAGTTAGTTTCAACTCTGGAGGGTTGTAAATGGTGTGTCAGTCTGGAATTTATCCTTAAGGCAACAGGAAACAGATAGGGTATTTAAAATTGGGTGTGTGACAGTGATTTTTACAATAAAGAAGCAAAAATTATACAATTGAGAAAGGAGGGTTTCTTTAACAAATGGCGTTGTGTACACCGTGCAAACACAAGCAAAAGACCACTATCTCACACTCTGCACACAAAAATGACTCAAAATGGATTAATTACTTGTATATAAGACCTGAAACCAAAAGCATAGAAGAACACATTGACAAAACCCTCCACAATATTGACTTAAAGGATATCTTTGGGGACTCAGCTCCAAAGGTAAGGGAAACAAAAGAAAAAAATAAACAAATGGGACTACATAAAAAAAAAAACTTTTGCACAGTGAAAGAAACTATTATTAAGATGGAAAGATACCTTACTGAATGGGGCATTTGTACAACATGCAGCCCAATATCCAAAACCTACAAAAAACTCATACAAGTTGATCACAAGAAAATAAATCACATAATAAAAAATATAGGGGACAAGATCTAAACGAACACTTCTCCAAAGAAGACATCAGATGGCCAACAAACATAAAAAAAGAAAACTCATCACTACTTATCAGGGAAATGCAAATCAAAACCATAATGGCATGCCACTTCACACCTGTGAAAATGACCTGTGATAATGGCAACAGTGAGTGTTTCTGAGTGTGTGGAGAAAAAGAACCCCTTGCACACTGGGGATGGAAACTGGGCCAGCCTCTATGGAAAACAATATGGAGTGTTCTCAAAATATTAAGATTAGACCTATCATATGACCCAGTTATTCCACTCCTAAGTATTGCACCAAAGAATTAAAAAAAAAACATTAATTCAAGGGAAGATGTATATACTCTTATGCTCATTGCAGCCCTGTTTACAATAACCAAGGTATGGAAATGACCTAAATGTCAAAGGACAGATGAGTGGATTAAGAAGATGTGGTCTATACACATGGTGGAATGTATCTCAGTTTTTCAAAAAAAAATGAAATCTTGCTCATTGCAACCATGGCTGGAACTGGAAGGGATTATACTAAATGGAATAAGTAAGAAGGAGGAAGACAAATACAGGATGATTTCACTGATATGCATAATATAAAGTAACAAAGCAGAGGGACATACCAAATCAAACCAAAGCAAATCTTAGAAATCTGATTATAGAACTGAGGCTACCCAAAGGGAAATGTGGGGGTTGGGGAGTGAGTGGGAACAGGGCACATTGGATCTTGGTGGAGGATTATGGGTGTTTTGGTGGTGGATGTGATATGTTAACATACATCTGAAGCGATATACACATATACCCCTAAATCATATAAAATGTAGACCCACACCAATATTAGTTCAATAAAAAAACATACATTTTAAAAATATGGGATGTGATAACTTCAGATTTGGGTTTTGGTGAGATGGGAATTCTGGCATCAGTGTGGCAGGGAAACCAGTAGCTATGGGGTTGACTTCCCAACTAGAATCTATAACAGAGCATTTCCATTCAATCTGCACTTCCTGATGACACACAGTGGCATAACAGGTAGTTCAATTAACACCTTCATTGCCTGGAAGGATACATTCATTGACTAGTAGATTTTGAAGAACTTCTCAGAAGGAAAAAGCATACTCAATATAGTGTTTACAGTTAGAATATCATATTTGATATACCATCCCATATTTCTAAAATGAAGAAATACCTATACTTGTACACTATTCTGTATTTGAAGAAAGGAGATAAGATATTAATGTTCAGAAAAAGGGGGGTGCGCCCTTGGAAAGGCGGGGAAGGTAGCTTTAGATGAGCAGGTTTACTTCCGGTCACATACAGAGCACCCAGCCTGGAAGCAGAAGCAACATCTATTTCTCAATCAACTTCCTCATCTCAACCAGACTGTTTGGGTGCATTGTTTATCTAGATAATGTGACGTTTGGGTCACATCCTTTGACTGCTGGTTTAATCTCCTGCCAACTTCTGATACCACTTCTCCTTCTGTCAACATTTATCAAGTTTAGCTAATTTTTAGTTCTTAAAAAATATATATAGCCCATACATTTCTGGTTGATGAGAATGGTCTTCTCCCCTGGAAATGATATATTGTTATCTTATTTGGGGTGATTCATACCTCTTTCATTCAAGGATGTTCCTAAAAATTGCTTGACAGATCATTTGTCTGAACCCAACAAAAGGGGTTTGGAATGATTATTCTCAGGAAGGGTGGTGCGGGGCGTCCTACCATGTGGGTAAACACAGAACACAGCTGTCATCTTATTAGATGTGACCTGAAGGTGACACTGTGTCCTGGGGAAACTGAAGGTGGCTTGATGATCCCCAAGTCCTTTGCACCAATGTTATGAGCTCTACTGCCTGGAAATTCCTCACTTACTTATAAAATGGGTCACTTCATATTAATAGTGAGGGGTTTTACTACAGGGTCTTCCTAAGACTTTACATGTCTCTCCATGAGCAATTAGAAAACCTAGTTTAATTCTCATGATCAGAGTGGAGGGAAGGATCCAGTTCAAAGGTGGGTTCCCATAGGAAGAGATGCCATTTGTGTTGCTTTCTCTTTGGGAACATTTTTTATTTATAACTATACCTTCCAGTGAAAGCTTGTCTTGCGAACATCTACATCACTGCCAAGCAAATGAGATTTGGATACCGCTCCCAGCCTTTAGTTTCTATTTTTACAACAAAATCTGCCCATAGCTGCCTGTTTACATTACTTTCATCCTATCTGGGTTTGACAAATGCTATAAATTAGGATAAAAAAGAGAAGGGACAGTGATAGGAAGAGTGACGAACTCTACAAATCTATGTCTCTGAAGGATTTCTGAGTTTCATTTTGTAAAAGGCCAGACTTGTGTTCTGAAATGTATTTCTTTTCATGGTTTTGAAGGTCTGCTTTTCCTAAGCATTGCTTAGTTTTCATTAATATGTAAATCAATATATAAGTACATGTAGGGGGCTATTTCATGTGACTTTTATTAACTTCAAAGTTAATAGGAACTTTAAAGAGTTTAGTTTTATGACCACGTCTGAATTTTACTTCATGCAGAAGTTGGGGCTTTGATCTGTAAGAACTTGTGATTTGGAGGATATAAAAAGTTAATATAGTCACTATGCTTTTTCTGCTGTGCTGTAGTCCATTAGAGAACAAGTAAAAGTCCAGCTGGCAAGTATTGAGTCAATCATTTTTATTATTTTCATGTCTGATAAGTTTATTGCCTTACAGCAGGCAAGAATAAACACGTGTGCATGGATTTGTGCGTTGCCTGTACTATTTAAAATCCCAAGCAAACAAATCACATATATGTGGGAAACTGCACTGATTAGGGCTCAGAAGATTAGTGCCAGAAACCAATTTCTAGGAATTAATAGTAGGAAAGTGGGACCAGCTAATCTTGTCCTCAGACTTCTATAACCATAACCTCTTTTTGAATCATCAAACATGAATTTCCCATTTTTTCTTGGACAATCCATATTGATGTCATGTCACAATTTGTATTTCAGATTGATAAAACATAATTGCCTCTTAAAACTGTCATGCTGAAGTGTGACCTGATTCTATGATGTTACTACACTTTGAGTTTCATGGAGAGAAAACCTCAGAACTGAATTTTCCACTTTTGTTGTCATGAGTGACTCCTTTACCCTTCTTCTATCAGTCCTTAGTCCAGCCTTCCTGAATATCCCCTACCTAAGCTACTGTAAGTAACTACGTCAGGTTCTTGCTATAGGGCAATGTCTCTGGAAAGAAGGACATACGCAGGTTCTAAGAGCAATGACGCACAAGACAGAAATAATTGAATCATTTTCATGGAATATCTTCTCTCTCTGAATACATTACCTTTGTTATAGGAATAGAATTCAAAGTATTTTTGAGGAGCCATTGTTCACCTTTATGTTGGATTGAATGAACAGGTTGATAGTTCTATAGTCTTATCATGTTGTTCTTTCATTAAAATCCTTTAATGGTTTCCCTTCACTGTGGATAGAGCTTTTCCCCATCTGCTTCCCTTTTATTTCTTAACTTCATCTTCTGTCACTCCTATTTTCATCAAAGCTGACTTTTTTCCCATAGTACCAAATATATGTTGTCATTGCAGTAATTATGTAGCACATTTTTATTTAGTTGGTTTGTCCTCCTTTCATAAGGTCTTTATATTAGACACTTCCTCTTTCTTCTAGTTTAATGGACAGAACATATTTTTCAAAATGATAGAGCACTAAGTTCCACTCCTAACTTTTCCTCTTAGTAGACTTGCCAAAGATGATTAGCCAAGTTGGTGTTTTGGGTGGAGGAGGAAGAGATGAAATAACTTTGGCTCAGTGACTAAGTTTGTGTATATTTTCTAGACCTGCACGTATCTGGGTGTTGTTATGTGATTATTGATTACATTGTCTTCAAAAGGGACAGATATCACTTCCTCTGAGGCTTTTAAGAACAAGGCTTTCCTTCCCTGCACTTGCTAGATGAAAATGATTGTGAGCCTATAATTTGTGGCAAGGGTTTGTTCTCTTTAACCAGTGCATGGTGAAGAGATGCTGGATGACAAAGAATCATTTACTTGAACTATGTTTATTTAGCATTCCTTTATTATTAGGAATCACTATGTGATGGTTATCTCCAAAGATGGCCACCAAATGTTTCCTCACTCTTGCTATCCATTTGTCACTCCTCACATCAAGATGTAGAGCTTAATTGCCTCTCCTTGAATTTGTACTGGCCATGAATGACTTAATAGGATGCAACAGGAAAGATGGTCAAGTTCAGGATGCAAGAGGTTCAGGCACCTTTACTTCTGGCTTCTTGGGTCCCAACCGCCATATTGTGAGATGCTCATGCCACATGCAGACTCCACACACAGAACTGAGGTTCCCTGACTGACGGCTTCTGCTGGCCTCCCAGGCAACAGCCAGGGAAATTTTCCAGTACAAAAGGTGCTGATCCAGGCAAACACTCAGACAACTGCAGCCCCAGTATTGATGACTGGAAGCAGGAGAATCATCTATCAACCGACAGAATCATAAGTGAATGTAAAGTGGTTGTTAATAGACGCTGAAGAGTTTTTGAGTCAGTTTTTTGAACAGTGAGTACTTTAAGTAGTGTACCTGCTTTGTTACACAGGTATAGTTACTCAACTGCCTTCAGCTTTGTTTCATGGTCTGTAAATGGGGGTAAAAGCCTACTGAGTTCACATAAGTGGTTTTAATTCAACAAGACAGCGATGGCTTGTTCCTTGTCTAGTGTCTGGTATAGGGGAGACAATCAATTTGAGCTTATGTGAGTAAATAGTAATCTTTACCAAACTACAAAGAAATGATGAATTAGAAAGAAAAGAATCAATCTTATTTGTAGTCAAATAAGGCAAAATTATTTCATGGAATATATCCCAGTTCTGTACCTTCTTGGCTTGAAAGTAGACTCACATTTTGTTACTGCATTTTGAGATTTTAGAGAGTTCATTTTCATAATGTATTCATCTCAACATATTCTCTTCTGTGAATTTTCATTCCAGTTTTGTATACACTTGTTCTTGCATCTTAGTGAGAACACTAGGAAGATGTTCTCTATTTTTCATTTTTGACTTCACTGTTTTTCAGATGTGTATCTCTTTTCCAGTAAGTGTGGAATTATTCACAGACTTCATAATTGTCCTAGTTATTAATTTAATAAACATTTGGTGTGAGTCCCAAATTAGATTTAATTTCCTTTTATAAACACCTAATCTCTCATAAACTGTCAGCTCTAGTTTTTCAGATCAAGGTATATGACAGTAAGAACACTATTTGCAACAAACTATAGCCCATGGGTCCAAACAAACTACATGTCTTGTCAATAATGATTTTATCAGAACATAGATACATCCATTTATTTAGAAATTGTCTAGGACTGTCAATTCACAGGGGCAGAGTTGATCTATGGTGACAGAGATGGTCTAGCCCAGAAAGCCAATGTTATTTACTCTCTGGACCTTTCTAGAAAAGTTTGCCAGCTCTAGATGAACAGTTTGGTTTGGCACAGTTTAAAAGGATATTAATATACTGATGTGAGCTACCATGACAATGAAGGCCTGAAAATTATGTAACATGCTAAAGGAAAAGGACAGGGAGCTTTTAGTCTGGAAAATAAAAGTTTTAAGGAGGGAATGAAATTTTTGAAATTGACGAATTTGATGGATATGCATCACTTCAACTCACAAATGGCCTACTGCTGGTAGGAGAATAAACTAGGGAGCTATTTAGAAAGATGACTTGGACTTCCTATGTGTAATGGAAATTGCATACCTTCGGACCCAGCAATTACACTACGGGATGGATGCTAGAGAAATGCTTTCCTGTGTTCAAAAAGAGACACAGTCAAGGATGTTTCCTGGAGCTTTTGTTTGTAATTAGCCAAAGCTAGAAAACCGTTTTTAGCAAAGAGAATGGTTTCATAAATTATGTTGCCCATACTTCTACATGGTGTTTTAATTGAACAGATTTAGCCATTAAGAGAGTGAAGTAGTTCTATATTTCTAGTACTGGAAGGCTTGTCAAGATAGGTTATTATCCCATAATGCAATTTTATGATACTATCTATGTATTTAAAAACATGTGAATATTTTCACGTCTATAGTTAGTAAAGACTACGTTAGATTGCATGTCACAGAAGATCTCAAATGATAGTGGCCTAAGTAAGATAGAATTTATTGTCAGTCTTGTAAAGTCAGGCAAGGCACCCAGGGCTCCATGTTCAAGAGCGTCACACCCTTTTTGTCTTGTTGCTGGGTCCTGGTTCACCATGTAAACAGTGGTGGCATCTGTCTTCCAGGTAACACAGTAAGGAAACAGGTAGAGATGAAGGACAGGTTGATTGTTTGTCACTTACGGGGTTAAAGTTGGGGTTGTGCAAAGAAAACACAACAATCACTGCAGAGGCTGCAAGATGGAAAGGAATTAAGAAGGATATTTATTAAATATCAAGAGTTTTCTAACAGGAATCAGGTCACAGAACTAAAAAATTAGCAGGCAAAGAGAGGCTATTAAAGATTTAAGGACAAAGACATTTAAAGCTACAAGGAATATCAGAGGCTATCTGATTGGACTAGTCATTTAATATATTTTATTAGAGTCTCAAAGGGAAAAATGAGCAAGGCTTATATTTTAGAGGTTTGGAAACATGTTCATATTATGTCAAAAATCTTTAAAAATTATGCATGTACTTACAACTTTTTATTTACTCATTTTAGATTATTTCATGCATTATCATATTAATGTATTGTACATATTTATGAAAATATTCACCAAAAAGAAGTTAATAAGAATTAGCTAGTGTTGAGTAAGCAATAGTAAAACATATATATTGCTAACTGCGATGACTTTGTATTAATTCAAGAAAAATACTTACTTAGAACAAGATTAACTATTTGAAAATATATATGCATATATGTATGTATGTGTATACCCACAGCTTCTAGAAGCACACATTCCCAGGATTGGGGGACAAGAAACCTCCAATTCCTTGGCTCCGTCAATTTGACAGTCACATCTACCTGATGACCTTCCCCAACATTTATAAAGTCACCTAATCATAACAATGGTTCCTATAGAACCCACAATGCAATGGATTGGCATTGCAACTTTCTGATAGTAAATTAAGAGGTTTCATTGTCACCGTCTGTGTGTTATGGAATTCTGTAGTTTTCTCTACAGATACCTCTTGTATTGGGAATGACAAATGACCCTCTGACATTGGGATTGAGTGAGGGTATGAGATTTAATCTGTATTATAAGTATCAGTCAAGCTTATTTTTTCCCCTCTATCTCTCCTTGAGAGAATAAATCAAAGTAGATACTCTAAGTTTCCATTGCCTCTCTGGTGTGTGTGTGTATAACGGATGCAACAATTTTCCCAACTGCAATCTTAAAATTTGCAACTACACTGTATGCAACAGGGCTCAACTAAGAAGTAGAATCAGTAGACACATATTTTAAGGAAATCCTTTTGAGGAATTGACTAACCCGGCAGCCAGCTAAGCAAGCCCGAATGAAACAGTGCTAAACACACTTAAATGAGTTCTCAAAAACAGTATTCTAACAGGGTCGAAGGTGTGTGATAAAACAGTGTAAACACAAGAGTCCAACAGTGTCAAAGGACAGTTCCCAAGGTGGGGAACAGTTCACTGTCAGTGGGTTCTCACCTGAGAGCGGAATTGCAAGACTACGCAGGGTTCCGGGTTCATTTAACAAACAGGAGACTGGGGAAAAGGAAAGAGTGTCAAAGGCCACATAGACTGTCACTATCCTAGATAGTGTTTGCAGTGTGCAGAAATCTCAAACAGAGGTACTCTTGGAAGATGAGGTGACATTGCAACAGCCCACAGCAGCAGTCTGAAGGGTGGGCAGGATGCCAGCCCAGACAGCGACAGATTCGACAGCACCAGGAGGTGGTACTGGAGAATCAGGGGCTGTGGGTACTTCTTTGAGATGCTGGGCTGAGTGCAATGGTGCTCCATGCAGGTGATGGCAGAGGTAGGGCAGGAGGCTGATGAAGTGGCTGAGTCTCTGCGCCAGTGTGCAGAGGTGTGTAGGTCTGGGGGCTTGGAGGTCTGGAGGTCTGGAAGAACATGAGGTCTGCTGAATCCCCGGAGGTGCTTGATGTTTCTGTCTTCAGGGGCCATCTGTGGAGTCCTTCTGTAAAGGTGGTCCCCTGAAGGACTCCTCTTTGAAGACTGGCTGTTGAAGTCTTGGCAGTGAATTCTCTCCGCGGAGGCGGGGAGCGGAGTGTTTCTTCTATGGTCAGACAATGAATGAATCAAGCCAGCGCTTGCTGTGCTTTATATCCCTTTCAGGGTGTCCACCCTACAAGCCTGATCAGACTCTTTAGCACCAAATTAGCTCATTTCCATTTTTTCAATCTGAATAATTAACTAATGAAAAATTGAACCTGATTGGTCCTTTTAGCTCGCACTTGATTGGTCCATTTGGGATCATAGAGCCAAATATAAAAAGGGAAAAAGCCCAGCCTGCCCTGCACTCAGGTCAGGGCAGGCTCATGGGCTATTGGCTCTAGGGAGCAATAGCTGGAGCTCACTTTGCTTGGGCTCGGTGTGTGTGTGGGGGGGGTCCACAGGTGGTAGACTGAGGCAGGCAAGCCTCAGCCCCAGCAATGCTGCCTTACCCCATGCCTCTCAGAGCTGCAGGGATTCAGTTACACAAAGACCACGGGGCAGATTCACAGGAAGGGAGGATCATGAGCTGGGTGAGACACTGTGGATATGGGCTAAAGTTTGTTGTCTATAGACAGACTATCAGGGAGGGAGATCCATGGCAATTAAATCCAAGGTGTAATTGTACATCTTGCTGCTGATTGGGGTCTCTGGGCTCAGAGAAGACCCAAGGCATCTTTTTATGGACTTCCAACTAATTAAATAATGAGCACCCAATATAATCTTCCTTTTAATGAACTAAAATTCAAGTAAATAGGGACTTTAAGTAAACAGATCAGCAAAAATAAACTTTTAGACTATCAGACCAATTAGTGGGTATCAGAAGGGAAGGATGAAGGGGCGTGGGTAAGTTGGGAAAGCAGAGACAATGGTATGATAGAGTTGAACAGGTGGCGGTGAAATTATCATTGTATATCCACACTTTGATCCTCAACCATCAACAGCTGAATCTTATATGATGCTATAATGCAATGAACCGTTTATGTAAAAAAATTAAAAACAGAAAAAAATAAATAGTACATCTGCAAATCCATTTACAAGAGTAGCTGGATTAGTATTTCGTTGAATACATGGGGAAAGTTGTGTGTGTGTGTGTGTGTGTGTGTGTTTGTGCTCACGCACACACGCACATGTCAAGTTCTATTGTTTTCTATGCTCCAACTCGTGTCAGATCTAACTCTTGGAGCTCATCTTAACCAGAAACAAACTGAAAAGAGAATTCTGGGGACCCTGATTCTGCTTAGCCAAATTGGAACATTGCAAAACTGTGACATTGTACTTCACACAGATAGTTATTTACCAGGTCAATGCCAAATAACCTTGGAATTATAAGGCTATATGTTAGCTGTAAAGTCATCCAATCACTGCTTAATTAACTAGTTTTCATTATAGCAGTTATTAAAAAGCTATATCACTTTTCAGATAGTTATTTTATTTGTTTCGTGCATGACCTCCAAACACACTACGTAAATATGCTCTAAGTAGGTTGTACTTCAATATTAATACTTAAAGCCAAGACACACTCACTGGTCACTCAGCCCAACAGACTCTAGTAATAACAGCATATAGGATGTGTTTGAGACATGTGTTATGTTAAGAGAAGCCTAATACTTTTCCCTTTGGATAGATGGCCAAACAAGGAAAATGCAAATGAAAGCGTATTCTCTGAGTCTTCATTCAGTTGTATGTTTTATATGTTTTATGTCTTTCTAAATACTGTCTAGCTTTTATTTTTCCTTAAATTTATATTTCTATGGCATAACATATATTGAATGCAAATTCAAGAGTTTGATGAACACAATGATATAACTCACAAAATATATTCCTTTATCCCTTTTATCCTTAACCCCCCTACCCACTACCCTCATTTGGTGACTGCAGTAAATCTATACTGTAGATATACTGCAGTAAATACTGTATTGTATTTTCTTTTGATGTTTCATGTACAAGCTAAATATTTTTCTTCCAACTTGCTTTTTAAGTAACTCGCATTTATTTGTTTTCACTGCTAAATTGGAGAGTCTATTTTCAAAATTATTTGACTGTCTTAAAGTAGATGGGATATATCATAATTCCTATGAAAATTAGTGGAAATATTTTTACTCACTGGCTGGCCATGCTTTTAGGAATAAATTAAGGTAGAGACAGGAGTTTTACTTTGGTGTTAAATACATAGACCCTGGTGTCTAATTGCTATGTTTGAAACCTAGACTTTCAACTCAGAAATTCCATTTCCTGGATCAGCTTAGTTATAATTTCTCTGCTTCTGTTGTTTGATCTGTAAAATAGAAAAAATACCTCATCAGGTTGTGACAAATTAGATTATATATATCAAATGTTGGCAATGTTTGATAGATAATAATCATGCAACAAATATTAGTTAAATACAACTTATTGAGCTGAAACTATAATTGGAGCAAAGACAACATGATTACATTTATAAATATTTTTCATGTCAAAATATTAAGTGATATTTCAGCACATCAAAATTGTTTAGAAATTCTGCAGAGCACTGAAGGCTTCTGTTCATGGTGTCTAGTTCCTCTCACTGGAGGCATAGAATGAACTCATAGTCCCGATAGCATTCTTGTGGATAATAAGAGACCAGAATTCTGGGGGCTTAGGAATCCAGTGTTTTGTCAAATGGGGAAATCAAAACACATTAAAGATGTCTTGCTCTTTGATTTAAGAAGTTTGATGAGCTGAAAATGGGATGTGTGGTCGTTGGATCTGAGGAACTATTTTTATTTGTTGTCCGATAGTTTTTCTTTCTCTTAAATTGTTTGTATCTCTAGAAAATCTACACAGGAAAGATAGCAGTTGTCTGGATAGCATCATTTGAGTTAGTCTGCCAGTTGGCATCTGTGTATCTCTGGGTGCTTATTGCAAACAATAATTTCCACTCTAGCGAGTTAAAGCAGAAAGGGATTGATTATAGAGGACAGGGGTGCTTATATACTTTCTTGAACTGCCGGAGAACGAAGCCTATATGCTGTATCACAGCATGGGACCTCCTGGGGAAACCCACTGCTCATTCTGTGCCTGTTCTGGGTACTCACGAAACTAGGGACTGAGCTTTAAAGACTTCTGCTGCCACCACCCCAGAGGACCACGGGAGGGCCTAAAGCTCTTGGGGCTGCCTTCCATCTTCTAAGACTCAAGAGCTGTTTCTGCTCTGCAGATGTTGGCTCGCATGCAGATCCCTCACATTCGGGGAGACGGTGAAATTCCCCAGATTATATCTGGGGACAGACTATAAGGAGGTTGGAATGGGGCTGTGCTCTGCATGGTTGCTGAGAAGTGAGACAATGTTTGCACATGTTGTCTGGAAAGGAGAATGGGCCCTAGGGATCCTCTTTCTTTTGCTCTCTGAGTGTGCTCGCTTGGACAAGTCTGTTAGAACGCATACTGTTTTGGAAGGGAAAGTGACTGAGCATCTGAAAGATCTCCTTTTATGAGATTTACTTTGAATGGAAATAGGACATAAATCTGCTAAATTCAATTATGTAGGTTGGTTTAGATTCAACCAATTCTACTTTAGCTCTAGAAGTATTAAGAGAGATTAAACTATAGGTGTCCTTACCTTGCATATTTCCAGCATGCACAGTCAAATTGAATAACACAATAGGATTCAGATTTCAGTTACACTATAAGATAACTGTGTTATTGCATAAAGTATAAAATTCACTGATGGCTCTTCAGTACACAAATCATCCCATACACAACTGGTCTCACAATCAATGGCCAGTCAAGGCACTTCTTTCAAAGTCTGCTGGTGATTGGCTACTCTGCAGCTCTTTGGTTCACAACCAACAAGAGCAAAACCTGTAGTTGTGTTGCCTCTAGACATCAGTATTAATCACACACATTTCACAAAACCTGTAGACAGAAGAGGAAATTGGCTAACAAAGATGGAAGCGCCATGGAGAAATAGAAAGTGGTAATACAGGAGTCAAGTTCATGTAGAAAGTAAGTGGAGTTACAGGGGACTTGCCCGTTGGTGGAAGTGTTGACACTGCCAGCATTTCCGAGGCTCTAGGGGTGCAAAAGGGGAACTGAGTGATGGGAACGTAAGGACATAAATGAGGAAAATCGTTGTGATGATGACGACGATGATATCTCAGAGGAAATGACACAGGACAAACTTCAGGTCAGAGGAACTCTTGGAGCTGACTCATGACATTTATCGTGTGAAGGAATAAACATTGCAAGTGGATCCAGATCTAGAAAGGACAGTGACAATTCACCAGTGTGTAGAAAAGATGCTCCTTATTGCAAATTTTATGATGGGAAGAAAGCTAGTGAATTTTTTTACACAAAGAAATAAAATAATTTAATCCTGTTTTAATATCAGTGTATTACATAAACATTAATTGTATTAGGTTTCATTTCCATATACACATACAACTGTGAGGAGGTTTTAACTATTTTGACAAAGTAATTCTTTTTAAATTTTTTAAAAAAGATTTATTTATGTATGCATTCAAGCTGGGGTGTAGGCTAGAGGTGTGAGGGAGTGTGAGGATTCCTCAGAGACAGACTGGGGAGCACTATTGAATCTATTGAAAATACACTGTTGGGAGCAGCGGGGAGACAGGAGAGGTCTGCTGCGCCATGTGGGAAGCTCTCTGGTCGGGGATCGAACTCGTGCTGCAGTGGCTATGGATAGCTTCACAGTGCTGAGACTTAACCTGTTGTACCACCATAGAGGCCCTCTTTTTTTTTTTATTTATACATACAAGCTGGGGTACAGGCCAGAGGCATGGGGTGGCTAGAGGGTTCACCAGAGACAGAGTGGGGAGCAGAACAGGAAGATCAGAAATACACTGCTGAGGGGAGCAGCGGGCGAGGCAGGAGAGGTCTGCCGCACCATGTGGGAATCTCCCCGGCTGGGCGTCGAACTCGCGTGGCCGCTGCCGACAGCTCCACAGCGCAGCGCTTAACCGCTGTGCCACCGGGGAGGCCCGAGGCCCCTATTTTGACAAAATAGTCTAAAAATCAATGGACAACAGTTTTTTCCCAGTGATTAGTAAGATCAGGTTGGTGCGTTTATAATGAATGCGCCTTACTACTGTTCAGAAAGATATGACATGTATTCAAAATGAGGCAAACCAACACCCCATATTTCCATGTGGAAAGACAGCACTTTCCAGCTTAGAGAAATTAGATGCGCATTACAATTTAAGTCACAATATTCAAAATATTCTGTCACTGCTTGTCCACAGAATATTGTAATACAAATTAGAGAAAAGAAAATTACTTGACTTGATGATGGCTGCAGTGAAAATGGTGTTCCCTTAGATATGGCACGACTGTGCCAGGCAGCAGAGGCCAAGGCTGGTTCTGGGCATCTCCGCCCCCCTCGCAAAAATAACAACACACAGAGCTGGACTGCGGGAACCAACCTCTTCATGGAGCCAGCAGGAAAAGCCTGATTCTGGGTGTTCATCAAGTCTTTAAGGTGAAGCTATGATTAGGGGGAGGCAATTGGGTTGAGTCACGAAAATGCAGGGTCATAGTCTGTCTTCATTTACATTTTGATATTTTGTTCAACATGGATTTTTTGGCAGTAGTATTGACTTTCAAAAATATTGCAATAAAATGATATTTAGTTTGATTACTGATGTTTTGATGTCCTCCCTTAAATTTTGTGCTCAAGTTAATGCTCTCTCTATCTCATTCTACCCCCCACCAAGAAATTCAAGAGGCAATTTTACACCTGCAACTGGTTCACTATACACAGCAAGGGAAATAGCATGGCCAGGACTGGAGGGATTGGAGGGACAGTGTCATTCTGTTCAATTTTTCCTAAAGTCACTTATTATACATTTAGAATACAGACAATGCTCATGATTGAGTTTTTGCTGCAAACAACAAGAAAATGTGTTAGCCTGGAAATGTTTGTCAGAGATTGTACATTTGATTGTAATTTTATGACAAGCTAAAAGATATTTTTGTTGTGTTGAGAAATTTAAGTCTATCTTGACAACCAAGTAGAGTTGCTGAATATAACAAATAAAAACATGATATGTTTTTATTGATATGCCCAGTTAAATTGGAATTTTAGATAAAAACAAATAATTTCTTGGTCTAAACATGCTCTAGGAAATATTTAGGATAGATTTTTGCCCCAAAAGTCACTATTTACTGGAAAGTCTGAACTAGTTGTTGTTCGGTACTTCGTTTGGGAACCCTATCCCCTGTGCAATTGTGTTGTTTTCGGGAACGTGAATCCTCAGAGCCTTAGTTGTCATTCCTACAATGTATAGACATACTGAAAGTCATTTGTGAATGCCTTGAATGTGAAGTGATTTTGCAAACAATACATTTATTTCATTTCTGACTTTTTTCACAATGCTGTGACTCTAAGGTCTGTGAATAAAATAGCTTATTTCAATTGGTGTTCTCTTCATTTTCTGCAGTTTCAATATCAAGATTTCTTTCCTCCTTTGAACTCTTAGCACATTAGCATTAGCCTAACAGAGGTCAGCTTTTGTCTTTCAATTCCTGACATGGTTGAAAGTACAGCCATGTGAGACCAAAATATGAAATCAGGCATCCAGATTTCAAGCAACTTCCTAGTCTACATAAAGATACTGACTGACCCACTATGTGCTATAAAATTAGGGTACATTGTCTACTGTATATCATCTATCTCTACCTATCTACATTCTCTCTCTCTCTCTCTCTCTCTCTCTCTCTCTCTCTCTCTCTATATATATATATATATATATATATATATATATATATATACACATACATATATATATATATATGTCTTCTTTCTATCATCAATCATCTATCATTTCACATTTGTAGTATAATTAATTGAATGACTAGTAGTTAATCCATTATTAAAATAGAGGCAGAATTAGGGAAATTTTCCTGTGTTAACCATAGTGATTTATACTTGTTTAGATTAGGGAACTCTGACTTGTTTTATTTCCTCTCACCATTTTTTTTAAAGATTTATTTATTTATACATACAAGCTGGGGTACAGACCAGAGGTATGGGGTGGCGAGAGGGTCCACCAGAGGCAGAGCGGGGAGCAGAACAGGCAGATCAGAAATACACTGCTGAGGGGAGCAGCGGGCGAGGCAGGAGAGGTCTGCCCCACCATGTGGGAATCTCCCTGGCGGGGTGTCGAACTCGCATCGCCACTGCTGACAGCTCCACAGCACAGCGCTTAACCGCTGCGCCACCAGGGAGGCCCTCAGCATTTTGTTTTTCAATGGGTTATTTACTTTTCTTGAGCTTTCAAATTTCCCAAAGTCTATCTTAATGCCAGAACCAACACAAGGTCCTGTGGTGAATTTGGGGAGGTATGTCTTGGTGCTATCCTTCATCTGATTGGCCCTCTTGTCCCAAATTGCCAGGGACCATTCCCGCCTGGCATGAAGCGATAGCTATTTCTAATCTATTTGGGCTTATTCTTGCCACTTAAATTCAGAATGTTGGAAAGATCAGTCTCCTGCTCGTCTTCTCTGGTCTTTAAATCATGGCCAGGAAACCACTCAGTGGCTGTTCCTGTCAATTTACTCCATAGTCTGGATTTCATTATTCCTCAGGGCTATGGTGTCACTGGATCAATTGGCAGGGCTGAGAACTTGTCTAGCAGGGTTAGAGATAGGTCAGTCAAGGATCCTGACTATGTTCTAATGTGCTAAGCATACAATCCTGAGTTCTTTGATTTTTGGAGTTTGTGGGAGAGAAAACTATACACAGTTTGACTCCGGTGTTGTTATTTAATGCTAGTGTTCTGCATTGAGCTGAAGAGGAGGTTAAAGGTGATCGTTTCGAGCCGGATAGGAAAGAGCCTAGGGTGGTCTAAGCAAGCAGTGTGCTTATAGGTTCACAGTGTAGTTTGGTGATCCTTGTATCATATTGGAGTTTTAGCAATAACGCTGAACACAAAGTCCTCTGGATTTTGATTTTCAAATCAAATTGCTTTTACTGTTAAATACTATGAGGATGGAGTGAATTGAATCTATTTTCCTTTGGGCTGAGAGCAACTAAAGAAGCTTTTATCCCTAACATAACCCTTCCCAATAACCAGGCATGTGAAGTACAGCTCCTACCAAGAAGAAGGTCCTTGGGAGAGTGAGTAGATCTGGCTGGAAACACTCAAGTTTAGCAGAGTCCCCGCAATCATGTTAGTTTAGGGACTGAGCAGGAACATCTCACCGAGCTGAACCCCAAGGACCTGTCACTGTTCAGTCACCTGGCAGCAATAAAAATTAATGAGCTTGGGAGGAAGGTTGTTCCAGATCCTTGAACACCCTTACAGCCAGAACTATCAATGTGGAGAGTTTCTTCTTTTTTTCATAGCAAAAACTTGGCAATTTTTAAAAACACCTTTTTCAAGAAGCAGAGAAAAAAAATAAGACAGAAAATATATAGTATCTAAAGCTGATGATCATAAAGCCTTATGACATTTTCTAAAAATGAAAGCTTGTTTAAAGGAAAGCTTCAGCCTTGGATAAGGGTTGTCTTCACAGTTCCCACAGGGGTAATTCATCTCCTGTCTGAACCTGACTTTGGAGTACTGGGCATTGAGCACTGAAATGAGTATCCACGATAAAGCAGGCGCCACTGTGAGTGCTGGCTCTCCTAGAGCTGAAACCTGAAGGAGTGTGGGAAGATGTTCTTTCTGAGCCCCGTCAATTCAGTTCAGCTCAAGGAAGATTTCTTGATTATTTCATTGTGTCATTTATAGTAATTGGGGTGTTGGATGTGGAGGGAAGGGGACCAGATCTAAGAAAATGCCCAGAGTATCCATGACTTTTGCTGAGTGATTTATTCTGAATTCTTGCAAATGACTACATTGGATATGATTTACTTTGAAATACTTGAGATAGTCAGTGGAATACACATACATGCACCATCCCTCAACTCAAACTGCATCAGTTAATTAACATTTGTAGCACTCTAACTAGGAACACACACTCCAGAAACAGCAGGTTAGCATTTGAAAAACTAATCAGAGTCCAGTAAGTTGCCAGAGGTTTGTTCTCGTATGCCAGCTTACTTTATTTCCAATCAATCTTATAAATTAAAAAAATCTGCATAGTGGATGTTGGTGGAGCAATTCACGTTCCAGACGTAGGCTCACTGGAAATATTTTTTTCAGCTATGTTTGGATATAACACAGAACTGTGTAAGTTTAAGGTGTGCAGCCTATTGAGTCAGTGTTTCTAGATTGCGGTCTGGCTACCACGCTAGTGTCAGTAACACCCCTTGATATCATGTATGCCATTTCTGTTTTGTGTGACACAGGGCAGAAATGTGGAGGGGAGGAAAGCACCAGAAATCAGCCAGTTCCAAGTTCACACCTCTACTGACTCCCAGGGGATGTGCGCATGCACATACAAACATGCATGCACGCACGCACACACAGATTGAACTCGTGGCTGGCAGCTTGTTTCTGCGCAGGCACGGGATGAGGTCATAAGCGTGTGTCATGGTTGGCCCAATCTTGGGAGTGTAGAGATTGCCCAGGGAAAGATGAATGCCTTTTTCCACTACTGAACCCTGTTACTGGCTGCCTGTTTCCTTTTTCCCAACAGCTGGATAAGTTCTGCCCTGATTGAATATTAACCACTCTCTTTCCTGGGCCAGGGGAAGGAGAGCCAGAGGGTACTCTGAGGGAAGTGCAGATATTTTGTTCCTTGAAGACAAAGACTAAACCTTAATTACTGCTTCTCAGTCTTTCTACTTTCAATTTCCATTTCTCCTCTTAGCAGAGAAACTGATTCTCACATTCCCTTCTCCGTTCCAGACACCTATCCCTGGTGTCCTGAAGGAAGTAACGACTCAAGGATCCCATTGGTCTACCATCATTTTAAGTCTTATGTTTAATGTATTTTTAGTTCATTTTGTGAGAGGTGTAAAATTGGGGTCTACTTTTATTCTATGTAGGTGATTATCTGGCTTTTGCAACACCACTGACTGAAGAGACTATCCTTTCACCATTGTATAGTCTTGGTTCCTATGGCAAGTATTACTTAACTGTATTTATGGAGATTTATTTATTGGGTCTTGTTTCTGTTCTGTTGGACTCTGTGTTTCTTTTTCTGTCATTACCACAATGTTCTGATTTCTGTATCTTTGTAGTATAGTTTGATGTTTGAAGTTTGATGTTTCCAGCTTTGTTCTTTTTCTCAGAATTGCTATGGCCATCCAGGGTCATTTGTGGTTTCATACTCTTTTTAGGATTTTTTTTCCATTTCTGTGAAAAATGCCATTGGGATTTTGATAGGAATATCATGGAGACATGATCTCCTTTGTGTGAACAGGGTGTGAGATCCTAGGGAGCATGACAGAGCTGCAGGATAAGGACAATGGCTCAGAATTCCCTTTAGGTCTATGACAGCTGCATGTAGAGAATTTTGCTGTTTATTTTGAATAGCCTGTTAGCTTGATCCCTCTGCTAGGATACTGTCACATCAACTTTGAAGGTATTTATCAAGCAATGTGGGACCCACAGGCCTTCATAGTCAAATAGTGAAGACTTGATTTGCTTTGCTGAGCAGGTATGTGAGTTTACATGTGTAAGGGCTTGTATCTATTTTTGCCTTCTTGTACATGTCTGAATTGCTTCATTCTTTCATTGTAAACAATGGGTTTACCTATGTTTATTACATTGACAGCTAGAAACTCAGGAATCCTCATCTACCTCTTTCTGTTCTTGACTAGTAATAAACAAATCTGATATTCATGCTTGGCTTCTGGCAGGTTCCCACCAGTGTTTGTGGGATGAACAAATAATTAGTGGAATTTTCTCCTTCAGTAGCACCAAAGGGGAAAGGACTTTGCTAATTAGAAGGATAACTGGGACTGCCTGGAGAATAGATGTGGCATACCTCTAATTATTTTTTCTTTACTTTTAGATGAAACTTCTAAAAGGTACTTGGTGTTTGAAGAATTTTCAAAAGAATTTTCCTTTTTATGTTTCATCTGCTCTGACACTTTTTTTTCTGGGAGCAATGTCAGAGAAGGGTATTTTGAAAGAAAATTCTGTTGCTGTGATTAAATGAAACATTCACAACCTATAAAAGCAGTTCTATGTCGATGAAGACTAGCGCTGAAAGTGAGGTCAAGCAAAGGTTGCAAATGGATTTCTCCAAGCCTATGTATAAGACACATTAAAGAAATCTTTTCCACAAACTTCTCTAGAATCTAAATACACCTGGTAGACATTTATTTAGTTACTAAGTATGATGATGTTTTATAGACCATACATGAAAATTTGAACCTTTTATATAGTTCCTCTAAGATTAACTTTATATGAACATTAAAAACCAATCAAGAGAAGCAAATTATATTAAGTGAGTAATAAAGACACTGAGAAGAGAACAGAAAATCATTTGGTTGAAATACATTTGTCTTTTCAATATCTAGCTTGTTTGCTTATCTTTTGATGGGCAGCACTCCGAGTTTCCAGGAAATGATTTGTCTTACAACAGTCTCTTCTTGCTTGTCTGTGCTGCTCATGTACTGATACCAATAAAGAATGACATTCTATGTGCTTTCATTCCTTCCTTCCAGAAAATGAATTTCATCAGTGCCTTATAGCTTGCACATAATACATTTGAAAACACTTCATTTGTTGGAACTAGGTAATAAAAATGAGATTTCTTTTAACAAAATGATATTCTGACATTCATAAAGATGAAACAGTGGATTCAGTCAAGTGGCTTAGGAGAAGGCCACATTCCAAATAATGAGAGTTTAAATAACATAAACTTCGATGTCAGAGTGATTCAACTCCTAATATGCAAATTTCTACCAAAAGGGTAGAGAGAAGGAAACCATTCTTCAACCTGGAGTAAACCCTAAGGAGCCCAAATTCTGTATAACTACCTTGGATGGGACCAATTAAAACCAACAATCGGTTCAAAATAGCTCACCCTGAATAATCTGTAGCAAATTGAGACTCATAGAAAAAATACTGTACAGGAACCCCCTGTTAGTGGGAAATCCTGACCGATGTTCTTTAAGTGGTGCCAATTGAAACAAATTCTATAAACTTGGCTAGAGAGTCACTAGACTAATAAAATATTGTTTGATCAATAAATCAAGTTCAAATAAATGGATATGATTTCTATAATGTTTTACTACCAAAATTGATGTCATATTTAGCTTTATGATCTTGAAACCATATCTTTTAATTGAAATTGTGGAAATGAGAAAATATTACGCATTTGTTTTATTGCAAAGCCTTTTGTCATTTGCCCTAATTTCCATGTTCTGCTAATTAAGTCATAAAGGCAAGATGTTTCAAGATGCTTATTCATAATAGAATGATTTTCTTTTTATCAACACAGAATGTGCCACATTTGAAGGTTGGTGGTTCAAGACAAAACACTCATGACTTACGGGTTTCTATAGTGCCTGATGAGAAGACTGTGATGCAAAGATTTGTTTATTATATTTATTTTATCCACTTGTTTTGCCTCTGGGTTGCCTTCTCTATCTTTTGAAATTGAATCCTGATGTGAAATTGCTAATTTAAAAAATACCATAATCAGAAACTAATAGGAAGTTGATGCCTTAATGCCCTACACCTTAACCGTCGAAACTATAGAATTTTTTCCATCTTTGTATTTCACTACTTCCCTCTACTAGCCAGTCGAGCTTGTTCAAGTACAATGAATAAGAAGTGATTTGTGTAGAACTATTGCATTTTAGAACAAAAAGGAGATTAACAGATCATCTACTCCAACTTACTTAACAATTGAAAAAGTGTGCTTTATGTAGGCGAAATGACCTGTCCTTGGCGAGGCAGGTGTTATGCTTCTGTTCTAAAGCTTCTTTCCCTAATGTGTTCAGTTAGTGTCTTGTGTCCAAGACCCCAAAATCCCTTTGAATCTTTGCTTGCTCTCTGCCCTTTATTCCTCCATCTGTGTGGGCATCTGTTCTACACCTTTTATGCCCTTCCCAGGGATCTGAGCATGTATTTCCCAGCTGACGCACTGTCTCTGGCTGGCCAATCCACCCACTTGCTCAGAAGACTGAGTCCTGAGAATCACTCGGCACAGGGGAGAGCAGGAAGCTTGCACGGGCCGTGATTTCTGTGGCTGCTACAACTTTTCTTGCCCTGTGTCTCACACACATGAATACAGTTTGTTCTATTATTTAACTATTGAAATAATTGCTTTCCAATTATTTTAATAGTGTTTATTTTGCTAGTTTCCACAAAATGGGGCCCTTCCATATTCATTCTTAGGTTGATATATATTAATAATTACATTGAAAGACTCCAAAACAAGCCATAAGTCCAAACCTTATTTTTTTTTAAAGATTTATTTATTTATGCATGTAAGAGCTGGGGTGTAGGCCAGAGGTGGGAGTGTGAGGATTCACCAGAGACAGAGTGGGGAGCAGAACAGGCAGATGGAAACACTCTGCTGAGAGGAGCAGCGGGCAAGGCAGGAGAGGTCTGCTGCGCCATGTGGGAATCTCCCCGGCCGGGTGTTGAACTCGTGTTGCCATTGCCTACAGCTCCACAGGACAGCGCTCAACCGCTGCGCCACCTGGGAGGCTCGGTTAGCTTTCACTTTTTATTTGCACGGAAATAGCATCTTAAATCATGTTTTGTTTTTTTAACTATGGACAGCAAGCATTAGGGAGTTTTTTTTCTTTAATCTATTTCTCCCTTCTTCCTCTTCTTTCCCTACACCCTCCCTCCTTCTCTCTCTCTTTCTTTCTCTCTCTCTCTCTCCTGTGATTTTTTTTTTTTTTACAGAGTTTGATGGTGGAATATGCTATCTTCATGAAATAAATTTGTATATTTTCTTCTTTCACTTTAAAAAAGAGAACACATATAAGAATGAACAGTTCAGACTCTAGGGAAGTATAACAACTTTGAACTATGTTGTTATTTTAATACATATATTCCTTAGCACTCAAATATGTTTAGTCTCTACGTTGGGATACTGAGAGTTCCAATAGTAAGTTCAGATAACCAAGATCACTATGAAATACCCAAGTAGTTATGATCTGAATTTTGTATACAAAATAGTAAGAGTTTGGAAATTGAGGGATACGTTCTGTTTAAGTAGATATATCTCAGCATTTTTATCTGCATCTGTTCTGGTTCTACATTTCGAGAGTGAGCATTTTATTAGGAAGTGATACCTGTGTTTTTGAATCTATTAAGGTCAGACCATTCTGTTATCAGGTGTCCCACAGATACTGGGCATTTTTATCATCAATTATATTGCAAGAGATTTTAGAGAAGGACACCCTTCCTTAGAGTTGAGGTAACAAGCATCTTCTCACTTTGGGGATAGAAGTGACTTTGCTTCTTGACTTTAAAGCATGAGGACATCTGCAGTGGATCCACTGAAGGGAGACAGTGTTGAGTATGTGAGGGAGCAATCTGCCCACGTGGTGTGACTATGAGGTATGGGCGTGTGTGTGTGTGTGTGTGTGTGTGTGTGTGTGTGTGAGAGAGAGAGAGAGAGAGAGAGAACGCTGCATCCTTAAGATATGGGTCTCAACTTATGTAAGTGTCATGGTGTCTTCATCTTATCCTAAAACCCACTCATGGCATGTCCTCTAGTACCGCCTATTAAAATTTGTCATCTGATTCACCTGTCAATCGGGAGTTAAAACAGAGCCTGTTCCCATATCCATGGGAATGCCCTTAGACTAGAGACAAGGATTCTTATCACAATCACTGAACACCAACAACAGCATCTGAGGAGCATGATAATACAAGAGCTATCAGCGGCAGGGGTAATGGACTGTCAACAAGATAACATGGCCAGGGGCCTCCCTGGTGGCGCAGCGATTGAACACTGTGCTGTGGAGCTGCCGGCAGCGCGCGATTCGAGTTCGACGCCCAGCCAGGGAGAATCCCACATGGCGCGGCAGACCTCTCCTGCCTCGCCTGCTGCTCCCCTCAGCAGTGTATTTCTGATCTGCCTGTTCTGCTCCCCACTCTGTCTCTGGTGAGCCCTCTCGCCATCCTACGCCTCTGGCCTGTACCCCAGCTTGTATGTATAAATAAATAATTTAAAAAAAAAAAAAGATAACACGGCCCGAGTGGAAAGCAGCAATGTAAATGTGAATGTTAAAAATGTTAATAGTATCAATAACAATGATAAATGAGTGAATACAATTATTTAAGTCTATTGTTCTAAGCATTCATGCATTCTTATAGTTACTATTATTGTCCCCATTTTCCAGATAAAAAATTGAGGAAGCAGAAGAATAAAATCATACAACTAAGGTCAGAGCTAGGCTTGAAGTTGGGCAGTCTTCCTATGGAGAGCCTATTCCTAACACCCTATTTGTGTACAGAAAGATTCTACTTAACTAGGGGATAGTTAACATGACAGATAATATCTGTCAGTAAAGCTAGGAGAATCTTATATACAAAAGAAATGGTTGAATTTAATTCCAAGCAAGTTAAGTTTGACATTTTTGTATAATGCTACCTTTTATCATAAATTTGGCTAAAGTAGCATTTTTTTTTCAAGAAAATAAAATGCTTTCATCTCAAGGAAGTCTTCAGAATATTTCAACCCATCTTACAGGTAGAAATGTATTGTGATATGGGAGGATAATAATAAAGTTAATTTTACAACTTTCACCTCTAACATAGCTTTCAAATTATGTCCATGCTTACTTTGACAATTACATGATACAGTAATAGATTTTTTTAAGGCATGGAATAAAGAATGACTACTCTATGTTTCAAGTAGAGATATATACTCCTAAGTGAATGTGGACTCTGTCTGTATTCAGATATTTCTCTAGTAGTCCAGCTGATAGTCTACACAGTTGTAGTGTTGACATAGCATCATGGCACGTTGGGTTGAAAGAGTTTGTAGGACCAGTATTATCATTGGGGGTGAGGATGAGAAAAAAGGCTCAGGACCAAGGACAGCAGTGGCCTCCTTGTGCGCCCGACAGCAATGCTATGTTGGAGGGGAGAGCAAAGAACAGGGGACTAATTTGCTACCCAGTCTGTTCCAGCTTCAGTCACAACGCTGGTCTTATGTCTGTATTTAGAGAACAAGTTTCGGATTAGAATAAGGGTGTTGGGCCTCCCTGGTGGCGCAGCGGTTGAGCGCTGCGCTTTGGAGCTGTCGGCAGCGGCGTCGCGAGTTCGAAGCCCTGCGGGGGAGAATCCCACATGGCGAGGCAGACCTCTCCTGCCTCGCCCGCTGCTCCCCTCAGCAGTGTATTTCTGATCTGCCTGTTCTGCTACCCACTCTGTCTCTGGTGAAACCTCTCGCCGCCCCACACCTCTGGCCTGTACCCCAGCTTGTATGTATAAATAAAAAATAAATCTTTAAAAAAAAATTAAAAAAAAAGAATAAGGGTGTTTGCTCTTAAATTAGGAGTAAAGAGGAGTCTGATCTTTAACTGAGTTTTTCCTTTTTTTTTTTTTTTGGGTTAAAGATGGAAAATATTTTCATTCCTTTCTTTTCACCTTATTTTTTACTCCATCTCAGGGCCCTTACTAAATGGTTTGATGTTTATTCTTACTTTTGAGATACAAATAATAATTTTTCTGCTTGAATTTCCTTTTGATTTGTGTAATTGAAATTTGATATCATGTATCAAGTGACTCATTGTACCATTTCTATTTTACTCATTTGGGCAAGAAGCCCTGTATAAAAACAATTATGCTGGGTGATTCCCAATTATCCCCATGTAGCTCAAGCTGATATATGTCCATTAAAATCTCCAGATGCTGCTTCAGGAAAAAACAAAAAGCAAAACAGAAATATGCCGATCTCAGCCAAAAGCCTCTTGGAACAAAATTCTAAATAACAATAAAGGAAGACCTAAATCAAAGATTCTCAATTAACATTTTGAACAGGATGATTCTTTGTTGTGAGAATGTTCACATTCTAGAATGTTGTAGTTCTCTAAAATGCACCACTATGATGTTGCATAGGTAGGTCTTGTCCATGCATATATTTCTTTTAGACACCCCAACAAGAAACAGTATGACCTTTCCAGTTCCTAAAAGTAGAAGTGAAAAAATCTGATAACTGTTTACATGAATACCAGTTTTCAAATCACTTAAGAATTGCATATCATTTATTATTTCTAATTTGCAAGTGAAGGAATGAAGTCATAATTACAGCCACATAGATAGTTCATGCAAGTGGAAGATTTAGAGCTCAAGACTCCTGCAAACACAGAGGCCATCCCAACAGTGAGGAATGAGTGGCTGGACCCCCTCAGGTTCAATTCCTTGTCTTGCCACTTAGTAAACCGTGTCATTAATTTCATCTCACTGTTTCAGTTTTCTTAAAGCTATTTATTTCCATAGAATAAGAAAATGCACAGTAATGCTAGGTTTTGTAAGGTATATATGAGATGTAAGATTGTGAGGGAAAGGGCCTCCCTGGGGGTGCAGGGGTTAAAGTCTCAGCGCTATCAAGCTTATCACCAGCCACTGCAGCACGAGTTCGATTCCCGGCCAGGGAGCTTCCTACATGGGGCAGCAGACCTCTCCTGTCTCACCAACTGCTTCCCTCAGCAGTGTATTTCAGTCAGTCTCCCCATTCTGCTCCCCACTCTGTCTCTGGTGAATCCTTTCACCTCTCCGCACCTCTGGCATGGACCCCCATTTGTGTATGCATAAATAAATAAATCTGAAGATTGTGAGGGAAAAATGATCAGTATTATATGCCATAAGTACAGGATAGATAGTAGGTATCATTATAAATAATAAAAATTAAATTTTTCTTATCATTATTGAGAATGAAGATTGTAAATACAGACTGCCTGTATTTGGAGCCAAATTTCATCACTTGTAAATAGTGTCACCCAACAACGCTGCTTATTCTCTGATTCAGTGATTTGTTCTCTGATTCACTGATTTAGTCTCTCTGTGCTTTGTTTTCTTCTTCATAAAAGATGATAATGATGGGAACTGCCTCCCTTCATAGGATTTTTGTGAGATTAAATGTCACATCATTTAGGGTTACATAAACTGTAATGACGAAGCAAAAGAAAATAATAAGACACAATAAAACAATAAGCTATACTATTATTAATAATTTATTATTGGTATTCATAAAATACATTGAGATTTCTTCTAGTTTCATCCACACTTGCTTTTAGCCTGCATAGTCTTATCTGATGCAGTCCATCTCGGTCAGGATTTGGTTTGTAAGTCAGAGACAGCAACCCTTGTCATTTTAGACAGAAAGGAATTTTTTGAACACATACTGTCAGAGAAGCAGAGTGAAGGTGGAGGTCTCTGTTTAGAGAATGGACAGACATCAGCAGGGGCTAGAAGTCTGGGGCCAGGAGAAGGGGTTCAGCCTGTAGGAGCATCGTGGTGCTGCCCCTCTGACCAGGGCCTCCACTGGGCCTCACATCCTGCACTCCAGAGAGCCAGAGGCCCAGGACCGGTCTGCCTGCTTCCCTCAGCTGCATGGGCAGAGGCAGAGGCCTCGTTGGTTGATCGATCTGTGTGGGTGGTGGGTGCAGTATCTCCCCAGAATGACTAGACTAGCTCACGGAGAACAGTATGTTCTGAACTGAATTGGCTGGTGCTATAGGTTGGCTGGTGGAAACTCAAAGGGTTATGGAGTCTGAGACACATTCCTACCAAAGTGTACTAGAAGAGAGGGAGGGAGGGTGGGAGGCAGAGAGAAAGAGAGAGAGAGAGAGAGAGAGAGAGAGAGAGAGAGAGAGAGAGAGAGAGAGAGAGAGAGAGAGAATATGCACAGTCACCATCAACATGTCACCGACTGGAACTATGGTGAGAAAGGAATGGCTCTTGAAAATATTTTAAAAAGTAAAATGGAAGAAAGTGAAATGACTTCAACGACATTTCACTGAGGACATTCTATTCTGGTCTTAAGCTGATGCTGAGGCATGAAGACACAGAGGACATGCGATTCGCCCCCCCCACCCCCACCCCCACCCCCACCCCAGGAAGCTCATTGTCCGGGTAAAGATACTGATGTGTTCGCCACAAATCAACGCCAGACAAAAGGGATCTGTGATGTCACACAGAGACTATTTTCCCACAGACCCATGCCCACTGCTTTGGAATATCTAGCAAGACATAACTAGGGAAGAGATGTGAGCTCAGACCCCAAGTAGCACTTGGCTGGGAAAGAAAGGGAAGAAGACATTCCAGGGAGAGGAAAACAAAGGAATCCTAAGGAAGAGAAATGGCGCCAATTACTTATCTATCACCTCTTGTTTGTCTTGTTGTCGTTTTATGTCCCTTGAGCTTGTTTTGAAAGAGATGAGGTAGCTGTGTCATTGTCAACTGTTCGTTAAATCATGTTTAGTGAAAGGTTATATTTCTGGAAAAATTTCATACTAACTGTGTTTCTGAAAGTGCCCTCAATCTAAGACTGTCATAGAGGAAGCTTTTGGGGAAGACGTTTGGGAAAGGGAAGAGTTGCCAGCATTGAGAGGGAAACAAATCATCTAATTTTATTTTAACATGGCTTTAAGCTCATTTTGACAAGATTTAGCTCATTTGCCTTCTGGGTCTAAAGGTGCCACTGCGATGTATCTGTTCAGATAAAGTACTGCAGAGGGTGGTACAATTGTGGAATGAATTAGCAACCTTAATTACCATTAAAGTTAATTAAGTAAAGGCAGGCATGAGAATAAATGACCCATGTGAGCAATTAGAATACTTCTACACACATGAGATAAATCCATCTTTCTTTCCCCACCTAATTGCAGCAAAATCACTCAGATTTTATCTCCTTTGAAAAATTACCATAAGAGTCAAACAGACATTAAAAAGGCAAGTGTAGTCTGGTTTTAAGTTAAAGGTGGGAAGTGGTTATCCTAGATTTTAGGACACCTAGTCAGGGATCAGCAGACTTTATAAAAAGCCAGGGAGTAGATACTTTAGTTTATACCGTGAGAATGTCCATAGGCAACATGTAAAGGATAGTCATGGCGTGTTTCAATAAAACTTTATAGATACTGAAGTCATAAATTCATGTAATTTTCTAGTTTCATGATAATGACTCTCCATTTGATTTTTTCTCAACTATTTAAAAATGGAGAAAATATTTTTAGCTCACAGTAAGTACAGAAGCCGCTGGTAGACCAAACTTGGCCTACGGGCTGTTTCTCAACCCCCTGGATGAAATAATGAAGAAATGGTGAAATAGGATGACTAAGGTCTGTGGTCCCACATGGCCCCCATATGGAAAAAAATAACATATCCATTTGTCTAGGATCACAGTGTAGAATTGATATTGGGCAAATGGGGCTTCAAAATTGGCCAAAGGCAGTGCCCCAATTGCTTACCAGTCACTATCTTGGTTCTGCACCCACGCGCACAATTGCAAGACTGCTCAGGCTTAGGGAACAATAACAATGGGATTTGTTAAACACACAGGAAAAAGCAAAGAATTACTAAAGTCAACATATGGCCATTTACCTTACTTAAAGCAATGTCCAGTCCTTTTAAGTCTCGGAAAAGTAACAAAGGTGGCGTCTTCCTGCCACTTCTGATGTGGAGCTCCTCTTCCAAACAGTAGGCCACGTTTCCAAAATGGCATCTCCCTTCTTCTGCAGATGTGCAACAATCAGACTGTAGGCCAGGTTCCAACTCACGAGGACGACACAGAACACAACTGGAGATGCTTCTGGAACTGCCATGGTGCCCCAGCACAGCCCCAGGCCAACAACATTGCAAACAGCAACTACAGCTGCCAGACGGCCCAACAGACTGCACTCATGCATTTTAGGAAGGTGCCCGCTTTGGGCCTCTGCCTTCTTCCTTTGGCTGCAGTAAAGACAAAATCGGGAGCAGTTTCCGTCGCTCGGCTACTTGCAAAGCCTCCAAAGTCGCTGGTCCCAAAGTCACTGAAGATTCCAAAAACGCTCAATCCGAAACTCTATATCCTGATGGCTCAAATCTTCTGGTGTCTGATTCCCAAACTCTCAATCTTGGAGGCTACATTTTCTGCTGCTTCTTTTCCTACATCATGGTTACTGCTGCTTCTTTTCCTACATCATGGCGACTGAATTCCCCTTCTCCTTCAATCCCTTTTATTTCTCATCAGACTCTCCACCCCAAACTGCAAACTTAGCATTTTCCCTGGGGCTATTCATTCTCATCAGCAAACCCCCTCCAGAGGGGGCACCAACTTTACTGGGCTTTGGACTCAGCCCAGTTACAGAATGACACAGTGGAGCTAAAACACATTTGAAAAATCATATTTCATCAAGTTATGTGGCTGTTCTCCAAAGTGTGATTCAATTGCATATTAATGAACTTTCTTCAGATATTATTCACGGAAAAATGCCACTTATCTTGTGTCTATAGGAATGTGATTTCAAATATCAGTTGGAAACGACAGGTTCAGATATCTTTTAATTGCCCTTGAAATCGCTTCTAAATATGTCTGAACTTATTTATTTATGTTTTTGGTAAGAACTGACATTTACTGGTAAATAAGACCCAGATGAACATAATGCACCAACACAGAGCCCTTAAGGTGCCCAGAGCACCAAGATCTGCATTGTCACAGCAGCATCACATCCGCATGACGTGCTCATGAATGCGTGGCTTGGATACGATGGTTACCTTGACTTTTCTCGGGGCGCTTTTTATTTTGCTTTGGTTGTTTGAGTCCTCTGCTCGTGTACCCCGGCTCTGTTTGCTCCCCTCCCCATCTGCTGGATTCCTAGTAGTGTAATTGGGTGGGGAGCGATTGTGTTTTTCTCTGATTTCAAAGGCTGAGCCTCCCCGACCCCCGTTCCAGGGTCCCACCCTATTGACAAAGTTGTCCACTGTTTTTGTACTGCTTCATTTTTCTTTTGATTAGCCAATTCAAAATCCTGTAAAAAACTAGAAGTGCTATTCTTTTTTTGTTTTGTGTTTAATTCATTCATTTATGCATACAAGCTGGGGTACAGGCCAGAAGTGTGTGGCGGTGAGAGGGTTCACCAGAGACAGAGTGGGGAGAGAACAGGCAGATCAATGGAAATCCACTGCTGAGGGGAGCAGCGGGGAGACAGGAGAGGTCTGCCGCACCATGTGGGAATCTCGCCTGCTGGTTGTCGAACTCGTGTTGATGCTGCTGTCAGCTCTACAGCGCAGCACTTAACCGCTGTGCCACGAGGGAGGCCCAGAAGTGCTGTTCTTCTCTAATGAGAGATAGTCTGCTCTGAGTATTGCTCTCAAAAAAACTGTGCAGAATGCTTCTCCCCAGATGCGGATACATGTCCTCAGGTATTGTGGTAGGGAGAGAAATTGTGGTGGGAAATGTCTTGAATTTCTATGAGAAAAGAGGTTCACGGTGACATTTGCCTGGAAAACGTCTATCCTTATACAAAAATCTTGACTAGTTAGGCATGGACCCCAATACCTTATCATCATACACATAGTCTTACACATATATGTATATACATACAGATAACGACCTCAGTACCATATATACTTACGATTATAAATTACAGGTATGCATTACTGTGTACATTACAAATATACAGGTAACAAAAAATTTTTAAAGGTCAAGATAAAGGAAAAAAGTCCTTCTGGTGTTTTTCTCCTGCAGCTGGGTAACTGCTGTTGTCCACTTCGGGGTCATTTCTCACTCTGGATCAAGCATCCCCTTGGTTCTCCCTGCTGAGAGGAAAGACCATCTGCTGCTTCTCTACAGTTTTATTGTTTAATAACTTCACACTTACAGAGGCGCAGGGAACACTCAATCATATAGTTTCTCCTTTGGGTGTGCCGACATGGAACTAGGCATCTAGAATATTCTTTTTAGCTACAGCCTGTGAAGAGCCTGATGAGTCCGAGGGTTACTAGGATGAAGCTGGTGTTTCTGAAGCAGGCAGGCTGGCGCACCTGTGCATGAGCAGTGGGCCTCAGAATTGGGAATGTCGATGAAAAATGCCACAGCGCCACGTGCAATGATTTTGGCATGAATTGAGTTTTATGTTATTTCTGAGAGCTGGCTTTTGGCAAAGTGACAGATCCGAGGGAGTTTTTCATTTTTCTGATTGCTACCTCCAAGTGATCATTTTGTGCTACGATGATGGAAGCGCGCATGTATAAATGTGTCTAATAATCTCTCCTGTGTGTTTATAAGAAGGTGGAGAGGGGACGTGGGTGAAGGGGTCAAAGGCACAAGCTTCCAGTCATAAAATAACATTCGCCAATGTGATGTGTTGCAGGCTGACTTGAGTTACTAAGACTGTGCTGAGTATTCAAAATCTGCTAAGAGAATTAACAGTCCTTAACACAAAGAAAGAAGTGGGAAAATGCTGATATTAGCTAGATCATTTCATAATATCCCAAGTATAGAGTCATCATGTTTATACCAGAAACATAATGTTACATGTCAGTTACATAGCTCTATTACACATTTATCTCAATTACATAAAAAATTGATATAAAATACATCTTATTTAAAAAAGAATAAAAATATACTGTGGTGTCTTTATCATAGTTGAATGCAAATTCTTATCTAAATGTTAAATACTTTCCCCTTTATTAATTGTAAGCACGAGTGATTTGATAGTAATAAACACAGAGCTTAGAAAGTTTCCTTTGAACTCACTGTTTGGTGATACTCATCTATCCTCAGCCTCTCAATATTCTCTCAGTTATTTGAACAAAAAAGATAGTTCTGCCAAGCCAGATTTCATTTCTGAGAATTGTCATAAAAATGTCCAGAGAGCCAAAGTCATGTATGACTTACTTAGCAGTGCTAAGCCTATTGATCATCAAGAGGGGGAAGGTAATTTAGGAGGGGGTGTGGGTCAAATTCTCTTGGCTTGATAGACAAGGAATTTGTAATTTTGGGAAAATTATCTGCCAAACTGTGTTTTCTAATTCTCATCTTGAATCTCACAACTACATTTATTCTAAGGACAAAGATGTAGATGCAAACAGAATTAATCAGGCCATTTTGAAATGGTACCTAAAATAAAGAATTCTTGAAAATGTAATTAATGAACAGAATGAACAGAAATGGCCATAAGTAGGTGAGTAAAGCAATAGTGCTCATTACAAACACACAAACAATATAGTGCACAGATGCCCTGATGTTCAAATACTCCACTGAAGGTCTGGTATGAACATGGAGATTTAATTTCATCATTATAGCTTGGGTGTTTCACTGGAAAATGGAAAAAATATTAATTGTGTACTTGGGACATTTTCTAATTGAGGACTGAATTGACTCTGGATTCTCTTGCACTTTTAAGGTTTGATTTAAAATTATATGAAATATGTGACATCTACCTTAATAAATTATATTAGTGATAGATAAAATGTTTGAAGTTAAACTTGGTTTCTGAAAGTTATAAAGCATACCACTAAGATCAGTAATACTGACAATATATCGAGGGCTTGGCTATATATTTTGAGAACAAAGTTTGATTGCAAGGGATATCAGGATTTGATTAAATTGCAAAGCAAGGACCAGATGCTTACACTTGAGTTTCTATCATCAGCAGTGTCTTTTGCTTGGCCAGAAAAGTCCCTTTAGAATAATAAAATCAAGGAAGGAGGCAAAATAGTCGATATTCCATGTGCTTTACTAGGGCATATGGCTCCAACCCCACAGACCAAATGCGTACCTACTATAGATTTTTCCAAATGTATATTAACATTTATTTCCCCCTTCAAGGTACTTTGGAAATTGACTAGGACTCAAGTGAGAAATGGACCCCTTGCTAACTTCAAGGCTATTTGAAATGGAAAAACCTCATGGTAAGTTTAGATTGTCAGCCTGTAGTGTTAATAGGTTTAGCATCACAATGTATCATGGGTTGTAACAGTAAATGTTATTTTGAAAGGTTCACAAATCTTGTGCCCCAACTATGTAGCATTGGTGCAGATAGCATTTTAGTGAGTGGCCTTAGTAAGTCAAACCATGAATAACAGACTCCTTACACATGAAGGAGAGATGTGCTTACTTGCACAAGAAATTAAATTTTTTTGTGAAATGTTTGAAGAAAACATTGTATCAAATGCCTCTTTTTGGCTGGAGATTTTTCTTGGGTAACTGCTTGTCCCGTGGGATTCTATCTGGTTCCCAGACTTTCTTATGACAAATTCACTTTATTTGCCTTCTCAGGGGCTTACTTCCTTATTTCTCAAATTCTGTATGTTTACAAATTACTATATTTTTCTTTGTACTATCTCCCATGGTTCTTCTTTTCTTTGTTTGGAGAAAATACTCAAATATTACTAGGAAAGGCCCTGATGAGATTGGAAGTCATATTAGCTACTTGTGGGGAAAGTTGACATTGTAGTAAGAAATTTCATTTGAGAGGTCATTTTGTTCTGACTCTCTTAATCCTACATGTTGAGCACACAATCTTCCCCAGGTCAAGCCTCATGGCCTTTTACTGGTGTTGGGGGAGAAAGGACGGCCTGAACAAACCTACAAATAGGTTTTTACGTATCTCACCCCCACCTCAGACCAGAGAGATCCAAGACACCTAGGACTACGAATCCCATAATGCCATCATCACCGAAGGGAGGATGCTGGGAACTGAGGGTGGAGTTAAGCAGCCAGGTTTGGTATATAACCAGACATGTGGGCCTTGGGGGTCTCTTGGCTGTTCGCCGGGTTTCAGTGTGCCATTGGGGTTCCAGCTCAGCGGAACTGGTAGGACGCATTCACCAATTCATTATCTTTTTTCCCTTTCTTTTGTAAATAAACCCTTTATTAGTGTTATTGTGTGTGCCTGCAGTTGTGTCTTATTATAAGTCCCTTTTTAAGTGCACAGGTGAGGACCCACAGTCAGGCACCCCATTTTATGTTGGAGCTGCCCTGTAACACTGGGACATCTGTAGAAGGCCTTGCGATTCTGGTAGCTTCTCTTCAATTTCATCAACACAATTTAGTATTTTTAAACTGCCCTTTTATTTAACAAATACTTAACCAATATGTGCCCTGTATTTTGCTAAAGGCTATATACCAGGCTATCTCTGGCAAGGACCAGCTAACTATATACTTGAGGAACCTGGCATAAAATGACATTGCAGAGATCCTTGTTCAAAAATTATTAATAATTTCATGATGGCAAGAGCAGAGAATTGAGCATGTTTGGCCCATTGTGACTTACTGCAAAGATCATGTACCCAGGAGGCCAACTCTGGCCCCTAGATAAATTTTTGTATAACACTCCTTTCATCATGTCCCTGTGCTTATGTATTTCTAAGTGCTGCCTAGTAGGGCTCAAACTGCAAGAATCTTTCATCTTTTGGCTGAACTTTCACTTGCCATCTTTGCTTGTCAAGTTTTCCCTAAGTGACTCTTCTTCTTGCCTAGGAAGAGGATAATAGAGAGGAGGAAAATCCACTTTCTTGGCTGCTGGAAGCAGAGAGGCAGACTGGTTGAGGTTGAAGAGGAGGTCTTGGCACATCTTCTCCAGAAATACATGATCCTCCAGAAGACACTTATCAACATAAAGAGGGAAACAGCTCTTTGACATAAAAGAAATGAGAGGAGGAGGTAAGTCGGGGAAGAGCCCCAGTGGGTACAGTCTCAGGGAGAAAGACTCTTGGCTTCCCTGGCAGCAAGTTTTCCCTGACAAGAAGCCATTTGCATGGAGGCGTGTATTTATGTGTTGGTCATTGTATCATGGATAACCTTTCTTTATCTTCCCTCATAATATTCTACTAACTTACCTTGCTCCCAGTAATGCATTTGGGGAGAATGTAGTCTTTTGGGCCAAGCCTGGAATTTCTGAGTCTGTGTTGGGGTTGGGGTTTTGCAGAATCAGTGGCTTTCAGAAACTCACCAACAAATGAATTCTGGTGTCATTTCATCATTTATTGGACAAGCTTGGCAGGTATAATTCCCTTCAACCTACCTTTTCCCTGGTTGTTCCTGCTTTTTGCCTTTTCCAAACATATATCATCTGAGTCCCAAAACAAATCAAATTTTTCTGTAAGAAATATTCAGGACTGTTCTGTTTCAACATGATCTCTTCTGCTACAGATGCCATTTTATTTATTGACAATCACCAGACAGTGCCTTTTTTTCCCCTTTCTGGCTAGAATTGTTTTATATGACAGTGCCTGGTCTCCCTGTAAACTGGAAGCTCACTGAAGGCAGGACATGTTTTCTATCTTGTTTCCACCATCATACATATTCTAGCACTGTTCCTTTGTAGCAGAAATGATGCCAATCCCAATGGTAAATTTGAAAGTCAAAAGAATGAAAAATAAAAGGACAGAAAATATCTTGATTTTAGAAGCAAGGTCCTGTAACTTGACAAAACTATAGCTAACAATGGGTGATGATGTTTGAGAGAAGCAAAGTCTTCCATAAAAGTCGGTGTTGATAATATTCTCTTCTAAAAAGTAGTATCTTGATCAGGTGCATTAGTATGTCTAAGGCATTTTAATGAAATTACTGAAGGAAGTGACAGATATTCCAATATGGAAGTCAAGGACAAGTGTAATGAAGGACACACTGTTCCAGTACATTCTGTTAACCATGGTAATTGGTTGAGAATAATCACCAGTTCCTTGGGAGGAACTTGAGTCTGATATATGTACTCATAGTATCTTCTATCACCACAGTCATCATATTTAATGAACTCGATTTCACTTTCATGAAAGTATGTGGACTTAATCTCCCCATATAGATTGTCAGTTTTATTAAACTCTGTAGCAATTATTTCTACTGACATCAACAGGGGCACAAGTTATCTTTAGTGTCTCCATACTTTGGTGCCTAGAGTAGACTACAGGCAGGTAAGCAACATTCTGGGAAAATTTTATGTTAAAGATATTTATTTCTGTATGAACATCCTATATAGAGTTTTGTTAGAGGAAGAGGGAGTTGGGCTCATATAAGAAGGCAAGAAATGTTGGTGGGGGTAATTCTCAAGTAGGAATGTGTTTTTGTTATATCAGTGGATATGGTAAGTTTATATCTGATTTCAGAAGACACTGGTTGGTATCTTAGAAGTCAACATGGCGATGGTGGTAGTAACAGTATGTAGATGCAGTAAATTAAAATGGCCCTTCCTATATGAAATCAGGTGAGTCCAATATGGATCCACAAAGGAGCTGTTGGGACTTTAGAAATCTCAAGAATAAACCACTCACTCATTCGAGCGACACTTTGTAGTTCTTTCCCCTGGAGTGTTGCCAAAGTGGTGATATCTTCTTGAATTTATCAAACTGCTTAAGGTTACAGAACTGGAAGCTTGATTTTGTCAGGAAATTGAGAGTCATCTATCTACTGTAATGCTCAGGTTCCTATTAATTGAGTTCAAGGCTGATATAGAGACATAGAATACAAATGTGTCCATTTACACTGCAGGTTGTCCCAGTTACAGGAGCCAGAAAAATTAAGTCCCCAGCACTAGCACTTTCCCTATCTAAGGGTCGGCCTGGAAGGGAAGCCAGATTCTAATTACTTGCCAATGAGACATCAGAACACGGAGCATTTGTTTGATGAACTGCAATGTTTCTTGGCAACAGGCTAACTTAGCCTGTTGTTTCCATCATCACAATAAGAATGATCTTGACAATGAATTACAGTATGCTGGCTCCTATATCTGCTGAATAAAACATTCAAAATGTTTTATTTTTCCTTATTCAAAAATGCTTTTATGACTCTTTCCAACTTTCTTGTCAGTATTCCTAAGTCATCAAACCCATTTTGGTGCAATATATTCTTTCTTTAGATTTATTTAAAAAAAAAAATCAATCTCCATATGGCATCCCAACCAGAACCTTTAGATCTAGGCCTTTCATGTGACTTTGAGAAATGGGATGACTTTTTAGAACACATCCTATGTTTTTTTCCTAGCTTCATCAGTGTTTACTTGACTTTAGTTTGTAGAAAATAAGGAGACATATCTTAGCCGTTTATCTAAATAAAAAAAGAACGCATGGCCCAAGGACACTCTACAGAGTTCTATATGACACACAGAAACCCACCCTTGAAGCATAGTGAAAGCCACCCACTGATTCAACTAAGAGATCTTCTAATGTGAACATATTTAAACTAAATGTAACCATAGGGGCATTATTGAGGAGTTGTATTACAAGTGACAAGGTCTTCAAAAGCAAAATGGAAGTCAGAAGAGGGCTTCACTAATAGGAGAAGGAGCCTGAGTGGGAAAATTAGAGTTTTACTTGTGTTAATTCTGCTGCAATGGCTGCAGTGTGCTGCCTTTCTGGACACACCTCAGTATGCATTAGTGTCTAAAGTCATGCAGTGGGCAAATGCAAATGCAAGTAGGTGTTGGGTCTGTTCCGGTTAGCACAAGATAGCATAAGCTAGACTGAATACAAAACTAAAGATGTGGCTGCCTAGGACTTGGAAAAAGGCCTGACATGGAGAATGGTTTGGATATCCTTTCTGGAAAACCCAATCTTTTTTTTTTTTTTTTTGATATTTGACTCTTTTTAAAATTTTTTTTTATTCATTATTTTTTTAATATAATAGATATTTATTTTTGTTATTCGTATCTTTTACATTATTATGTATTCCCCATAAGTTACCCACCACCTGTTCACCCGTGGAGCCATCACCATAGTCCTCCGTGCTCCCCTCCTCCCCCCTCTTGAGCCCTCCCCCTCCTCTCCTGGAAAACCCAATCCTATCTTGACTGATGGAGTCAACAGAGAAGGTGGAATTTTCACTTTGCCTCTTCTTGATTAGTCTATCCTTCTCTTTAACAGAGAGGAAGAAAATTGGAGCATGAAAACATGGAAAAACAGGGTTTTCTCTTCTATTCAATAAGGATAAAGTAAATTATAAGCTGTATCAGTGGGAAAGCCCCTTTTGATAGTGTCTTGTTGTGTATTATGTAACTTCAGGAGTTTAATTTTACAAAGGTACAATTTGCAAATAGCACTGTGCTAGTCACTAATCAAACACGAATGAAGCTGTTCAATTCCACAGCAGTGGCATCAGCTGGATTGTGAACTCTTTGTTTTTACTGGTTCATCCTTGCGTATCTACATTCATGTTTAGAGTACATATTATTTTTCAAGGAAGTCCTTCAAAAAGTAAGAGATGGTGGTGGAGTTACCTTACTAATGGACTACATAATGACTTTTAGGGTTATATTAGAGTCTGGGTTTAATAAGTGTCTGGATTCAAGCTGTGATTATAGTCTAAATATGTTCACGTTAGAAGAAGATCTCTTAGTTCCAACAGTAAGTGGTTTTCGCTGCACTTCGGGGTGGAGTCCCTGGGTCATACAGAACTCTAGAGTGTGCCACTGGGCCATGCATTTGTGTTCTTTTTTTATTTTGATAAAATTTCCTTAAATATGAAAAATATAAAAACAGTCGGTTCTGCTGTAACATGGCACCTGCCACCTTGTTTTACAAAGTCACACAATATGGAAGAGCTTGTGGTGAAAGTAGGGCTTAGAGGCATAACACTCAAAAACATTGCATGGCTACATACAAAGACAGAAACCTAATGAAACAGGTAGAATGATCTTATACATGCTATAGAGCCAAGAAATACAAAAGTAGTACAATAAATATGACACCTTAATATGAAATTTATTTATAGAATTGTAACAATTTGTGAGTTGGAAAGGGTGGAAGGACAGTTTTTGGAAGGCATCTGAAGGTCTAACATGGATATGAACATGGTTCCTAGCCATGAGTGAACCATGGTTTCTAACCAGGAACTATCTCAGTAGCTGGTAGATGTTCAGCTTTTGTATGTTTTGGACATTCCTGCTCAGCTCAGTTTAGCTGAGTTCTATTTTCTGCACTAATCTAGTGTTTTGTGCAGATGAAACTATACTCAACTTTAAAATTCATGTTATGCTAAAATTTTTCTCTAACATATCAATCATGGTGGAACAAAATCTGCATTTCAGAACAAGCATTCAAAGAGGAGTAGACAGTATTTTCTTCCAAGTCATAGTTGCCACCATCATCATAGCTATTCCTTTACATTTTCATGAGTTGATTTTATAATAATTTCTTGGGCATGACCTTCCATCTTTCAGAATAATATTTTATTTAGTAAATAGAATTTAATGACAAATCTGAAAACTGACATTTGTCTTTTAGAATAATGTTAAAATGTATTCTCATTATTGTAGAATGAATCCAGAAGATGATCTTTTGACACTCTAGAGATTTTCTTATTTTTAAATTTTTTATATTTTTCCCCCACCACTGTACCTTATACTCCTTTGACCCTTTCTCTTTCATCCTTCCTCTTAAACTCAGAAACTTCACTTCTTTTATTAGCGTCTGTTAGTTTTTGAAAGTTTTTCACTTTGTTGAACTACTATAATTCCTTGTTTTTTTTTATATATACATGTAAACAATCAGTATTAGTCTTTGGTCTTCTGATTTACTTTACAATGCATTGTTCCCTTGAACTCCATCTATTTTGCTAAGAATGGCAACATTTTGTCTTTCCTTATAGTTGAATAGTATTTCATTTGTATATATACCACATGTCCTTAATCCAGTCGGCTATCACTGGGCACTTACATTATCTTCATATCCTAACTATTGTGAATTATGCTGCAATAAAGACTGAAGAGCATATCATGGCTAGATGACCAAAAGTGGAATTGTTAGATCATAGAGTGTTTCCAAGTTTAATTTTTTAAGATAAGTCCAGATTGTTTTCCAAAATGGCTATATAAGTTCACATTCCCACCACATTGTAATAAGGCCCCACTTTTTCCACATCCTCTCCAACACTTGTTCAAGATCTTTATATTATGTGCCACTTTCATGGGTGTCAGAAGATAATTCATTGTGATTTGGACGTGCATCTCCCTCATCTAAAACAATGTTAAACATTTTTTTTCCATGTATCTATTGGTCTTTGGGAGGTTTATTTTTAGCTTGCAGATTCTTGTTTTGAAAGGAAGGCTCATCTTGTTTCTACATACTTAGACACCAAAAGTTCCCTGACACATGTGTTGGCTTGACTTGACTCAGAAGAACTGGAGGGTACCAGTCTTGTAAGGTCATTGGCCAGCCACGCTTGGCCAGCCAGTAGTATCTTCAGAAAAAAAGAATTACCATTTTGAAAGCCCTTTATAAGATGAATGTTGATTTATTCATGTACTTACTGAGAAGCTTATCTATGTTCCCACAAGAGTCTTGGGGAATACATACATACATACATACATGCACAGTCATACATACACATGTATGAGGGAGGGAGGTAGAACTAGAAGACAGAATACATGCTAAGCATTAAAACAAGATGCAGATGCTTGTGTACCTGTGTTTGGTCAGCAGGTTTCCTGTATTCTGCAGCGGTCAAACCATCCTGCTGTCCAGGTGAGGCTCACTAATGAGACGGCCATGCCTTTGTGGTCCCCACAAATTTCTTGACCTCTTTGAGAGTCTGGCATATGTTTGATTTCTAAAATAGGATTCAAGGGTACTTAACACTCGAGCAACAATTTATTGAGTTATCTGTGAAACTAACTGAATTATCCTCTTATGCATATATGTAATAGGAATGAATGGCCTAGAACTTTAAAAATAAACAGAACTCAGATCTTTTCATCCATTTTTGTTCTTCCTCTAATTTCTAATTTAAGAAAAATTGGTACAGAAACTAATAAGGAATAATTTTCTTAAGAATACTTACAATTTTCACTTGGAAATTTAAATTATAGAGGTCGGCTGTAACAATTTGCAGGCCTGATGGTTTCCTGTGGGTTTCTGTGATCGCGGGGCTGGTGGAAGATACAAAGAGTGTAGTGGAGGCATTTGCTGACTTAAATGGCATGAATATACCTTTCCTTATGATTGTGATGACCAGTACACCTTTTGGAATATAGAAGTTAGAAAACGCAACTAAGTCAGTTCAACATCAACCTTCAAAGGCTCCATCAACTTAAATTTAACTCAGACTTGTCAGCAAAATAGGAAACTCTATCGTGGATATTGTACAAAGTCTGTTTTACTATTGAAAATATGTAAAATGAGACAATGCATCAGTTTTTTGCTATTAAACTTATCTTTAATGACTTACTGTTTTGTAATGACATAGGGGAAAACATTCCACAATGCTGGAATCTCACATTTGCTAAAAAAAGCCCTTAAGTTAAAACATAAATGTATGTTATATTTTTATGTAAAAATTTCAAAAAAAATATTATTTTGGAAAGCTGATTAATAAGTTGTTATTTTTAAATTTAATTTTGAAGTTAACAAAATCGAAAACATTCGACTTATAATAAAGCATTTTACAGCATTAGTTTTATGCTCTTTTTCTCAAAATGGCAAAAGGCATAAAACATGAGTAAAATCCAATCTATAAGAATCGGTGCTGTTCTTGTATTAACTAGACTAACTGCAAATAAGGGAAATGACCTATATTACATACATACATCAGAGATACGGAGTGAGGTATCTGGAAGATACTCTGTCAAATATCCTGGCCAATGATGAAGCAAGCAGGGTTGCCTTTGGGGGCCTATAACTTTAACTTGCATTGTGGATTAGACAGAAAGAAGGTGTCTTGGTTCTTCCTCTGTGAAAAAGTTATTTTGCAGTGAGAGAGAATGAGGCTGATGGTACACAGAGATGCATAAATAAGGTACAGTCATAGCCCCATGCTATACAAGTCCACGGGATGTCCACATTGTACTCCACATTGGTTTTATCTGTTCCATCACTTCCAGGAATCAGTATCTAGTTCATTTTTTGTTTCAACTACTTAGGTTTCTATCAGTGTCAACCATACCTCTGTAATTACTTAGCTATTTATTCGTTAGCTATTTCTTTAAAATTACTTAGCTATTTATTCTACACTCAAGGTGTTCTGTGGCTCTGAAGCCTTGATATTTTCAAGGAACACTAATCAATCAGCACATTTTTGATTGATTTATCAGATGCTTCTACTGAGATCTATGGTTAGAGCTCCATATAAAGTGGAATCACTAAGTGATAGAAGACACTGCTTACTTGAGTGGGAGAAAATGAAATAACTACCTAAAACACAAAGATGGATACGGATTTGCTCTTTTTGAGTACAGGGAAGGACAACTCGTTAGGGAAGAAGCAGCTTCCCCGAGGCTACTCATTGTTGGGGCTTTATTGTGATGGAAGAGAATATGGCACATGGCCAAGGTAGGCCACCCAGGCAAGGTTGATGGTGAAGCAGTGCACGAAACTTACAAGAAAGATGTTCCAGGTTAAGGCAGCTGGAGTGTTGACATGCATCACATTTAATGTCTTTTATTTTTTTCACTCTTAAAAATCATTTAGTTTTGCAAACTGGAGTGATGGATGATTGTGTTTTAATAAAATAATTTTGTGTTTCTCTGTCTGCAGTATGAACAGTGTGTTGAAAATTGAGAAAAATCTCGCAATCACCAATTGTTTAAACAATGAATGCCCATCAACAACTTCACTCTTTTCCCATTACTGAATTGACTAATTGTTTAATCCACTGGAAGAGCACAATATGGACTTGAAGGCTTATAAAGAACCTCAGTCTGATACCTTATCAAGTGGCCCTATTGTTCTATGTTAAACATTTTCTTTAGTTTAAGTGTTTCTGCAAAAACCATTGCTAAACAGGAAAGAGGAGGAAGAAGGGGAGTTTTTGATTCTTTGGGAAAAGGAAAGATGGAGTTAGGAAGCTGCTAAAATTATAGAGATCTTCCAAAACATGTAAACTCCTATGCAGCAAAGTGAACAAATAAGGCTTTGACAGTCATTACAAGCAAAATGTTCTGGCATAATTATCTGTCATCAGTGGCAACTTACAACTATTTGTTCTGGGGTATCATCTAAACATGAAATCAAGATAGCTTAGCTAGTTAAACTAATGGATTTATATTTGATTAAAGTGATATGATTCTTTTAAAATTACATATGAATATATATAATTAATACATATAATATATAATCAACTCAAAATTTAGCAAACAATATATATATAAAATTTATGCACATGTATTTTATGTAAATATATGTGTAGATATGCAATGTATGAAAGGCATATATATATATATAACATAGCATAAATTTTACTGAATCTGCAGCTATATGTATGTGCCTATTACAGTTGGCTATAGCTGCTGGTGAGGTGATGAAGTTTTTGGTAGAAACTTCTTTACAGCAGCTTTATTTCAGTGACATAATTCTCGCATTGGAGACCACAGAGCTGGAAAAGACAGACTAGCCTCTCTGAACTGGGAGGATGGTTCAGAACCTTCCATTTTGTACACTTGCGTGTTTTTTTCTGAATTGAAGAGAGTTCTCAAATTGATACATTTCAGGATCAAGCAAACCTGGGACTATCCCTACCTGTGACCACTTTAAGCACAAAAGCATCAGTCCAGTATGATAACTACCTAACGCTAGCGTAGTCTGGTCTGATCTAAAACCCCCAACTGGGCCTCCCTGGTGGTGCAGCGGTTAGATGCTGGGCTGTGGAGCTGTCGCTGTCGGCAGCGGCGACGCGAGTTCCATGCCGGGCCGGGGCGATTCCCACATGGCGCGGCAGACCTCTCCTTCCTCGCCCACTGCTCCCCTCAGCAGTATATTTCCATTGATCTGCCTGTTCTGCTCCCCACTCTGTCTCTGGTGATTACCCACCCCCCCCACCTGCATCTCCGCTTGTATGCATTAAAAGAAAAAAAGTTAAAAAAAAGAAAAATAAAACCCCAGACTAATTAAACATTCTTCTCTGGCTCCAGATTGCAGCAGGCCTTGAAGGTTTCCATGGAAGAAGCACACTGACTTATCTTTGCTCCCATCCTGCTCTGGGCTAGCATTTGCTCTTGACCTCTTGAGGACTGGTGTTAGGGGGAATAGTCACCTGGAGTGGGTGCAGTCTCAATCTGGTGTGGGGGCCTGTTGGCTCTGCAAACAATTATTACCTGCTCCTTTTCTCATACAGAGCACAAAGCACTACACAGTGCTTTGGTGGATTCCTTGGCCAAATTTCCCACAGAATCCTCTTGGCCGCTCACCTGATGAGAACAGCCTCATTCCTTGGCTCCCTGTGATAATTTCTCTGTCCTCGCGTTCCAATATCTTCCTTAGTTGGTGTCACATTTGCCTTTCAAGTACACTTTTCCCAGGGGGTTCTTTTTAAGGACTTCCCTATACCAAAGTCTACATTTGGACTTGGTGTGAGAACTTGCTTTGAGACTAGAAATGCACCTTAACACAACACATCTCCCTCCCTTTTCTCTGGGCCTCAATTTCACGGGTGACTCTAAGTTGCTTTCCTTTTGCTTGACATTGAGGGAAAGCACTGCCTTGACTGTCCCGTGGGCGGACGGGCAGCTCAATTCAGCTGCCAATTCATGCAAAAGAGATCTCAGACTTTCATTCTTTTTAGTCTGAGGTCAGCAACCAATTAAAATTGTCGGGTAGATTGGGGACAGGTGCTTCCTCCCCCCATGTCTCTGAAAATCCTGAGGAAGGTTTGGACTAACCCTTGTCTTCAAATGTAGATGTACTTGGAATTTACTGTTTCTTGCTTCACTTTAGAGAGCTTATGTTGAAGCAGGAAGAGTGGCTTCCCCTTTACACTCTTAAATTGGAAAACCCGGGGGGGTGATGAAACAGGTCAGGGAGAATATTATGGCAAATAGAGCCAATGCACCAGAAATGACAGGACCACCCTGTCATGTGAGACAAGGTCTGGATCATTCGTGCCTACAGAGGTAGCAACTTGGGGCCGTGTGCTATTTCTGACCAGTACATCTGCACAGCTTTATTTAAAGTGGGCTGTAATTTCCTTTTCCAATCGTGGCTTTAACCTCTGGGTGTAACACTTAAAAAGGTTCATTGTATGCAAGTATAACATCTGAGAAACAATGGATACACTTTCATGTTGTAAGTGGAGCCACAAGAAAAAGAATCTACCATATTTTTCCAGTTTTGTGTTATTTTCGTGGTCCTGTGGATCCAATTCTGCAACAAAATCTCCGGGGCTCTACAACAGCCTAGAAAAAGTTACCGTCCAAACACCCAGCCAATAAACTAGCCTATGCTAGCCCCTCAGAGTGAGATTTTATTCCTACCTTCTGTGTTTGAAATGGAAATCGAAATGCAATTGTATTGGGTTACTGTGATAAAATGATGAAATGTTAAAGTCGTTAAAAAAGGTAGGGTCCTGGGTTACATGGATCATGCTGGTAATATATGTGAATTGCCTGATTTTAAATACCTGTTGGGGAGGTAAGACAACAAAGAACTCACATGCGTAGATACTGATGTTCACTCTTAAGTTACATTCATCTGCTATGAAACCTGCACTAAAATTAATAACTTGCAACAAGGCAAAAGAAAAAATTCTGCTTGGACAACCTTGAGGCAAGATGGAGACATGGCAGTTAGGAGTCTCGCGATATAGATGCAGCAAGGGTTCATCCAGCTAGCAGGAGGGAAGGGCGGTGCTTATCTCTCGAGAACGGAAAGTTCCCAGAGGCCTCCGCGGCACCCAGAGGGGGCACAAGGCTTTCATCTTGGGCTTTCAGTGTTGGAAGTGGCCAGACATTTTTTTACCCGAAGCCCATTTCCATGCCCTGTGAAGACAGCCCATCAGCCCATCCTTGGACTCTCCGACTCTTCCAGAAGTTTTGCAGTCATCAGAACTTTTGTCCACCCCCTTTCCCTCTTTTATCCTTTCACCAGAAAAGGATACATTTAGTGCCTCCCTCCCAGCTCTACTAAGCCTCCTCTATTCTGGAAATTTCTTCCCCCCAACCCCATGTAGCTAGGAAGTGGGGCCGGGGGTGGCAGGACCCCCGAGATCCTGAAAGAGGGGTGGATAGGGTGTAGAACGCCTCTGCTGCAGCTGCCGGAGGCGGGCTCCTCAGCTGCGCTCCGCTGCCATGCACCCTGCGGCCTTCCCACTGCTGGCGCTTGTGGCCACGGTGCTTTGCGGGGTGGCCCCCACTCGCGGGCTCATTCGCGCAACCTTGGGCCACACGGCCAGCATGGACTTTGTGGACCTCCCAGCCCTGTTTGGGGCTGCCTTGAAGCAGGAGGGACTTCAGGGGTTCCTTGTGGAGGCCCGCCCTGCCAATTCCTGCAGCCCCATTGCCCCACCCCCTGCCACTCCAGTCAACGGGTCCATCTTTATAGCCCTGCTTCGAAGATTTGACTGCAACTTTGACCTCAAGGTCCTAAACGCGCAGAAGGCTGGCTATGGCGCGGCTGTGGTCCACAATGTGAATTCCAACGAACTTCTCAGCATGGTGTGGAACAGCGAGGAAATCCAGCAGCAGATCTCCATCCCGTCTGTGTTTGTTGGAGAGAGGAGCTCCGAGTATCTCCGTGCCTTCTTCCTCTACCAGAAGGGAGCCGAGGTGCTTCTGGTGCCAGACAGTCGCTTCCCCTTGGCCTATTACCTCATTCCTTTCACAGAGATTATGGGGCTGCTGGCTTTGGCCATAGGAGCTGTGACGCTGATCGTTAGTTTTATCCAGCACCGAACAGAACTCCAGGGGTCTCGACTCACCCAAGAGCAACTGGAGCAGATTCCTACACGTGACTATCAGAAGGGAGACCCCTATGATGTCTGTGCCATCTGCCTGGAAGAGTATGAGGATGCGGACCGGCTGAGGGTCCTCCCCTGCGCTCACGCCTATCACAGCCGCTGTGTGGACCCCTGGCTCACTGGGGCCCAGAAGACCTGTCCCGTTTGCAAGCAGATGGTTCATCCGGCTCGTGGGGAGGAGGGGCAGGAGGAGGGAACTCAGGAGTATGAGGGTGACTTGGAAGGGGCAACAAGGACTCAGCCTGCCTCAGAACGAACTCCGCTTCTGGAATCCGGCCCCTCACATCCCTCATCCTTTGGATCGCTAGCCCCAGCCCCCCTTGTTTTTCTGGGGTCTTTAGCAGATCTCTCACCTTCTCCTTCCTCCTCTTCCTCTTCAGATGCCATCCTGAGCTAATCCCTTCCCCCACCTCTGGTGACCTCTGTGCACAGCCTTGGGACATTTCTGCCCCAGGTTTCTCCTTGATCCAGCCAGTCCTTTTGGGGGAGTTGGAGATGCAAAGGGACTGGGTCTTCATTTACTGGATTGAGGAATTATTTTTGCAGACCAAACCCAAAATTGTTTAGATTCATGTGAAAACCATAGCTGGAAGCCATCACAAACAATTTGAAATAGCATATTTTCATAATTTGTGTTGAATATGAGAAAAATAATTAAAAATGTTATTTTAAATCACTCTTACGGTATCTTAAATTTAATGAGATAGTAACATTTCACATTTGGCCTCATGCAATTTCTGGTATCTGTACAAACTTCACTGCATTTCCTTTTAATTTTTGATCAGGGTCAACATGAATTTAGTAATCTACACTAATTTAAATGTCATCAATTACTGCTTAAAAAGCATAGAACCATTAAAATGTCTACCTGGTTATGGCAAAAAAAAAAACCCTGAACTTTGTTGTAGACTACTTATCTTCTTATGTGTTAGGTAGTTGTGTAAATGCAGTAGTTTTAATTGCTTTGTATAATGTAGTCATTTAGCATTCTAATATGGCTAAGTAGGGTGGAATTTTAAGAGAATGTTTTTTAGCTATGTTTTGAACCTTTTGAAATTAAAAACCAATTTAAATGAAGGAAACATGCAACATCAAATGCTTTTTACCTGAGAGTGGTGATTGTTCAACCACACCGAGTGCTTTTTGTATTTGGAGCTGCCTGTGTGTGCGATAGTCTGACTGGATCATACTGTTAGAGGATCATTAAATATGACTGGTTTTAAAATTAACGTCATTTTCACCCTTTAATGATTATTAATGATAGGTAAACTAGTTTTCATTTGCATGGCCAATTTTAACACATCTCAAACTTCTAGATATTCCATTGTTGATGTAAACAACTACTCTCAATATAACTGTTATTTGTATCAGACTCTTTTCTGCTTCATGTGAAACTTGAAATAAAGTCTTAAACGGAAATTCTACTTCTATCTTGGAGAACATAAGATCTGTGGTCATAAGATCTGTTATTTAAGTTTTTTTAATTTCAATATATCTTACAACATGCTTGCTTTGGTGTGAGGTTTTATTAAAATGCATTCATTGAGAAACATTACACAATATCGAGGAGTACAGCATGCTGAGGTCACCAAGGAACAGACCTGTGGTGGTTTCCTGGGTAAGCGTTGATTGAAGACTAGAGAAAACAGAGGTAGAAGTTGAAGGGTAGTGTGGCTGCAACAGAAACCTCTTTTGCCGTGCCCCTGTGCATGCATGCACACACACACACACACACCCCGTCCCACACACGGCACGGGAGGAGCTGTGATGCTGAGGGGAGCGGCAGGTGAGACAGGAGAGGTCTGCTGCGCCATGTGGGTCAGCTCCCTGGATGGGGATGGAACTCATGTCACAGTGGCAGGCGATAGCTTGGTAATGCTGAGACTTTAACCCTTGCGCCACTGGGGAGGCCCCTTGTTATTTTTTGACAAATTGATTAACTTTGCTTCAGCTGAAAAGATAGAAGAAACTACGGAGAATAAAGAAGATATATTTTAGATATCCTGTAAGTTTGTTATTTATTTGGGAGTAAAATAGCAGATTATCCTTAGAAAACATGCTTTCTGAGCCCATGAGTAGAGTGTGGATGGACAAACCACACTCAGAGCCAAGGTATCACGTGGGCTCTTTTGAAGGAGATAAAGACCATGGATAAGAACTACAAAATCAGGACGACATTCCAGATTTAGTGCTTCTGACCTCTGGATTGAAAAAGGCATTACAGTATTTTGAAAGAAGACAAATACAGTAAATAGTAATTAATGCAGGAAGATAGGACGTTATTGGAAAAACTCATTCATCATTTTTAAAAACCATGGACATATTTCCATAGTATTTATTTCAGTCCTACTAGATGTGAGGCTAAAAGGATCTCCCTTGGTAAATGTGATATTTATTCAATATTTCACCATATTGTGATAATTTGTGTTTGATTTGCTCTGGTTTTCACTGAAGGTTATTGTTTTTGTGAATTTCAAGTTGCCTAGTTTTCAAATGTAATTTTATTTGTTTAAATGTGAAGAGGAATGCTGCTTGTCTGAGATTGCCTGTAGTGGCCTTAATAGTCAAAGAGATGGTTTACTTCTCTTTGGAAAGGAAATGTGACCCAAAGATTATGCTCTTGAGAGATGATACTTCAACTTAGAACTCACAGAGTAATTGCAGCCTGTGGTAATGCATCTTAAACATCTTAAAATAGCTGTTAGATGGTTCAAGCTCTTCCCCGGGGAAAGGCAGTGCTCACAAGAAGATGTCTTTTGTCTCTTTCAAACCACTGGAGCAGCCATTGAACAATGCACATAGAAACTCCATGGATGATATTTTCTGAAGTGATTTGAAAATTAACTGGAAAATATGCTCATCAGATTTGGCTGGTGTGATAAATAAAAATAAATGAAGCAAAGTGATATCTTGAATGATTCCATAGTTTTATCTACTATAGTAGATATAAAATTTGAACATTTTCCTTAGTGAACAAGCAAGTAACTGAAAAAACTACTCATGTAATGTGCCATTAAACCCATTTAATTTGTACTATTTACAGAAGAGCATCAAGAATGAAAATATATTACTTCCTTTTCTATCCCCTGTAAGTGGACGATGACTATATTTCTTTATTATTAATTGTACAAATTGAGCCAATGGTATCCTTAGATATTCAATGAGTGTGACTATTTGGATTTTTTTTCTTGGTTAGAATTTGAATAAAAAATAAGAAGATCTTTTTTTTTTTTTTTTTTTTAAATCTGAGGCGTCCTCCATGCACATAGAGGAGCGGAACAGGCAGGTTGTAGACAGATGCATGTCTTAAAGATAAGAAACTGTGAAGGACAACACAGAGAAAATTCTTTTCTCATAACCAGAAATGATGAATGACAAACTTCCCCCAAGAAGCGTGCTGAGCAGGAAGGACTCAGTTGAGAACAGGGAGTATGGCTGTTAAAATGGTTATGAAAACACCAAACCCAGAAGAAATAACAACAACAACAACAAAATCAGGAAAACCAGTGAAAAGGTTAGGAGTCTGGAGGGAATGGATTTCTTGTCAATTGGAAGAGCAAGAAAGTAAATGACAGACAGGGAACAAGACTGGGAGCTGCAAGGAGACTGGACAGCATGGAGAGGAAGAAGGCTGCCCCTGGCTGCTCCAGTCAGTCCAGGCACTGAAACCAGAGACGCAGCTAGTGGTCTGTGTAAAAATCTTTGAATACGGCGGTAATTACTTATAGGAAATCCTTTGGGTCCAATAGAGGACGAGTGGGTCCTTGGCATCAAGAATTAAATATCAGGGGCTTCAACCAGCAGGGTGCAGAGCCTCCGAAAGTGGAGACTGAGAGTGATGCAAACAACTTCAATGTTAACAGGCAGAACAACCCAGAAACTAGCGAGTTGGGCAGATTCGTTCAAACCCTATGTGACGGGCACTAACTATGGTGGCCACGGTGCATGGGCTGCAGACAGAAGCCAGAGTTGATTATTTTCCTTCAGGAATCTGAAAATCTGGTAGAGATCACCACCAGCAACCCCTTAACTTCCCAAACCAAACAAATAGGAATCTCTTGCAATGCTGCTCTTGTATAACTTCATGTTTATTTTGCTTCATGTAGGTGGGCATTTCAGCCTGGCCTAGAGCGTGTATGTGGGAAAGCTTGTGACAATTTCAAGAAAAGTAATTTCTGTGTGGTTAGGAAATAGACCTAAACAATTTATTGATGTCCGTGTTAATTTATGGCATGCAGTCATCAGAGGCTCGGGAGCACAGTGTTTCTGGAACCCTCTCCACCTAGACTCAGGTAAAATTGCAGGAAAGTTCTTTAGGGTGGTATTGATGGAGGAAATAGGATTTGACTTACCCTTGCTAAGAGCAGTAATGGCAGTCAATTAACTTTGTTATGGAGACGTCTGGGAAAGTCTTAGCCACCATGGCAGGTGAATTTAACTCCTCAGACTGCTTTTAGTTCCCTACCTTGAATGGTCATCTGGTATAATATCAGTGATGGATGATGGAAAACTCATATCTTTCTGTGAATCATAACTATCTTGGGAAGTTCCTACTCTGGCAGAAGCATCCACCCGAGGTAGAACCATGAGGTTAGTGAGTAGAACAAGGGAGTGGATGAGAACATAAAAGAGAGAGTCCTGACGGGAAAAGAAGCCAATTCCAGTGTGCAGTCTTATCATTTTGCTGAGAGCAAAGATGGCATCAGTTGCTCTTGTCATAAAGCAATCTGGGTCAATTATTAAACCCAGAAAAGAAAAGTTGTGTGTTTGAGGATAACCATGACTACATAAAGTTTTGTTTGTTAGTATGTGGCGATATACAGTGTTAAAATAAGACTGTAAGTTAAGTGATCAGATTGAGTGGCCCTGTAAAATACACACACTAGCCTCTTTTTTTTATATTTTTATTGTTATTTACGTCTTTTACATTTTTTATTCCCCTTGGGTAGCCCACCACCAATTCACCCGTGATCCATCTCCATGGTCCCTTGTATTCTTTTCTATTCCATTTTGTGCCCTTATGCGCCCCCCGCCCCCGCCACTGAGTGTCTCTCTCCTATTTGGTTTCCCTATCTGTTATAAGTGAAACCATTTGATATTTTTCTCTTTCTTTCTGGCTTATTTCACTGAGTATGAGCCCCTCTAGTTCCATCCATGTCACTGCAAATGGCATGTGTTTATCTTCTTTGAATGCTGAATAGTATTCCATTGTGTATATGTACCACATCTTCTTGATCCAATCATCTATTTTTGGACATCTGGGTGCCACAATGAACATACGGGTGCATGTATCCTTTCGGATTAGTGTTTTTGTATCCTTTGGGTAAATTCCCAAAAGTGGGATTGCTGGGACGTATGGGAGCTCCATGTTTAGCAATTTGAGGAATCGCTATACAGCTTTCCATAGTGGTTGGACCAGTTCACATTCCTACCAGCAGTGTAGAAGAGTTCCTTTTTCTCCACATCCTTTCCAGCATTTGTTGCCTGTATTTTTAATGTGTGCCATCCTCTCAGGTGTGAGGTGGTATCTCATAGACACACTAGCCTCTTTAACCTATTGGGCTCTTACATTTTTAGGGGAGTTGGCTTTTCCAAGTCAGACTTTCCCTGGAATTGCTAACATTCTTGCTGTGATTTCACAGAGTCCTGAAATTTGCTACTGAAGTAGGAACATTGAAAATGTACAGCCAGTCTCCTAATTTTCTTGAGAAATCAATTTATTTTCTTTTTTTATTAGCTTATATTTTACTTATTAAAATAAAAACATTTCCGATTTTAGGGCCTTCTGGTGGTGCAGGGGTTAAAGTCTCAGTGCTATCAAGCTATCACCAGCCACTGCGGCATGAGTTCAATCCCCGGCCAGGGAGCTGATCCACATGGCTCAGCAGACCTCTCCTGTCTCCCAACTGCTCCCCTCAGCAGTGGATTTCAATAGATCTCCTTGTTCTGCTCCCCACTATGTCTCTGGTGAATGCTGTCACCCGCTGCACCTCTGGCCTAGATCCCGGGTCTTGTATGCATAAATAAAAATAAATCTTAAAAAAAAATTTAAAAAAATTTCCAATTTTTATATGAAAATTGAAATGATGAAGGCATATTGGATCTACTGGTGAATTTGAGAAACTGGGAAACAAACTTAAAAAGACGGTACCACATTCTTAGTAATAACTAATGACAACTATTTTTTTACACCCTGCCTTCCCTACAGCTCTTAGCACTGTGACTTCCTTTTGCAACATATTAAAAGTGTGGAAATTCTAGACTTTTCTAAGCAGCAACACTATGAAGTGACTTGTGAAGATCATCAGAGAGGTGTTAAAGGAGACATAGGGAGAAGAAAAGAGAAAGTACAAGGGAACACAAGGATCCTCTCTTGGAAGATTTTCCAGGGAAATTTCTCTGGAGAGCACGGTCCTTCTATTTGGGACTTTTTTTTTTTTTTTTTGGCCAGGGTCCCTGTCTTTTTCATTCACTCTCCATATCCTACACATCAGTCATGACTGTCTTTCAAACAGATCCAAATTTGGGTGCATCTCACTCTCTTCGTAGCCCTATCACTTTTCACCCGTGATGGTAGTAACTTCCTATTTCCCCTCTAATTCCACAGTTGAGACTTTATATCTCTTTCCCATAGAACAGTCAGGTTATAAATTGTAGATCGAATCACATCAGTTTCCTCATTGAAACACCTCGTAGCTCCCACTCACGTGAGGAAAGAGTCCAACTCCCTGCTATGGTTCTAGAAACCTCTGTTGGGCAAACTTCTAACATGTCCCAGTGACTTTTCCCTCATATGCACGTCCTTCACGCAGGGCATGGGCTAGACCTTGTCATCTGAGTCAGTCAAAAGAGATGGGATCTGACTCTTAAGATCAGATTATAAAAGACTACGACTTCCATCTTGATAGCAGATTCTTTACTTTTCAGTTCGCTCACTTTGACCATGCAGGTTGCCTTGTTGGAGAGTCCCAGGAGACAAGGAACTGTGGGTAGCCTCTAGACAAGAGCTGGTGAGGAACTGAAACCCTCAATCCAACAGCCCACAGGAAACTGAATCTTGCCAGCAGCCGTGGGAATGGCTTTGGATTCAGATACTTCTCCAGTTGAGACTTGAATGACTTGGCTCTGGCCCACACCGTGATTTCAGCCCAACAGGGACTTTGAAGCGGGAAATCCAGTGCACATGCCACCCAGAGTTCTGGCCAAGAGCTGCTGTGAGAGAATAAGTATTGTTTCAGGTCACTAAGTCTTGGGATAATTTGTTGCCCAGCAATAGCTAAACTAACATGGCGCTATGAGACAGGTCCCTGGTTACTTAAACTTCACCTTCCCACTTCTCCGTTGCTCACTTTTCTCCAGCAATCATGCTCTTATTTTGCTTCTTGGTCACATAAGATTGTCTCAGCTCCATGGACTTTGGGGCTTGCTGCTTCTTGTGTTTGGAATGCTCTTACCCTAGACCTTAGTGTGGCTTGAAAGTTCACATTTCCAGACTTTTTTTTCAATGGTTGCTTTTTGCAGAGAAGCTCTCTCTGGCCTTCTTCTATGGAGGAGGAACAGTTACCACTTCTATTGCCCTCCCTATGCCTCCGACTCTCCCCTTCTCCCTTTTCCTAATGCATTTCCTTCACTAGATCTTGTTATTTGCTCATTTTCCTTCCTAGCCTATGCATTTGTTACTTTTTATTATCAGTCCTCGGCATGAATTTTTTTTAAAGTTTTATTTATTCATACATACAAGCTGGGGTACAGGCCAGAGGTGTGGGGCGGCGAGAGGGTTCACCAGAGACAGAGTGGGGAGCAGAACAGGCAGATCAGAAGTACACTGGTGAGGGGAGCAGCGGGCAAGGCAGGAGAGGTCTGCTGCGCCATGTGGGAATCTCCCCGGCCGGGCGTCGAACTCACGTCGCGGCTGCTGACAGCTCCACAGCCACCAGGGAGGCCCCTCTCTGCATTAAATTTTAAGGTCCATGAGGGTCACTGTTTAGTCTGTCGTCAGTGCATAGAATATGTAGGGACTAACTAAATAGCTATTGAATAAACTTGTATATTTTACCACAATAGACAGGCATTTTCTTATCCATAAAATGAAAGTTCTAAAACATGCTATTAAATTAATATCTCTATCTAAACGGCTTATTTTCTGACTAGCATGTAAAGAGATTAAAGATAGGAAATCAAACTTAGGCCAGAATGAGATTTGGGGTAGGAGATTTTTGGAGTGAAGAATATGGGGGATGTGAGAGACTGTGGTTAGAGAGAATGTGAGATTGATGTCATTGTGCAAACACCATCTGGTCCAGTGGTGTCCTGTAGAACTTTCTGTGATAGGGAAATGTTCTCTTCTGTGCTGTCTAATGCAGCAACCACACCCACCTGCAGCTTTGAAACTTGCACCCATATGTCTGGAGCTGAGTTTTAACATTTATTTTACTAATGTAAATCTAAATATCATTTTAGATGTGAAGGCGCGATTCCTCTTTGGCTCTCTGAGCTTGCCTTCTCAATCTGCTCCCCTGTGAATGGTTCGGGTGGCACGGTCAGATGGGAAGTTGCCTGCAGAGACAGCCCATTAGCAGCACAGCGTACAGATTCCATTTAGTCTCCTAGATTTATGACTTAAGTCTAAAAGGATGGATCTTTGTGCTTCTGCGAAGTGAAATAAGGCAGGAAGGGGAAGGCAGTTACAGGATGGTTTCACTCACTTGTGACTATGTAGAGCCAAAGATAACTAAACAGGGAAAGCACAGCAAACATCATTCTTAAACTGTATGGAAAATAGATGCCTATCAGAGGGAATGAAGGTGGTAAAGGAGGGGTAAGGGAGAGAGGGGGTCGGGCATTGGCACTGAGATTTGGTGGAGGGTGAGTGAAACGTGTGTGTGCCCATTTGGAGGGGAGAAGATGTGCTCCCCAAGTTATGTAGTTTTAAAATAATGAACAGATTAATAAAATGGATACGAATAAATTTAAATGAAAATCAAAGCAGAATTATTTTTCTAGCACAGAACCAGAATGGTACCATGAAATAATAATTTTAAGGCACTGAAAAACAACTGTTTGTATGTGTTTCACTTTGCCGCATTTGAGTGCAAGTATCATTTTCCACCTAAGAATATCTTGTGGATAATTCTGAACTTGAAATAATCAATTGGTTTTCATGTTGTTGGAGCCTATGATGTCTCTTTTGTCATCTGAAATGTAAACCTTTGCGATTCTGTATTTATGCTCACCTCTTTCAATTATTATCCTAAAGGGAATCAGAACTGTCTTTTCACAAGTCATTAATGCAACGAGACAGCAACCGTTTGAGCTATTCCTTAGGCTCACAGGAGCTGCTCTTTACCTCAGGTAATCAGTTATAACCCCTCGTTTCTTAAAGACCCCTCACCCTTATTTTTTCTTTGTTTGATAAAAATATAAAAGAGCCTGTTTATTTTTCTGGACAACAATAATAATGACTCAAGGAAGTCCTACCCTATTTCTAGTTTATCTTAAGAAAGAAAACACGAGACCTTGACATCTGCGAAAGTTAATGTATTACCCAGGATTTGAGATTGAAGAACAGGCTTAAATTTATGGTATGCCGTGGTTTCATATGCATCCAGAGCTGGTAAACACCATTTTGCTTCTATTCTCTCAGACAGGACAGGTGTAATCAGCTGCACCTTTCAGGGTTGCTGTGATGCCCAGCTAAATTCCTACCGATGGGAGCGCTTCAAGCGTGAGGGTGTTGGTATGAGATTCAATTAACCCAGAGATTTGGAAGCTTCTAGTTTTGGGAACTGCCTTTGAACTTGTTCTCTCTTGGGGTGTTTATCAACCCCTTTTAACTTCTGAGTCTCAGCTCAGAAGTCCAACCTCAGAAAGAACCTCCTCGACTACTCTCCTGCCATGAGCAATATTGTTGCTTTAAGCAGAGCTGTTAGCTCTCAAGAGACCGGAGTTATTGGTTAGCTTCTGTGAAGACTACCTGCTTCCCTCCCCACACCCTTAGGGGTGCACGTTTGTTAAGGGCAGATATGTCCACTTTTTTGCTTGTTCCTATGTTCCTAGTGCCAGGGGCATTGTATGCATTCAGCAAGTGCTCAATAAATAGTTGTTGACTGATGAATGCCTCAGAAAACTTCAGTCGGTTAGAAGCCAGTTGCTTTTGCCTTAATAGGTAATATTACTGATTTTATAAATCACACTTATCAATTTTAACAGTTTGGCTGCTATGGAAACTATTTCCTTCCAGACCTGCCCTGGGTATCTCTGGGAAATACATCACCCTGAAACCATATTAAATATTTTGGCAAAGAGTTCCAGAGGTCACCAGAGAGCTCTGTTAGATTCCTCAGTGGATGTCATTAACATCTATGGTTTATTAAGGTAGATAGAGATTAAGATGATGAGAGTCAAAGGAGAAACTTAGACTGGTTTATTAGTGTCTATACGCTACATTTTTGTCATACAACTCTCAGTGGTGTTATTTGTTAATGCACTGTGTAACATGAGGTAATTTGGTTTTTTAATAGTTTTTCATGTTGAGGCAACAGTGGTTTACAACGCATATAATTCAGAAGTACAGGATCCCTGTGCTTCGGTGCAGGTACATATCACACCCTCCACAGGGAACACCCACAGTCCTCTGTGCCCCATCAGCCTCTTCTTTCCCTCCCCCTCCCATATCTGGTAGTCTCAGTTTTATAGTCAGAGTTCCGGGTTTATTTTTGGTTTGGTGTTGCCTGCCACCTGCCACTTTGTCGTTTCTCTGTAATTCACATAAGAGCAAAACCATACACTGTTTGTCTTTTTCCTTCTGGCTTATTTCACTTAGCATCATCTATAAGGCAATTTTGGATTAAGTTGAATTAATATTCAAATATGGTGCTCTCGTTGACATGAGTTGAGGTGGTGGTCCATAAGCAAAATCAGGAAGTTTTCTCTTTCCAAGTGCTGGCATCCCAGTAAAGAGACTTTCTGCTGGGCCAGACACCTGACTCTTCCAGAAACAGGAGGAATTTCTTGTGCCCTGATTGTGACACTGTGATAGAGAATGTCATAATTTCTACTTAAAATTATCAAGTTGGTAAAGATGTTCACAGTAACACAGTGATTCAAAAGTAGAAGGTTACTAAACAAGAACCCACATTTAGGACAGACTCCTGATATCCCGGCACTAACTGACAAATTCAGAGTTTCCATGTTAGAGATACATATTCATAGAGCACACACAGGCTGGGCAAACTCCTCCAAGGAACACAGCTCATCAATTTCAGAGCAATTCCCCAGGATCTCCTTGTACTAGGAGGATTTGCAGGGAATGTCATAAGCTCTCCTATATACACTCTCGCTGAAGTGTTACTTGCTTTGCGCCCACAAGTTCATTTTTTGGGGTTCTCTGACTGTTCATTCACGAGCCACCATGTGAAATAACCAGAAACTATGTTCTTCTTCTCCCTTGTGTGTATAAATGTTGAAGCATCTCTACAGCAGGCATATTTATTTTGCATTACTTGCATATAAGAAGAAATAAAATAGAGGGTGTGTATTTTAAAACTAGGGCTTTTTTTGTGCCGTATTTATAATATTCTTCAAATACAATTGTCTTGATGAAGGATGTCCTCCTCAGCTATTCACAAATCTTGGATGGTGAGATTAGCACTGCATTTAAAGTTAGACTAACTGGTTATGATTCTGAAACCTACCAGTTATATAATATTTGATGAGTCATAATGTCCTTAAGAATTGTCTTCTTCTTTTGTAAATATTGTTGGGGAAGAGGAAGGGAAAGAGTCATGTCTGTTTCTATCACTGTTCTTACCACACTGCATTGTAAATGCCTGTTAATTCATTTCTTTTCCTTCCCTCAAAGGCCTTTCAGTGTACTGAGAGAGGAGACAGTCTATCCATTTATCTTGCATTTCTCAACCAAGCACGGTGACTTGTCTTTTTAATGAATGAATAGAAACTCAGCAGAGGTTTGGTAGTAAATTAGATTAGGGCATTTGATCTAATCTAATTAAAATAGCAACTGTTTTAATCTAATTTTTCATCTAAACTCCCATCTAATCCTTGTTCACATGCAAACATCATTTCACTTAATGTGTTTGCATTTTTATTAATGGCACAGATTTTCAGTGTGCCATTAATCCTAACATTATAGAATATTGATTCAGTCTTCCTAATTACTGGAAATGCAGATGTGATGTTCCACTAAATTGATGTATCATCACTTATTTGCATGTTCCTCTTGCTGACCACTTTGCTAACACCTCTTTTTAAGCTTCAGTTTTTAACTTTATGATATATTTTATTTTTTATTTCATTTTTCATTCAAATACCATCATTTATATCCTCGCTAGTGTTTTGACAGTATAGGATTCCCCCCTCGGGTACAGTCACAGTAGAACTGCCACCACTAAAGCACCTGTAGCCTTTGTCCATGGGCCATTGTGCTCACTCCGTTTTCCTCCCCCCACTCTGAAAACCACGTGATTCCAAAAATCAGACATGCATCTCCCCCTTCACTACTGAGCTGGTTCTTAGGGGAACGGTAGGCTCTTATGTTAGAAGGGTACACTAGTCTGGCCTGGATATGGAGGGGTCTGACATACTCATCAGACATCATGTTCTCTTTTGTTGTACCCACTTTTCTCAATAGTTGCCAATTTGAATCATTAAGATGGAAACAAGGCTACAAAGAGTGAATGCTGGCATGTCATCTTAGCATGACTAGTGCAAGACTATGAAGACAACTGTGTTAACCTGCTTGGGTTGCAATTTGTATGATATTTCATCATGGAAGAAACTGACACTCAGGTTCTTAATTCATAACCTTTGCAAATGGCTCTGTGATAGATAGTTCCATCCTCCATTGCTCTGCGTTTGCTCCCAAGAAAGCAGGTGCTAGTGAATGAACGCTGGCTGAGTTGAGAGAGCTGCTGTTTTGCCCCAGAAAAGAGTGATAAGACCTTCTGTAACAAAATGTTTGTTTCCCCCCATTCATATGTTGAAATCCTGACCCCTGATGGGATGATACTAGTGCTGGGTCTTTTGGGAGATAAGTAGGTTTAGATGAGGCCAAGAGAGTGGGTCCTCCACAGTAGGGTTAGTCTCCTCAAAAGAAAACAGAATGGATCTCACCCTCCATCATGTGAGACACGGGGAGATGGTGGCTATCTGTGAATCAGGAAGAGGACTGTCAACCAGGAACTAAATTAATCAGCATCTTAATCTCGGATTTTCCACTCTCCAGCACTGTGAGAAATAAATGTTTTTCTCTTTAAATCATCCAGTCTCTGCTATCTTACTATAGCAGCTCAAACTGACTAAGGCAGATCATATGACCCGGAAAGAAAGTTCCAGGTATTTTGAGTATCAAAGATGTTTAAGACTTCAGAACTTTACCTTCATATTTTTACAATATGGGTTCTCAGTATTTTTCATCTTTCTGGTTATTCGTTTTTCAGTAAGCTTCAGTATATTGACAACTTTCTTAAAAACAAGGTGCCTTATGCACATTTTTCTAGATGTGACCTGGATAGTAGTGTTTGGAGGTTACCTTTCTTTTATCTTTCCAGTTTGACCCACAGTATTCATTCATATAGTCAAGCTTGCATTTTGTGTTTTAGTTACCTCATCATTATTTAAAAATGCAATTCAATGACAATAATGATGACATCAACTCTGTCATTTTCAAGGCAAAGTCCTTAGATTTCTAAGTCTGGTTGAGAGGCACAAATCTGCTGGTTAAGAGAAGTTCATGCCCTGGAGGAAGGGGAAAGTATTGAGACAAGGTAATGAGAGCATTTCTTTTGGATAAAAGGGATTGCACTTCTCTGGACTAACTCCATAGGCTTTGTTTACTCAGCCCCAGCATGTGGCCAGCCTACCCTAGCAAAACTTGACCTCATGTTGTTCCTGTTATTTGTTAGAGAAAAATTTCTCTGTAGCAATTGCATACCCAGTTGACAACGAAATATTTGCTATGTGTTTGGTCAGTAATTAATTCTTTCTGCTGCTATGGAATTTCTAACGTGTCTAACACTTTGGGAAATATAAAGAAGTGTATAACATGTTCTTTTATAATTAGACTGTATGTTAGAAAGTGGTAGGTTGAATATAATCAATTGTCAAAATACCTTTTTGGCAGATTGCTGAATTTGGGTATCATGAGACATTACTATTATCCACCAATATTTATAGATACTTTCCCCCCAAGCCCCTAGTGGATACATCTCCCTGACCCTTAAAATGAAACGTGGCCAAGTGCCTTCTCCTTGGCAATAAAATACAAGCAGAATGATTTGTGTCAATGTTAGAAAAATTGAATGCAATGTGGGCTCAACCCTGCATCAGGAAACTGGAAGTTTCTTGTTGAGAGGTTGAGGTCATGGGGTGGTAACACCAGAGCATCCAAGGTCTGTGACCCTGACAATGAGTTGAGTTCTGACATGATCAGTGTTGGACAAATAGACTTTATGGGATTCATGTAGTTGCTCTCTAAGTATTCTTGGACAAAAACTTAAATGTGTGACTGAGTATCCCTTAAAGTACTTGTCTTGGCTTGGGGTGCTCTAACAAAAAAACCCGACTAGCAACAGATTTTTTTTTCTTCAGTTCTGGATGTTGGAAGTCATAGATCAGAGAGTTCTGGTGAGGATCATCTTTAGAGCGACAGACTGATGAATTTCTGTTGCATCTTCATAGGACAGAGAACACAGAGAGGAGACAATGTCTCTCCTAACTTGTAAGGGCACTAATCCCCTCCATCAGGCCTCTACCCTCGTGACCTCATCTAATCCTAATCACCTCCCAATGACTCTACCTCCTGTTACCATGTTGTTTATATGTAGGGTTTGAACACATGCATTTAGGGGGAATACAACTTTCAGTCCATAATAATAACAATGTATTCTTTTCATGGGAAGAGAGTGTTACAGTTTTGGCCCCAGTTTTGGAAGTCTGTGTTTCTATTCTATGGAAACAAGGCTACTATTCTGATATTTATCTCAGAATTTTTTCTATAAAAATTAAGTGCAAATTTGTGAAAGTAACATTTTTTACCCAAAGAATTTACATTTTCAAAGGAATTTGTCTTCTAGTTTGTCGATTATACTTAACTGAGATAGATATGATCTAACTTTGCTTTAATTTTCTTAGATCAAACGTTTATGCTTAAAATTATTGAATATGTATTGTCCTACTAAGAATTTTATATGCTGCATTGATTAAAGGTACACCTTAAATGTATTTTGAAAGAATTTTGAATAAGTAAGGATGCATTTAACAGGAAAGAAGTCACAGAATCAGAGCTGGAAGAAAGTCTAACCTTTGTGTACTTTATTATTCTTTGTATGGGAATAGGGAAGTCAAAGCCAAAGAAAGTGGTAGTAAGTTTCCATCTTTCAAAACACGCTAGTTTCAACCCTGGAAATATTAAATTAGCCAACTTTTGTGTCCATTATGATGGAAGCCTTCACAATCTCATTAGGAAAAATTTTTTAGCTATGTAAATGATACTTTCCATTTCAGATTTTAATAGTGGCCAAACTTTAATTGCCACTCTTAAATTTACTATCTCCAGTAATACAGAGAATGTAGGGTAGGGGGGGAGGCACTACTTTGCTTCATTAATGGCTCATCAAAGGTATCCCTTTATTCACATGGACAATTGATTTTTAAATGACTAACAATGGCTTGTCCACTTAGCAAAAAGTGAAAAAAAAAGGTACACATCATTTCTCCTCTTAATTTTTACTAAGTCTGCAACAGAGTTTGAAAGTAAAGCAGCTGTTCTGGTTCTACAAATGCCGGCTAATTCTCACCAAGTCGCTAAACCCAGTCGTGACTGTATCTTGGTTACCTGGGGCCAACCGTAATTGCAGAAGTGTTTCCAAAAAAAATTCCTGGTTAAGAATTTTAGAATTGGTATCTCCAGTAATGCCAGGCATATCACAGGATCTCAGTAAGAATTTGTTGAAATGATATTGGGAGTTTACTTTAAAACTTGTCTCAGTGTAGTATATGCTCATGTTAATTTTCAGGGGGGGAACACTTGAAACTTACAGAATGTTATAATGCAATGTTACTTCAACTTTAAAAGAGGGACATAAAACTTGTCATATGGGAAAACAATGACCTGTTGAGTGCAAATGTGCAAAGTTTCAGGCTATGGAAAAGGAAAAAGTTGTATTATATGATCACATAGAAGTCCAATGCAAGCATATTCTTGTACTTGGAAGTAAGAATGAAGTACAAGCAAGAGTGACAGCTGAAAGCATTTATTGTTATATTGTATAAATTAGTTTAATTCTGCAATTAGCAGGTGAGTGGGCGATCCTTCTTTTTCCTCTTAATTTGATTGAAAGGTTTATTCCTGAGTGTAGCTGAAAAAGTCTGATTTCCAAGTGTGTATTAAAAGAAAGTAAAACTTCTTTTTCCCTTTTCATTTGTGCCAATAAAAATTATTTTGGGAACCTCAAAAATTGAACTATTTGAATGAAACATAGATTGTGCAGAGAGAATCTTGATAGATTTGTCAACACATCTTTTCTTCAATTGCATTAAAATTATTTTCATCCATTTATCATTTGCACTGAACTGAAATATGAATAAAAAGATGAGCTATAGTTTGTTTTCCATTGTTTTCTTAGGACTCTCTCCTTAATTTTTGTATATCATCTAGTCATTAAATTATCGCCTCAGATTTTTTTCAGGATCTTTGATAAAGTATTGCCAAAGGCCTGACAGTAGGTGGACTTGATGGATAAATATTCCTGCAGTTAATTTGCAGGTATAGGAGAAAACAAAGCACACAGGTTTCACAAAACACATATCTGAAATAAAAGGCATTTATTCCTAAGAAATGTATTTGATGTGCTAAGTAAAATAAGTCAGAAGGAGAAAGACACATATAGGATGATTTCATGTGGAATACAGAGAAAGAAAACAATGGAACATATAAAATCAAACCAAAACAAACTCAAAAGTCTGAATGCAAAATCGAAGCTCCCAGACGGGTAGGGAGCAAACTTGGGAAAGGGTCCAGTGATCTATGGTGGAGGGTTGTGGGTGCTTCAATGGTGTGGGTGTGGTGTGATAACATACATCTGAAGAGGTGTGAACCTTTACCTCGAAGCCAAACACAATGCTAAAAACTGTTATCTCAATTTTAAAAAGTACAATTAAAAAAGAAAGGAATTATATTTTTATAAATTGCAGGATTTTATAGGTAGACCTGTTTCATGCAAGGGACATGCCTAAGTATATCTATTCATGAGTATATTACCACATACATCTACTTATAACACAAGGCTCTGATGTGTGGTAATTACTAGTCCTATGTTGGAAAAGTGTCAGATTCAGAAAGACACAGACATGCACCCTAACACAGGCCACGGAGTTTTCTAAAGGAATGCAGACCTTTTTATCGATCTTTTCTTCCACAGTTACAAACATAGCAACACTACTCTAGGATCCATCTCTACAAAAGCTTTCAACTTGAGAACTGTAGTGGTACTGATGTTTCAAATATGGTTGGAAAAATTTCATATTTTGATATATTGTATCATGTTCTATTTTTTTATTGTTCAAAATGTTATAGCAAAGTGAACCATCCCATCAAACAATCATTATGCATAATCTGTGAGAATAAATTCTCACAAATAAATATATGGCAGACATCATTAATTGCTTTAAAAATTGTAGGGAAAATGTATTATAATGGAAACACATCAGTACTGTGAGTCTAATAAAACTTATTATAAGACTCCTAAATTTTTAGATAGAAAAATTAATGCATATGCAAATTTTGGATAAATATATGCATATTTACTTATAATATATAAATATATATGCTTATATGTATATAAATGCACATATACATAAGTTTTTTGCATATGTCACACAACTCAGGGTTGAATTTAGTTTCACAACCATAGACTGACCATAACATAACATTCTATCCTGGTAAGAAATGTGACTTCTGTGTACCCTTGGCATTTTATACATCCTTTACACCTAACACCTTCATCATCTTTCCTTGGAATCTTCCTTCCTGTCAATCACATCACTCCTGTCCAATCATCAGAGAACATTTTCAGACCCAGATGGTGCTGACAACCCACTTCTTTTGCAACTTTCTCTAAGTTTGTAATGCTCTGATATCAAATTACTCCCAGGTTCAAAAATCTATTACCACTCTACCCCACTCCCACATCTACGCAATATTTTTTATTCCTACTGTTAAATTGCTCCAGATTTCACCTAGTTACTAAAAAACAGTGAAAGGAAGATGTACTTGTTTTCATGTTAAATAATGCACTGCCCCATCAATAAACACCATTGTTTCCAGCTGTGAGAGAATGGTACCAACAGGACAAAGCAATCCACTTTTTTTTTATTTTCCCTATTCTTCAAAAAGTCTGTTATATTTTCAATCCATTTCCAGTCTTTTGGTGGCCATTATGTTTGCTGATGAGACCATATCACCAAACAGATAATAGAAACTGTGGCTGGAACAGCACAAATCTCTGAAGAACCCTGGATTCTCCTTTTGGGTGCACTTACGCACTGAGCTCACAGGAGCGGCATCTCACCCTATAGATGAAATCAGCACAATAATCTTACCTGACACCCTTTATAAAGCTTTGTTTTCTTTTTGGTACAATGGTGAATTTTAAAGGATGTAGGTTATGCCTTGTAGCTTTAACTAAGGCTCATTGAGATTATTACTGGAGCGATTAATTATGAATGTAATGTGGTGCAGACTACTCAGTAATGTCCCTGGAACCAGGATCTTTGGTTCTAGTGCCAGCTTTGTCTTTTAAAGTCACGTGGCTTTATTTATGCCAATTCACTTGAAAATACCAGGTTGCTATCACTCCCTCAGATAAACCATTGGAAATTTCCCCTGGATTACTCAATCTAGCCCAGGAGATCCCAAATAGTGTATGTGGAACCAGGGGATCCTCTATATGCTTTTATAGGATTGCAAGTTCAGAAGTCACTTTCACAATGATGCTAAGATTTTATATGTTTTTTCACTGAAGGTGCAAAAGCAATGGCGTCGAAGGTGATAGTGCCTTAGCATGAACCAAGGTAGTGGTTGTGATGGATGAATGTTGTCCCTCCTCACATTCATACAAAATATGCAAAATATTTTGCATGTTTTGTATGATTGTGAGGAGGTGGTAATCAATTACAACATGGTAGTAATCAGAGGTGGGGAATTTGGGAAGTATTAAAAATCAAGATAACAGCCCCCCATGGAGGCATTTATCTTGAACCCTATATCACCAAATGGAAACTTCATTACAGCTTTGTCTTTCCCAGAGAAGGAATTTTAAACCAGTCCATCAGGGAATCTAGGAGAGACCCCGGTGCTCCCTTAAGGAAAAGTAACATAGTAATAATCAAAATGCTCTTTTGTCTAGTATAATCTGATTCTGTTCCGTCCTGTCTCTGAAACTCTAAGTTCTGTATAATTTTTTTTAGTTGCTTTTTGTCTGCTAGATTGCATGCAGATGTTGATTTAACATGATTTTTGGTCAAATAAACTAACTTTTTAATATGACTCAGTTTGTCTTTTAACAGAAGTCATTAAGTTTAGATGAAATCATGGGGTCTCTAATTTGGGATTTGTGTCTTCGAAACAACAGGAATAGAGGCCAGACTGTGTTCATTGTTCTCTCTCTCCCTCCTTCATCCTCTCTCTCCCCCCTTCCCCAGACCACAGTGAGAGGGGGCCTGTCTGCAGAGCAGCAAGAGCTCTCACCAGGAACCACATTAATTGGCACCTTGATCTTGGACTTCCAGCCTCCAGACTGGGAGAAATAAATGGCTGTTGTTTAAGCCATTCAGTCCATGGCATTTTGTCATAGCAGCCTGAGCAGACAAAGATGAATGTAATTTTTTGAGAATGTGTAATAAAATAAATTAAACCAATCATATCAATGGTCTGAAATAGCTCTTAAACACCCTGATTGTTTCCAAGTACATATCTGGTCCAAGTACAGACCAGATTTTCTTTATATATACTATTCTTGGTATATTTCATATACTATATTCTTGGTATACTTTAACTAAAGCAACGTATTGTAACTGTTTGAATGCATAATGGTATATTAGAATCCAGTGAATTTTTGATTGGAAGCTAATATTAGCTTCTATTATATAGAATTACTATAAAGATAAACAGCCTCCCACTGCCATCAGAGATACAGTCACATGATTAAGAAACAACTAGGTAACGATTTGGAAAGAATTTGAGTTTAAGTGTATTAGTGTGTATTTGTTTTAATGACAATTGTATGTATGTCAGTTACACGTATATGTACTACATGTATTAATTACATGCGTGTCCCCATCTAAAATGCTTGGCACACTATTTAGCATATGAAAATGCATAGAGATCAGTGGTTTATAACATTAAGAACATAAACCATCGAAATGAGAAGCTGGGGGGGGTGGTAGGAAATAGATCAGTCATTTGTCAGGAAATCATCTGAAGGAAAAACTAATGTAAATAAAGAAAATTGTAGGCTTCATTTAACAAGTGTAAAAATATGGTAAATGTGGTTCTTTTTAAAAGGCTTAAAATGGCATTATTTTGAACCATCAATATTTTCCCAGTTTAATATTTTCTTTCCTCTATTACTCCTTCTCCATCTCTGCTCCCATCATTTTCTCACTGAAGTTGTTCAACATCATATAGCAAATTGTATTTATTTATTTAAAATAAAAACCTTATCACACTAAGCAGCAGAAGAAAAATGAGTCCTGTGCTTGTAAGAGAGTACTGCATGCTTGATCAGCACAAAGAGAAGAGCAGGGAAGAAACTAATTGTTATCTTAATGCATTTCCAGACATTAGTAGGTCAAAGATTAAGACAGGGAGATAATTCAGAACAGCGCACCTAGTAAGGTTGCTAATGCATCTCAAAGGAGCCTAAGCAGAATGTGGTGTGTTTTGAAAATATTGATGAGTTTTTACTGAGAGTCCTTGCAGGTCTGTGGTTTGTCTTCCAAGATCTAGTGCTTCTATGTAATGATAGAAGAATCCTGAATTACTCATCAGTGAATACTGCTTCCTTAATGTTTCACAGATTTTCTCTGTTCAATAAAATCAGGAACTACCTTTAGATTCAGCTACTCTGAAATTTTGGCTATTTTAGATAGGGTGCTTTTGTGCCTCTCATATCTATGGTAACTTGGAAGTCTTTTGAAAATGAAACTAATAGATTAGAAATCAAGAAGTGGTGGCAGATTTATATCAGGCATATGTCACAAGATATATTATAAAAGTTATTACAAAAGGACTCAAATTCTATTTTCCTCATGTTTGTGTGTATAGGCAATCCAAGAGTAGGAATGTTGTAGAATAGTTGAAAGGAACTCCATTAACTTGTTTGTTAAGAAAGATTATTTCTGTGTAATTGGAAATTTATAAATGAATTTAAACAGATTTTTTTTTTGTAAAAGATTTATTTATGCATATAAGAATTGGGGTGTAGGTTAGAGATGTTGGAGGTGAGAGGATTCACCAGAGACAGAGCGGGGAGCAGAACACACAGATCCACTGAAATACACTGCTGAGGGGACCAGTGAGTGAGACAGTGAGTGAGCTGCGCCATGTGGGAAGCTCCCTGGCCTGGGATCAAACTCATGCTGCAGTGGCTGTGGATAGTTTGAAAGTGCTGAGACTTTAACCCCTGCACCACCAGGGAGGTCATAGGTCATTATTTTTTTAATGCCAGAACCACACTTACCTTAACTATACATATATTTTAAAATAAATAATTTTGATTCTTTGTATTTCAGAGTTCCGAAGAAATATTGAAGGAGATTGAGGCTCATGATGATGTTCAAAACAGAAACCAGGTGGGTGTGGTGTAGTCACATACATCTGAAGAGGTGTAATTGCTGAATTGTATACAGTATTAAAATAGAATCAATGGTACATGAATTGAAAAACCCCACAAGACTCATGCAAATATTGAAGGTTATAGGGGAAATTTGTATTTCAGAAACAAAAAAATATAGTTAATCCTGCATCCATTATGAGATTCCTGTCTGGGCCTCCTGATATCAGAACATTTCAGAAGCAAAGAGTTCTACAAGCATTTGGGTCAAGAAAGTCCCCTGTAGCAAGGGCAGGAAGCAAGTCCTGGGAAAACCTGCTTTCCGCAGCATGAGGCTGTTGTAGCCAGTCCTGCCAGTGCTGCCCGTGTGCACAAGTCCATCTTCACACCTTCTCACCTTTTGGCTTGTGTGCTGTTTGCCTGCCCTATGTAACCACCATGAGCTTTTCCAGACCCAATTAAAGTTTGAAAAATACCTGTCCCTGCACTTTGCATTTCTATGCTTTTGGAACTTGGCTTAAGTTTTTTCCATCAAGGTCTGACTGGTCTTTCCATTTTTTTAAGCTAGCTAATGTCAAAGAAATATTTCCTCCTGCTTTTCTCACTGCGAGCCCAGCTCTGAATTCAGGGTGCATGCAGAGGTAGCAGTGCATCAGAAGATCTTTTGTAGTCCCCTGATGGTGAGACTGAGAGAGAGGTGGTGTGCTTGTGGGACAATTGGTTTAGATCCCAAGTCCTCATCGAAGCTCTTCAGGGACTGTTTACGTGGGACTCTCTTGTGACTTGAGAGAAAGTGCAGCCAGTGACCATTTACTGCCACAGGAATGGAAGTTTATACAAGTGAGATCTGATTACATTGGTGATTCTTAGAAAGACTCCTGGTTGCCCAAAGCTAAAATGGTTGCCCAAAAGCTAAATGGTTGCCCAAAAGCTAAGTGGTTCCCCAAATGCTAAAACATGACCCCCTAATGTAGCTGGTGGCTCTCTGTGGGCATAAGCAAACTCCCATCACAATTTAAATCACCCTCCTGTCCTCTCCCCATAACATAGGCTGGGATGAAGGCTTATGTGGTCACTCGAGATTGAATCTGCTTTCTCCCCATCTATACCTTCTCCATTTTCTAAGATCCAGGTCAAGTTCCACTCCCTTCACAAATCTCTCACTGATTACACCCACGTTGATCTCAACTTTTCTAATCTCTGGAAGCATTAATTGTCTTTCTCATTTTAGCTCTTAATTATAGACTCTTACGCAGCCTGGAATATTCTTCTTTCTCTGCCTGACAAATTCACACTTGTTATTAAGGTCTCCCTCAAGTCCTCCGTGACCACTCCTACCCTTTGCCACCCAGGGAAGTAAGCGCCCCCTTGACACTGCTCCCCTGGCATGATCTGGAAGAGCGTAGAAAGGCAGCCTCTGTTGAAGAACAGAACTACCTTCTCAACTTCCCCATAGTAGGGAGTTCATTGCCAGCGGCATTTGATCATGTTCCATTCTGTCTCATTAACATCTAGCCCTAGGCCTGGATCATTAGAGAAACTCAATACATAGTTGATGAAATAATAAAAGAATATACACAAAAAAATAAGTTAATGAACACATAAAGGCAATATGTATCAAATAATTAGTGATGCATATAAATTAAGTCATTACTTGTAACAATCAACAAATTATGTACATGAATTAATCATTAGGTGTATCAACCTAGGATCATCAAATCAATTAATATATACTAGGTATATATTAATAATTATGTGCACATTCATTCTCGCTGAATAAATTGAAGAGGAAAATGAAAACACAAGAAGAACCCCCGTTTTTTTTTTTTTAAAGATTTATTTATTTATGCATACAAGCTGGGGTACAGGCCAGAGGCATGGGGCGGTGAGAGGGTTCACCGGAGACAGAGTGGGGAGCAGAACAGGCAGATCAGAAATACACTGCTGAGGGGAGCAGTGGGTGAGGCAGGAGAGGTCTGCTGCGCCATGTGGGATTCTCCCCGGCTGGGTGTCGAACTCGCATCGCGCACTGCCAACAGCTCCACAGTGCAGCGCTCAACCGCTGCACCACCAGGGAGGCCCAAGAACTCCTGTTTAACTGAGAGATTTTGTTTTATTCACTGGTACAGACAGAATGTTTGTAGTCCCTCCCCCAAATTCATATGCTAAGTCTAACCCCCCAATGTGATGGTATTTCAAGGTGGGGCCTTTAGGAAGTGATTAGATCATGTGGCTGGAACCCTCATGAATAGAATTAGTGGTCTTATAAAAGAGACCCCAGAAAACTCCCTTTTCCCTTCCGCCATGTGAGGACACAGAGAAATGAACTATCAATGAGCCAGAAAAAGGCCCTCACCAGACATCGCACACCTTGATCTTGGACTTGCTAGCTTCCGGCTTTCATCTTGGACTTTCCAGTCTCCAGAAATGTGAGAACTAATTTTCTGTTGTTGATAAACCACACAGGTTATGCTAATTGGTTATAGCAGCCCAAACAGACACAGCCATTTATTTCTTGCACATTTTAACAAAATCATTTTCATTAGTAATACAATTTATTCAAGTTGAAGAAAATGGAGAAAAAAATAAGGCCAAAAATTACTCAGAAGCCAAAAGAGATAGGTACATCTATTATTTTAACCAAATCACCTGATATATGTTTAATGTTCTCCCTGTACTTACCATGATATGTTCCCACTTCATATGCTATCAGTTGAATGGCTGCCTAACACTATCAGAGGCTGACACAGTATAAGTTCAATTCTATCAACCAAAGACCATAGGAAAACATTTGAGTGAAACAAAATAAGATTATTTAGTGTGCTGCAGCCAGGGAGACCTCTCCCCAGAGAAGAACGGGAGTTCCAGGAGGAGGATTTTGGACGAGGTTCATTTCAGAATTGGGGGCTTTAGCTGGGTGACTCGAAGAAGAGTTTAAAGAGGAGGGGGCATTTCTCAGGTGGATGATGTCAGAAATCAGGGGCTGGGCTGTTTTGGGAATCATCTTCTAGGAGGCGAGAAGATCGTGGCAAGGCTGGCAGTCCCTGGTCGGGAGCGTGAGCGCAGAGTGGTGGCTGGTTGGTTTTTGTGGCTGCTGAGTGTCCTCTTGCCTGTCTCGGTTCAGACCCGGTCACACAGCCTCCCTGGGGAACGCTGATGTCCTCTGTGCGTTCATTACACCAGCTGCCCCTCTGTCTGAGCTGCATATCACTTTTTGAAATGATTTTCTTATTTTTGGAGATTCAGTTTTTCCACTTTTCAATTTTCTGATGTGAGATGCTGAGCACCATTCTAAAAATAGCTTTAAAAAACTCCAGAGATGGCTGTATCAATTGTGGTCATTTTTCTACTGATCTTCCTCTATTGTCATTATTTTCCTGCTATATTGTCAGAAACTAGCTTGAACTTTCAACAGGAACAGATGATGCTGTATTTCCATCACTACCGAGAATCATGTATTTTAAAAATGGGTTATTTATTAGGAAAAAATGGAATACAATTTTAACTTATTTGAGATTCTAGAGTTATTTGTGATAAATTTCACCCCCTATGTCTTTATGGGCTGCATTTGTTCTTTCTCAAGTATATGTTCATGTTCTTTGTCAGCTGGTCATTTGAGCGCCATGCTTCTTATTGAGTCTCTATTAGCTCTTGAAGCAATAAGCTGAAGATAATTTTTACAATCTAAAATAATTTTTGGCACATCAACAATTTAATATAGGCTACTTCATCAACTTTCTTCCTTTGTATTTTCTACCAGGCCTTTCTGGATTTTGTGCACACTTTCATCCTTCTAAATTGGACTCATTATTGAATTTGGATATTCAGTCTGTCTGAAATTATTTTGGAGAATAGTGGAAAATTCATCTCTAAAATATCACTACTGTATATTTGAATATCAATTCAATTTCTCATCATGCTGTGTTCATTTTCTAGTATAGAATGAGACTAAAACTGATATTTGATTTTTTTATAAACGGTATTTTAATAGGTAGAATACTTTTTCAGGACAAAATATTTTAACTATTGGTAAAATCACAACAATAACATAAATGAATAAAACATTAAAAAAATAGCAACAAAATGGTGAGGCAATATTTTTGAACTGAATGCTTCTTTATAAAATTAGTGCATTTAAATTTCCAAAATGAGAAAACTGCATTTTTCTTTAAGCTATTAAATTTGTAAGCATTTGTTTTATAACAATAGAAACTTACTGGTTTTCTGTTTTCTTAAATATTTTTGGATGGAACTAACAGTTGAAAAGCAAAGGAGACTTCTTGAAAAAAGGATCCTTCCATGATGTATACATATGACTTCTTCTTTCACATAACTTAATTTTAAGCTAGCATGATACAATTCCACTGGGTGACATAAGCTATAGGTAAATGAGAATTTCTAAGTATTAACTTTTCAGTTCTAAATCTTCCCCAAATTTAACTTTTAAGATTAGTGAAATATAAATAAAATACATTCCTAAAATGATTTAGGCTATATTCCTCTTTATTCTTTTGTGTACAGCCTTTTATATTTGATTACGGCTTTCAGTCAATAATAGCATAGACATTTAAAATTATTGTTCAAGTTTTATTTTATATATTCTAATAACTATTTCATGTATTGAAGCATAGTATTGTTTTAGATATTGATGCCTAATGTCCTTCAATATTCATATCAACACATGCAGATTTTGTACTTATAAATCTGATTTTATTTACATTAAGCACATGTGTGTATTATATGTCTTATATGTACTTAAATATACATATATTTAATTTTTTGGACACCTTTAGAGATGTAAACAATTGCTTTTCCTCTGTTTTTGAAGACTAAACCCTCTGGAATTCTTAGCTCTGAATATGACATGCTATATTCATTGCAGACAACCCTCTAACATTAATCATGCCTGGTAACCAGCCACTGCAGCCATTATGTTGCCTGGAACTTTCCCTGTGATTATTTTTCAAGTCAGTTGCAGAGGACTACATAACACATTTTAATCCCACTCTATGGAAACATAATAAATGCATTCCATTTTCAGGGCTTTTAAGAAATGTAGGTTTTTTTGTTTTGTTTTGTTTTGTTTTAGATTGCAGATAATTTTGTACTGCTACTTTTAGCAGAGCCATACAATCTAGGTTTTTTTTTAAGATAAAGTTTCAATTGTAGTCTATGAAAAAACTATAGTATAACAGCCAGTGAAGTCTTTTTTTTTTTTTTTTTTTGCATTGGGAGGGGAAAAGCACCCTTCCCATTCCCTCTCCCACATGCTTCAACTTTCATGCCTGTGTTGCCATCTATTCCACTAACATTAGGAGGAATGAAGGCTTTCCAGAATTTCAAATACCTTGAAAAGTAGCCAACGCCTGCTCTTTCCAGCTCCACTGAAAATAAACAACAATAAAAACAGGGAGAGGCAGGCTTTCGAAGTCTTTCGAACCTTCACTGCCATCTCTGTACCACTGCTGCGGAGAAGAGGACAACATTTCACATTTCTGGCATCACTAATGACAACACAGCAACTGAGAGAAAGCCATGAATTTCTGGGAGTAGCATTAGGACACAGGGCTCCTGCTGAGCACACCAGTTCCTCGGTCTGCACAGCTGCCTTCTCAGCTGGGGGTTTAAATCAGCTCTGTGAGAAAAGACAGAAATGACCATGAAGCATTTTCCTCACTAGGAGAAAAAGGTAAACGCTCAATGAATGCTTCAGCCTTCTATTTTCGGTCTCTTGTTTGTATGTTTTGCTTTGAATCTTTTTTTGCTTGCTCCTTTTCATTTCATGAAATATATCTTTGTGCTTGTGGTTCTAGAAGGAAGATACTGAACTTCTCAGGTTTAGCTGAAATCAGTAAGAGTGCAGGAATGAGAGTGGTTTTCAAAAAGGTATACATTTAGACCCACAAATGTTGATAGGGCTCACCTTGCTGATCTTGCAGGTGACAGCAGACATATCACAACTGAAAGGGTAGAGCCCGTTTTTAAATGATTTCAGTAAGTGCCACCTCTGACTTGTGGAGTGTGTGTGGTGCTACCTCTGGTTCTGCCCTGGGACTGCTTATTCCACCGTGTAAATGGAGAGCTCTACCTTCAGGCTGGCTTGAGTACTAATTAAAACATGATTTCATTTCAACGAGCAGTGTTTTTAATCTTTTATCCAGAGAAATATAATTTGTTACAAGCTGTATTTACAATTGCATAGGTACAAATTAATGAAGAAACTTGGTATGATAGAATCAGGCTCTTCACAGCATTATTTGGTTTTGTGTTCTTAGGAACAAACATAAGGGTCTCCCCTCTTCTTGGAAAGCAGTTTATTTTGCAAGCCCAGAAAAGGTGCTGTTGACATGTCCTCGGAAGTATACCTAGTACCTTCTTAGATAATTTGAGTTTAGAGAAAATTTCAAAATAAAGCCAAAGAATTGCACATGATGTGTACGTGTGCTTGTGCATGTGTGTGAGAATGCACGTTTAACTTTAACTTGGGTCTTATGAATTTCTTCTCAGGTTTTCATTAGCCTTCTGGTTGGAAAGATGGATGCTTTTGAGCTTGAATTATACTGTTAAGAATGAGGTTCAGGGATGGAATATTCAGTGGCAGTGTGTCAATTTAGTTTTTAAGTTGAACCAAAATATTGATTGTTACCACGTTAGTTATCACTCGTTATAAAATCTGGTCAGCAATTCATTTTACAAACATTTATGATGTGCCAAGCATTGGGCTTGGCAATAGAGATAACAAGATAAGCATGCGTGGCTTTTGTTCTTAAGACATTCATAGTTTAATCCTTTTAATCAGTGAGCTATTTTGTGAAGTAGGATCTGATGTTTAACTCGATTGCTGTTCAGGCCAAGTTGGAGGAGAGTTTTGAAGGCTATATTGAATTTAACCTCAAAGTAGAGTAATATTTGCCTAGCAGGCAGTTAGTCTATAGAGGATTAATTTTTACCTATTCAGGCAACAGCTGCTTACTGAGTAACAATATTTTACCGACATTGTTGTAGACACTTGGGATACAGCAGCAAACAAGACAAGCAGAGTCTCTAACCGGGAGCTTATATTCTCACCTGGGGTGAAGGCTAGGTGGAATTTGAATTTTCCCACTGGCTTTTGGAATGACAAAGAGACAGGGTAGCCAAGAAATGGTACCAGCTGAGTGGATAGATAGCGGTTCCTCTGGCACACGTGGTTTTGTTCCAGACCACGCCGACCCAAGGGAGAAGAATGAGATTCTACAAATATTCATAAGCACATTCAGATTGCTTGTGAGTGACTTTAATTTCAAACAATACACACTATTTAATCATTTTAGTCTTCCCATTCCATGTGAAGACTGCAAGAATGATTTTACATTATTCATATAATGTAATGATTTTAAGCTTCAGACGACTCAAAAATAATTCATTTCATTGCAATAATTCCCTTGTTGCTTTCCCTTAACCCATCCACTGGCAAAACACATAGGCTCTTAATGGCTGTTGAAATCACTGTATTAGTTACTGGTATCGCTGTTCACTAAGCATGCCTCTGGCATTTGGCAAACATTTATGTACAGCTTCGTATCGCTTCTCCTCATTTTGAATATCTCATTTTCATATTGCACTGAAATACATTTTCTTTATTGCCTCATTTATTCTTGTTTTCCTTTTGTTTCTATACTGACTTCTTTCTGTCTTCCCCCTCTCCCTGAGCCCTTTCCCTCTCCCTCCCTCCCTCCTTCTCCACCACTCTGTTTCCTTTCTGTTCATCCCCATCAGGTATTTCAAATCCCGTTCTCTGTTGTCATGTCTGTTGTAACAGTGGGAAAATGAAGTTTTCATGTTCCTGGGCTCTCTTGCAGTGAGAGTGGCTATATTATTTAGTTCTGGGCACTGACAACAAGGGTAAACTCAGAGACCTATAAGAGGTTTTGCTTGCCAGATTAAGGGAAAGACATGGTTGGAGAATCTCTTGCTCCCATCTTTCTTGAAGATAGATTGGGAAGCTGAAAACTAGTGCGGCCATCTTGTGACCTTGAGGAGAGAAATAAGGAAATCCCAAGAGGATTTCAGAAATGCCAGCCCTCAAATAATGAAACCTCAGAATCCATAACTTTCCTCCCTCAAGACTCCTTGTTATGGCAGAAAAATAAGCCAATATTTATTAAGTGGCCCTAAATGGTGGTTTATGTTACCTTTAGCAGGAAGCATTCCTTAATGAAGCCATGTGCATAAATAATTTATTAGTGATCAGTGAAAGTTGAGCTTTCATTATGTTATGTTTGTAACACATGACTATATGTTACAAAATAAAACACTTAACAATAAAGATAAAATGCAATTTTGTCTTGTCTTCAAGAACTTTATGGTGAACACTTTAAAGAAATAAGAAGAGATTTTCTGACACTTGTCCAAACTCCGACCAAATTGCACTGGCATATTCTTCCTATTTCTTGGTGCTCATTTTCTCCTATGTAAAATAAACAATTGCATTATTTCTAAGGTCCATTGCAGATATAAAGCTCGAGTTTGTTAACATGTTTTTTTTAATCTGTGGATTTATAACACTACCTGTTGAAGCAGAGTTAAGCATTGTTCCATGACTATTTTGAATATTGAAAATGTCATTGTACTTTTACTATTCATGTTTAGGATTCTGTATATTTCACATTGAAAAACCTGGGGGCCTCCCCGGTGGCGCAGCGGTTAAGCGCTGCGCTGTGGAGCTGTCGGCAGCAGCGACGCGAGTTCGACGCCCAGCCGGGGAGAATCCCACATGGTGCGGCCGACCTCTCCTGCCTCGCCCGCTGCTCCCCTCAGCAGTGTATTTCTGATCTGCCTGTTCTGCTCCCCACTCTGTCTCTGGTGAACCCTCTCGCCGCCCCACGCCTCTGGCCTGTACCCCAGCTTGTATGTATAAATAAAAAATAAATCTTAAAAAAAAAAAAAAAGAAAAACCTGGGCTGTGAGTCTTAGCCCTTGGTAGGCCCTTTTTCGCACAACAAATTTAATCTTAGTTATTTAGCTACTGAAATAAGCTTAGAAAGGCCATTTAGCAGCATCCATTTGGAAGAATTTTTTTCTGGAACAACTCTATACCACCTCATTAATCCCTCTTCTTTTTGTGAATACAAAACCCTGACAAAATAGCCCCTCTAATATGGAGGAATTATAACTGACACATAAGGTTTCCCAGCCCTATGACATATGACGTATGTATCCGATTGGCACAAAGAGTTTCACTAAGAGTAAGAAAAATGTTTTCCATTTGATTTTGGGAGGCATCAAGTATAACAAAATGTAGCTGTGCCTTCTAAAAATTATATGCATGCTTGAGTTAAAGGGGAATTGCTCATAAACAACACTAACTTTAAGCTCTATTTTATTTTTTCCTTCTCATCTTGCAGTAACATGGGGTGGTGTGAGCTGATCAAATGCAACTTGCTCTAACCTTGCTTTTTTTGAGCTATGATTGGCTTATTCTTAATGTTGAGTTGTAACTGGATGGAGGTTGGAGACTGATTTGTGCAAAGAAGCCATTACAGGGAATGGGAAGCAGGTAAAACATGTACTATACAGAAAGAGTATTATAGCAAGCAAAGAGCTTTAACTCAGAAAATGGAAAAACAAAGATGATGTCTGTGGCTATGGACATGCCTGTTGCACATGCTCACTGGGCAGTCACGTGGGCTAATTAGGGCCGAAGGATGAGAGTGCCTAGATATAGCGATGTGCTCCTTCACGGCATAAGGGAGCTGATGCCAGATAGTGTGACTGCGACTTGTTTTCCAGAGTCATAGGCAGTTTGTGAACTGGAGAGCTGATCTACTTAGCAACGAGAGGGGGTTGCTTTCTTGCAGGAAATACGCCGTCTCAGATTGGTAGTTGAGTATAAAACAGAGTTGCCTTTGCTCTCCTGGCTGGAGCTGTCATCCATGTTGCCAATGAAGCATCCTCAGGCGGCAAGAGTCACTTGGGAAACAACTGGGAGCCTTCAAAAGCAGATCAGTAGGGAAACAAGACCTGAACGTCTAGCTGATGTTGTCACTGATTTTAAATGTCATTTTCAACAAAAACTTGCTCCTGGGATCCTCACTGGGAAGTAGGAAGGCAAAATCGGTCGTGTAATCTCGACTCTGGTTATTTTCAGACTCAGCTCTTGGAAGCCTGTGGTTTTTTGGGGAGCTGCTTTGAAAGGGGAAAGGAGCGTGATCAGCAGCCTGTATGATGAACTGACATTTAGGTGCAAAAAGAAAAGCTGCATTTCAGACTTCCTTTGAAAAAAAAGATCCACTCATTTTAAAAAATACAGATTCTTGGCTCAAATAGCACAATTCACTGTTTCATGTCTGTGGGGTTTTTCTGTTATTTCTGAAAAGGTTTTGTCACCTTTTAGTGTGGTGCAGATTTTGGGTAAAAAAAGCACAATTTCATTCATTCATTCATTTATTATCTTATTGAATATTTATGATTGCATATTATGAGTAAGGTATGACGGAGATGAGATGTGAATAGAACATAGTTCCTACCTTGAAGGTGTGGGAGATGCAATCTGGGACAGGTAGAAATGAGTAATAGTCTCTGGTACTGAGCAGCCCAGGGGGGCGCTGGCAGCTATTCTTCTGGCGGTGGACAAAGGTTTTGGGGTAAAAAACAATACTTGACCTTACATTGTAGTGTGGACAAGCATTGAGCAGGGAGCACAGCACTGGCAAGACCTTCTCGGGCAGAGACAACAACGAATGCAAATGCACAGACAGGAAGGCAGACTTCATTGGCATTCTGATGATTGAAAATCAGGATATTTTGGGGAGTATGTGTGAAAATGAAGCTGCAAAAGGAAACAGCCTGGATCATAAAAGTCCTTATATAGCATGAAAAATGTTTCTACCTTACTGTTAGTTTCCCAGAATTTTCCTTTATAGCTTTAAGTATAGCCAGTGGGATTATTTAGTGCTACAATAGAGTTTTAACTAGCGTGGCATCATTTTCTCCTTTCCTTCTTTACGATCCAGAATTTTTTTTTTTATATTTTATTTATTTATATATACAAGCTGGGGTTACAGGCCAGAGACATGGGGCGGCGAGAGGGTTCACCAGAGACAGAGTGGGGAGCAGAACAGGGAGATCAGAAATACACTGCGGAGGGGAGCAGCGGGCGAGGGCAGGAGAGGTCTGCCGCACCATGTGGGATTCTCCCTGGCTGGGTGTCGAACTCGCATCGCTGCTGCCGACAGCTCCACAGCGCAGCGCTCAACCGCTGCCCCACCAGGGAGGCCCCGATCCAGAATTTTTTACAAGTACCTACCAACTTAAAGAATTAGAGTTTCTGTGACTGTTAATACTTTAGGCAAGGTTGTGAAATACTGGAAAAAATCTCCCTTCTATTAAAACTCACAATATTTGACTTAACATACATATAAGTGCCTTACTGTTGGAGTTAGCATGACCTCCAATTTAAAAGTAAGTAGTAGAATTAAGTTGTCAGTGTCCATCATTGTAAAAATCACTTGCCTTTCTTTTTGTCAGGAAATTCAGAAGTGAAAAATGCAGACCACGAGTGTGTTACAAGCCATACTGAAATGCACCTTATTAATTCTTTTATGAAGGACGAGAACGAAACTTTGTGTACAAGAAAATGCAAAGGGTGGGTATGTTAGCGAACTAAGGCTCTTTTGGCATTTAGGTAAGCCACCTGTTCTAGCCTGCATTTGCTGAATAAATTAGATGCTCTGGGGAGAGAGTGTATGCAGCTGATTGGGCTGCATGTTACCTAGGCAACCATTTTTCTTTCTGCTCTATGACTCTGAAAGGGTGCAGAACCCATTAGTGCTCCTCTGAGCAAGAACATAAAAATTTTTTTCTCTGTCTGGTCAAGACAATGTAGTACTTAACAGCTATTCTTACCATATTGTTTATTCAAACAGTACATATTGCAAATGTTTGAAAAACTTAGGTTCAAACCTTAACAGCACTCACATAACAGCCCCATGCAAGGCTGCCAATGATAAAGAATAAAAAGATTGAAAGTGCATTCAGTCTCAAATGGGATTGTCTAAGACAATACATGTGTAAACACGGATTCTCTGATTTCAATCCAAAAGGCAGTGCATGAAAGACTGTTTCCCCAATTATTCCAGCTATCATTTCATCAGGCTTTTCTCACTCTGCAGAGATGAAGGGATGAGAAAGACACTGATATAGCAAAGGCTTCATCAAATGAGGGGTTAAATGATCACAGATGAGGGGGTTTTGGGGAGATGCTGAGCCCACAAATGGCAATACCTGCAGAAATCAAGGAAGGCTTCACCACCTACTGATATTTAGACCTCAGCGTATTAGTTATCTTCTATTTTATTATCCATATTTGTCTTTCTTCCTTTGGGTGCTGGCCCTTTCTGTTCCAAATTTTTGTGCAATTAAAATAAAATCAGTAGTCCTCCCTAATAGGCAGATTTCTGGGGTACCTACCTGCATATCTCCTTTGCCTCATTCCTCATGACCACTCATTGGCACAGATGCCATTCACCTGTCCTGTGAAGGAGAAGATGAGATGTGGATGTAATTCATCACTTGCCAAAGGCAGCAGAGTCAAGAGTTTGTGATGTCAGTTGGGTCAGTGAGGACTGAATCCTAGCTCATCTCAAAGCCACACTTTTAGCCTGGGTAGTCAGGGTACGCCCTGAATAAGTGAGATAGATTTGTTTCCCCCCCACCCCCCTGACCCTGTGTCTAAAGTTCCATAACAATACTAAGAAGACATGCCTTTCTGAACAGTGAAATATTGGGGAGAGGAAAAACAGATGGAACCATAGAACATTTAAATTAAGCTTCTGGCTGGCCGCCTTTTTCTGTTATCTTGGAGTGTTTCACAAGTAGAATGTAATTCAAGGCTCTGTCTAAGTCACTGTAATGTTGAAATGCTTATCTGGTAGCTGTCTTATTTGTTGTTCTTTGCAATTGAGGAAGAAGCCTTTAGCCCGTTCATGCATAAAGCAGGAAAAGTAGGATCTTTGTAAGGGATGAGGCTCAGATTTCAATCATGGAACAACCTTAATGCAATTAGATTGACTTTTTTTTCCTTTTGATTGTCATTCTACATCCTGAGGTTTCAAAGCTGGAGTCAATACTTTTAAATAAATAGTTCGCTGAGATACAGGAATATTTTAAGATATGACCACCTCATGATTAGGTCGTTATTAAAAACTACATTTCTCCGCGTCCAGTAAATCAGTGCAGATATTTTGCTTGTGTGAAGGCAAAGGGATTCTTGATTATTAAGCATATTATGATTGATCCATACTATGGCTAGAGATTAACAAGTACTTCACCAGATGATCATTAATATAGAGGAAACAGTCAAAGATATTCTTCTAACTCATGGGGATTTGGCAATGGAAGACACTGCATATTTAATTTGTGGTTTGTGAGATGCATTTTCTTTTCTCCCTCCTATTTCCAGGCTTACAAGTTTCTCTGAAGAATCAGACAATCACTTACCATCTGAAAGAGAGTGGTAAACAGAGGTGTCCTATTTGCATTATTAGAAATATCATTATTTGAATATATTTGCTTCTGCCACTCTTTTCGAGTTGGAGCACTGCTCTTGTGCTCCAAATAGTATGTGAATGCCAGAGGCCATTGGACATGCCTTCAGCACCCAAGGCTGGTCCTTGCTGGGTGGTCTTATCAAGTGTGAGGCAACCAGATATGAGCACACAGCCCCTCTCCCTCATGAGCTCAGCTTTGGGTGGGACATCTGCAGGCGTGAGGGAGTGCTATCGCAGAGCAAGTAACTGGTGGACGAGGGCTCATTAGAGAGTGTGTTTAGAGAGATTCTTCCAGCGCCTGGTCTCCCTTCATCCTAAATCACCCTCCATGTCTTGCCCGGCTGGCCGCGGCCCCGTCCCTTGCTCTCCTGTTTTCACCCCAGTGTGTGGATGTGTCACAGAGAGAATCTTCCCAGTTAAAACCTTGGCTTATCTCAATTCCGATTTTCTTCTCTGCCTCTGCTCTGTAAGTCAATTTGAGCAGTGACTCTCCTGGAATGATTTACTTGGTGATGAGTGTATGTCTACTTCTCTTGTTAGGCTAATTCTGGTCTACTTCTTCCAACATGACCTTTTAGTTACTTCTCCATGGAAAGCAAACTTTCAGACTGCTGACCCCCCACTAGTTCCCAGTTATGAGATCTAGAGACCGCCTTTCTCCTGGAATACCCCCCTCATAGGGGTGTTTGCACAGCAGGTTCACCCACCCACCCTCTGCCCGCAGTCAGGGTCCACACCTCTCTGGTGTCTGTCCATCTTGTTTACGTGCTTTTGTAATATATGCCATCAAGTTGTTGGATGCCAATCAGAGGCCACCCACCAACCACAAGCAGCTGACTGAAAGCCAGAAGGTGCTGCTCGAGACATCTGGGGTCTGTTCTTTTAAATCAGAATTTTAAGGACTCCCCTCTTTCTTTTTTTAAAAGATTTTATTTTTGCATACAAGCTGGGGTGCAGGCCAGAGGTGTGAGGCGGTGAGAGGGCTCACCAGAGACAGAATGGGGAGCAGCTCAGTCAGATCGATGGAAATACACTGCTGAGGGGAGCAGCGGGCGAGGCAGGAGAGCTCTGCTATGCCATGTGGGAATCTCCCCGGCCCTGGGATTGAACTCATGCCACAGCCGCCTACAGCTCCACAGCGCTGCGCTAACCCATGGCGCCACCAGGGAGGCCAGGACCCCCTTTCTTCCCACACAGAAGTAACCATATTGAACATACTGTTCTCCAACTTGCCTTATTGCCAAATACTTTTCAGACTTTTTGGTGTACGCAAGTCAAAATGGAGATTTTGTGACCGATGCTGGGCAGTCCAAACCTAAACCCCAGAAGAAAGAGCCGTGGCTGTCCGAGGAGGTCAGAAGCAGTAACTAGCGGCCACTGCCATGAGTGACTCAGTTCAGACCGCCTCACTGCTCTGGTTGAAACTGCTCCACTGTGTAGATCTGTAAGGAAGAGAATTTGGATGTAGCTCAGGTTACTGCCTCGGTACGTGATCTATAAATCATGGCTAAAAACCGATAGCTTTGACCAGTGGGGGGATGATCACAGCTGTCCCATGCACCCCTCCTGTGTTCTGCAGCTATACCTGTCTTTTCCTGATTTCCTTGAAGGACCCAGGTTCCAAACAGAGATGGTTGTGAGTACTGCTTCTCAATTTATTGTCTCAAGTCTGAACTACAAACTGAGATCTCTCTTTCTGAGATTTCTTTCTTTAAACTGCTGTGACCACAGTTTAACCTCTTCTATTTATGTCCATTTCTTTCTCTTTTACTTAAGGCAATAATGCTTTTCTATGAACTTCCATAAATTCACTGATGTTGATTTTTCCTGAAAAGGATTCTGGTTCCATACCTGATTACATCATCTCAGGCTTCCCAAATAACTGTCCTGACAGAACTATCTCCAGTGTAATGGCACATCTTGTTAATTTTCCAGTGGGTCTAGAGGTCCTTGGTAATTTGAATCTTGAAAGTTCGTGGCATGGAAAATGATAGATAGGCATAAAGAAGTACAGTACTTTTATGGGAATTTAGGAGCACAGTATATGTGGATGGATGTAGGGTTCATTGAGTCTGCGAAAGTAAGTAAAAGTCATGATAAATATAAAGGAGATGACGACCTCATGAAGAATTTAAACAGAAGAATTGCATGATTAGATATTCCTGTCAAGAGACAACTTAGCTTGGCATAAATTTGGAGGTCATTTAAAGGTTATTGTCAAAAGAAATATAAAGGGGATATCAACCAAGGTAGCAGTGGAGGTGGGAAGCAGAGAACAAATGTGTATGATTTTTAAGAAGCAAAATTTATAGGACTTTGTAGAGAACTGAGGTTGACTCTGAAGGCACTGGTGTTTGGAGAGATTGATGAACATCAAAAAGAAAACAAAAAGTTAGTGTGTGGCTGAAGTTGTGTGTGTGTGTGTGTGTGTGTGTGTGTGTGTGTGTGTGTGGTGTGAATACATTTACTTTGATGTCTATAGAGTTTTAGGGGTTTGTGGGCCTTTCCAGGAGAAAGACCTGGGTTTGTGTCCAAAGCTGTGAACAAAGCTAATGAAGGTTGGAAGAGACAGAGTAGAAAGTAGGAAAGTACAAAAACATAAAAAGAAGTTAAAAGAGAACTCTAGAGCATATTTATTTTCATAGGATGATACCAAGAGAGGAACTAGTAGAATCTACAAAAAAATTCATAGACCCTGCAGTTTACTTTTAACCTTATCGGAGAGAGTGATGAATTGAAAAGGATCGAAAGAAAGGAGAGACTCCTGGGAAAGAGGGTATGATTAACAGTATTAAAAGTTGCAGAGAGGCCAAGTGGAATAGGGCATGATTCCTGTAGCCTTGGAGAGTTCTGAATAATTCCCCAATAGCCTCACTCTTGGAAATCCAGATTCAGCCCCTCCTGCAGAATATGTGTGCTCCTGTCTGGGCAGTTGGCCTTTGCTTCCCTTATGAAGCTCAGGATGCTAGGATGGGACTGCTGGTTCTTAACTTGCATGGTGTTCTCAGTTGCTCAACTTTTTATTTCTGATTCGGGTAACCACAAGTCTTTAAAATCTGTTAAATGAAGAGTTAAAACAGGAATAGGGTTTGGGTTCTATTTTTAAGAAATAAACTCAATATCTTGTAATTATTATAAAAATGTAGAAATAGAGAAATATGGAATGAAGAGATGTGTAAGGAAGGGTGTGAAGTATCTCAAGATGAAATGCTCAGTGCCATAAAAATTATTGCAAACCCTTTATTGTATACTCTTTAACATTTAAATTTATACCCTCTGGAGATTTTTCTGTGTATATACATTTTAAAAGTAAAATGGAATTTTGCTATTCATACTCTTCCTCATCAGCATTTTAACTTGAATGTAAAAATGCTATTGAAATTTTGAAAAAATACACAATAGACTAAGATTTTCCATTATGCTTTGTCATTGTCATCTGGCATTCTGTTGGCTTTCATGTAGTTTATATAAATGATGGGCAGTGAGCTATTTCCAATTTTTAATATCACCTATAGCATCAAACAAGTACATTTCTGCAAATATCTTTACCCATTTTCATCTTATTTCCTTCGGATGCTTTCTCAGAAGTGGAATTTCTGGTTGAAGATAAGACTATTAACATTTTGATATATGTTGCCAAACTCTTGCTGATGGCTTAAGAGATTATTACCTTTTTAACCTGTAGTATTACACAAGTGGATTTAATAAAAAAATTTTAAAGTATTTTCTGGTTTGATAAGCTATCAGGCTTAAACATTCATTGGATTTCCAGAACTTGAGGTCCAGTTCTCTTGGGCTGCTGCTGCCCAGGATTCTGGGTGTTACAGTAGTGAAGGATTTACGACTCCATCACTTCTCTCAGAGAATTTTCTTACTATGTAAAAGATGTTCAGATCCTACTGTTTATTACTTAGGTTAAGCAATTGTCACTTATTGACAGCTGCTGTGTGGTATTTTTCCTTAAGTGTTACCTCTGTTACTAAGCACTTTGCTAGCTTCTCCTAGAGGATATGAAAGTTCCTCAAATTTTATTTCCTTTTTCATCTTGTCCCAAAGCTATTTCCTCAAGAATGTCTGTCTACTCATCCTGTTTCAAATACACCAGCAATGTTTACCTTTCTATTGACTTTAGACCTTCGCTAGGCAAATCACTTATGTCTCCCCCAAACTTAATAGATAATGAATTCCTTATCCTGGACGAGCGTCAGAGAACCTTCCCGAATGATGGTGATAAGAGGCATTGGTGGTAGAGTTTTGGGCAAATGAGGGTCATAACAGTACAAGTTTATTCCAAAGAAGATTTTGTGGATAAAGCATGTGACCAGATTGTGTGACTAAACTTCTAGTATCCAAAGATGAAGTCACATGTGGGATGGTATCCCTTCTGGAATCATACTAACCAGCGTTTTGTTGAGAAACCCATACAATATGGACAAAGTTTCTGTTCCACCTATAACTTCTGGTATAGAGACTTTTCTGCCATAAAATTGAGCTGTGGAGGGCCTCCCTGGTGGCGCAACGGGTTAAGCACAGCACTATGAAGCTATCCAGAGCCACTGCAGCACGAGTTCGATACCTGGCCGGGGAGCTTCCCACATGGCGCAGCAGACCTCTCCTGCCTCCCTGCTGCTCCCCTCAGCAGTGTACTTCATTCAATCTGCCTGTTCTGCTCCCCACTCTGTCTCTGGTGACCCCTCTCATCGTCCCACACCTCTGGCCTGCACCCCAGCTTGTATGCATAAATAAGTAAGAATCTTTTAAAAAAAACTGAGCTGTGGAACATGGACGGGGATCACTCAGGAGCAAATAACATCACAAGGAATGGCTGGGCCCATTCCAAGACTTAGATTTCAGGGTCCCTGCCTCTTCATTTCAGTGGGGCTGATACCTGGAAACTGCCAGTTCAACTTCTAAATCCCAGGCTCACTCAGATGCCTGCAGGAGCAGTTCTCTCTCTAGAGAGGTGAGTTATTTAAGGTCACAGACTTTGTCACTGATCTTCATCTTCTCCACAACCCCAAAAGACTTTTTCAGGATAATGCTGAATGATGAACTTCTGAGAAAATTACTGAATTAACTTTTAACCGTGAGTCATGCTGCCAAGGGAAGGCAGATATTGAAAGGTATCAGCAACTCCAAGCTTTCCCCCATGTTGTCACCAGCTTTGTTCAGGTTACTTCCATTTTCATGCACCTCAAAGCTTCACCAACCAACACAGAAGGGAAAAATGTTAACCCTGAGAATGACTCTTCAAGACAGAAATCCCCTTGAGAGCCCGGGCACGTGGGCACCTCAGCACGCACGTGGTATCCTATGATTCCAGGCTTGGTTTCCCCTTCATTCTTGACAGGCTTTGGGGATTCTGGTCAAGGTCCAACTCTGCTGTGACGCTAATGCATTCCTCTGTTTCAAAGGTTGGGCTCTTGCTTATTTGAAGACAGCTCTACTTATGACACTATTAGATGGGGTGCTCCTTGAAATATTGCTTGGGGATACCATGAAAAATTGCTGTTTATATGACCTAGAAAGCACACCCAGTACCTGCTTAACACTTTATGTGCCGGCTATTTTCTGTGCCACTGCATGAATGGTATAAGCATTCAATAAAACACACACAGCTCCTGAACTACTGGATATATTTTAATGAAATTTTAAATGCATAGAGATTAAAGCTTCTAGACTGAGTACGATCAAAGAAATAGCTCCTAATAGTTCCAAATAAATCCACTGTGGTGTGAAAAACCAGAGACTAGATGAACATGTGAATACGTGAGTGGAGCAAAAAGTGTTAAATAATCTGAGTTAAGAGCTATTTTCAAAATGAGAGAGTCAAGATGGACTCTAGCCTTCAGACCATGTCATCAGTTTTGAGTTGGGTCCATTTGCAAGACATATTCACATTGGGGTAAGAAACTATGAAAAGGGAAAAAAATTGAGATCTGGGTTTAGTTAGTTTTCTCATTATTCATCTAGTGATGCAGATTCCATTGGATTTTTTATATTTGTAATAATTTCTTTGTCTTGAGTCAAATAAGGATTAGTCAATGTTCTGATTCAATGGTTTGTATCTGGACATTGATTATTTTTAAAATCCTTAGGTGCTTCTACTATGTAGCCCAGCGTGGTTAAACAGCACCAGTCTGTGCAGCAATACCCACCTATATTCTGACATTTCCTTAATAATCCCATCATAGGTATCTTAGCTGCTAAAGACATTTGTAACATCGCGTCTTTCAAACATATTTCACAGCAAAATAAGAAAACTATTTTTTACAAAGAAGAAACCTTTTTGTTGTTACATGTTTTCACTTATAATGGGTTTTCATGAGGTTGAATGACTGCCACTCAACTATGTGGAGAATGAATGAATTCTTTGGCTTTGTTTTTATCTGGGCTCTGTACTGTGGTCCTCAGACACTGTGGAACCCATCCCTTATCTGCTAATAAATACATACTCTCTTGTTCCAGAAGATGCCAGCTGAGTGATCTGCTTTCCATCAGCTAGAAACAACTTTAATCCCTTCCTCAGATGTGCCCCCTTGAACCAGAGCTCTTCAAAGTAAGTCAACTCTTGTGCTGCCCAGTCACTATCAGTTTCTTGGCCACCTTTGGCCTCAGGAAGGTCATATGACATTTCTGCTTGGTCAAAATGAGGGACATGCATGGTAGGGTCTCTCTAAAATATATTTTCAATATATTTAGGTTCACTCAACTATTATCTATCTAAATAAACATTTCAGTGCACCACTAAGCTCTATTTAGACCAAAAAGCAAGAACAATAGTATTCATTTCTTCTGTAATTTTATTCGTTTCAGTTATTTATTGCCACACTAAATTGTTGTGATAGGTTTGAAAGATGATGGTCTCTTGGCATTTGTATATGTTTATAATGATAAAAAATGCAGAACTGAGATCCAGTCTGGTGCTGACTGTCATAGAAGTAACTGCACACTTTTATCAGACACACTCCAGTCTTTTGATGTTTCCTATCTTTTATCAGTTTGTTAAGGCAAGTGCACAGAAATATAAAATACAAGATCACAAGTACACACTAACTCCTAGGATTTAGAAGGAATCTTTTCTGTGAGCATGAGATACGGAGAATCACGAAGCAACTAAAATTCTACTCTCCCAACTCTTCTCCAAGCATCCATTCTTGCCCATTGCCATCACAGTGCAGAAGACCTTAAATATTTTTGAGATAATTTCAGATTCACATGCAGTTATAAGAAATAATACAGAATAATCCCATATACTCTTTACTCAGTTTCCTCCAATGGCAATTTTCAAAGCATGCAAAATTATAGTACAAAATTGGAACTAAGATATTGATGCAGTCCACCAATCTTTCTTTATTTCTTTTTTAAAAGATTTTATTTTATTTATGCATATAAGCTGGGGTGTAGATCAGAGGTATGGGGTGGTGAGAGGACTCACTGGAGACAGAGTGGAGAGCAGAACAGGCAGATCGACTGAAGTACACTGCTGAGGGGAGCAGGGAGACAGGAGAGGTCTGCTGCACCATGTGGGAATCTTCCTGGCCGGGGATCAAACTCATGCTGCAGTGGCTCTGGACATCTTCATACTGCTGCGCTTAACCTGTTGCACCACCAGGGAGGCCCCCACCAATCTTTCTTGGATTTTCCTCAGTTTATGTGTGTGTGTGTAGTTCTGTGCAATTTTATCATATCTGTAGGTTCTTGTACCCAATATCATGCTAAAGGTACTTAACAGTTCATCACAAGGACCTCTGTCTCTTCACTTTCAAAACCAATACCTCTTTCCCATTAATCACAGCTTCTCCACCCCTAAACCTCAACTACAAGTCTGTCCTCCATTTCTATCATTTTGTCATTTCAAGAGAGATAAATAAGTTGAATCATATAATAATCAATCGTTTGGAATTGGCTTTTCCATTGAACATAATTTCTTTGAGATTCATCCAAATCATTACATGTATCAATAGTTCATTTCTTTTTATTGTTGACTAACAATAAAGTGGCCAACTAACGATAAAATGACTGACAATAAATTGATATGGACGAACCACAGATTGTTTAGCCATTGACTCATTGAAAGTCAACTGTGCTATTTTCAGTTTTGGCTACTACAATTAAATCTGCTATTAATATTCATGTACAGGTGTTGGAGAAATGTCTGTCTCTCTGGGTTTAACTGCTCGAAAGTGCCATTGTGGATAGTAGGATAATTACATAGGTGACTCTTTAAAATACAATTCGATTGAGTTACTCTCCTTTTTAAATCCTTTTAATAGAATTCTATTACTTTTAGGATCAAAAGAAAAGACACCAGGTTCTACAAAGTTCTGAAATAGCTGGAGTCTGCTGTTCTTACTCTCTTCATGCAATGCTCTTTCCTTGTCCTCTCCTTTGCAGACACATGGGCTTTATTTTAGTCTAAGTGTCCCATGTTTTAATGCAACCTCAGGGGACCTTGGATAGCAGTAGAACATCTTTAATATGGAATTCCAATGGCATGGCTGATATGCAACTTATGTAATTGATCTATATTATTTTCCCCGTATCAGTCAGTCACAAGCCCCGTGATGTTCATATTAAATCCTATCTTCTTGGACATTAAATTATTTTTCCATAATAAAGCTCATGACAACCACATAAACAGGAGTATAACCTCTCACCTCTATCATTACATCAGATTGTGGGATAAAATGCTCCTACAATTCAACTTCTGTCAACTCAAATATATGCTGTTGACTTAATCTGAAATATTGGCTATTTTGACAGACCAATTCCATTTCCTTGGTGGAAAGTTATTTTATACACAATTCGATAGCACTGGTCAACAGTGAGATCATAACTGACTTAACAAGGCCCTAATCTGTAGTATCTTGGTGTGCTGAACATGAATATAACCCTGACAATTTTTTATTAGCTCTCCTTTTGAAGATATTTCATATAATTCATTTTATATGTTTCACTGTGTAAATTTATCCAGTAGGACTGCAACAACAACATCCTAAATCAGCCTAGAATGATGTAATATTGCATCGCATCGCATAATACCATCATGCACACATCATCCAGAGTTGATTGCATCATTTTCTGATGCATTGCAATACTACTGCCCGGCGGCTGCTGAAGTAAGCTGATGTCAGCAGTGCACTATAGAAAACCCTGTTGGAAGGTTTGAGCATTGAAAATATTTCAGAATTTGTGCGAGGCAGTTGAAGCTACTGTTCCATAGAACTGTTATTATTTTATCCATTTACACACAATATAGATAGTCATGCCTCGAAAGTGCATTAATAATGTGGACAATTTCTGCTCTATTTGTGGGAAAGTGACATTTGCCAACCAGAAGAAAAGTATCACTTCCCAAGTGAAGAAGACTTCTCATCTTTACTTTGGATGCAAGGTTGGTGACCAAGACAAGTCTTGGGCCCCGCATATATGTTGTGCTACACGTACAACACAACTTTCACAGTGGTTAAATGGCAAAAGACCATCAATGCCGTTTGCAGTCCCCATGGTGTGGAGAGAGCCAAGCAACCACATAAAAGACTATTACTTTGTTTGGTTCCTCCTCTTTCCGGCAGAAGAACGAAGCAAAAGAAGTCGAGAATAGTCTACCCAAACGTTCCATCTGCATTGAGATGACTGGTTCAACAACTTGCTGCAGGGTGATGCAAAACAAGCATGGAATGCTTTTCACCTAGTGTCTACAAACTTTCTTGGGAAAGTTAGGGCAGAAAACTACAAAGAACTAGTAGAAGACATGCTGATGCAGTATCAGAAACTTGACTGCAATATGTCTCTAAAGATCCACTTCCTTCATTCCCATCTGCATTTCTTCCCTGAAAACTGTGCTATGGTTAGTGATGAACATGGTGAACATTTTCATCAAGATATTGCATCATTGTAACAAAGATACCAGGGAAAATGGTCCACTACAATGCTGGCTGACTACTGCTGGACACTCCCCAGAGATGCTCCTGAACATCTGCACAAGAGACAAGTGAAGAAATCTAAGTAGTCTATGACTTGATTTTTTACAAGTATTAATCTTAGGCCTATTACTACTGGCATGCATTTTGTGATGTAAACATCAATTTATTGCAGATTACAAAAAAACTAGAGCCAAAATTAAAATTTGACCATCATATTTGTGTTGAGCACATACAAACTGATAGGAAATGACTAATTTTATTTCAGTAACATGATTTTTGTAAAATTTTGTTGCCTGGTGATTGGCATGCATTTCATAATGTAAACATCAATTTATTGCAGATTATAAAAAAACTAGAGCCAAAATTAGAATTTGTCATATTCATGTTGAGCACATACAAATTGATAGGAAAGGAAATGACTAATTTTATTTCAGTGATAAGACGTTTGTAGAAATTTGTTGACCGGTGTAGTTTAATGTTATATTGATGTTAACTAATTTTATTAATATATGGATACCTGACTACTGTTGAGCTGATGGATCATTTTTAACAACAAAAATACATAGTCAATTTGATGACCTTTAATACTGGGATACATAGAAATAAGTTTAAAATTATGAAAAGAAGAGGAGGTTTTTTTAGCATTCAGTAGGGTTTCTAAATGTAATCTTACTTAATAGAACTAAACTAAACCAATGACAAATTTATTAGAGACAAGCAAAATAAATCAGAAAGCAAGTAAATTAATAAATATTTCTCTGTATCATCATGACTAATGTTTTCTTCACACACTTTGGTGGACTATCTCTCAAAATATATGGTTTTTAAGAGTGAACTAATTATTTTGAATATAGGTAGTTTGCTTTTTTCTGCCAGCTTCAAATCATAACATTTTCTACTTCAACATTCATAGTTTGACTCCTATCTTTTCTGATATCTGCATTAAGCAGAGTTTAAAGTAAGTAACAATGTTCCTTAACCCTAAGAATTAAAGAGAAAAGCTAGGCGGTGCTATATTTTTCTTTCATTTAAGGCCTGAAAACTGATATAATAGAAGAAAAGATCACTTTGCAGAAATTTACAAAAAAACTTTTTTACTATGAGAATGCTTTTCATTAGTAATTATATATTATGAAAGTTTCGTTCTTTTTATAAAATTCAGTTTTTCATTGGAAATAAAACTTCCTATGGCATTTAAATAATCTTAAGTAGGACCGTTAATTATTTTATGATGCAGAAGAACTTTGAAAGGTAAACATGATTAACTCTAGCAATGAGAAAAGAGAAATTTAATCTCTAAGTAGTAGTGATCTTAACATGCTTTACAGAGAATCTAATTTTCCATACATTGAAACAGAATCATAATTTCATTTGTGTGACTTGCTGTATTACCAAAGAACTGACATTGGGTTGTCAAAATATCAAGAAATGTATTTTATCCATACAGTTGATCTGAAGCTAATATATACACATTAAAAATTTCTTGTGATCAATAAAGTCTGTCAGTTCTCAGTAGCCACTAAATTTGAACTATGATAAAATATTCAAATTTTCATTTATGACTTCAATTAGTCATTCATTTAACAAGCACTTATTACATACTTACTGGGTACCTAACAATGTTGTGGGTACATAGATGCACTCAATAAATTAATGAGCAGATAAGAGTCTGGTAGGAGTATCTGACATTCAAAGCATTAATAAAGATATCATTTCAAATTAATAAACATGTCAAATGTAAGGAATATGGCAGTTCGTGAGTTACAGCCAAAGACCCCTAGTGGCTTATCTCTGACCCTGAGTGGGGAGGACAGAAAGGGAGAAAAGAGGAGAAAATCTGCGGGGGTATTCCATCAAAGTGCAAATCTGGGCCTCCCTGGTGGCGCAGTGGTTAAGTGCTGTGCTGTGGAGCTGTCGGCAGCGAACACGAGTTTGACACCCACAAGGGACATTCACACATGGCGCAGCAGACCTCGCCTGCCTCGCCCGCTGCTCCCCTCAGCAGTGTATGTGGATCGATCAGCCTGTTCTGCTTCCCACTCTGTCTCTAGTAAACCCTCTCACCGCCTCACACCTCTGGCTGGACCCCAGCTTGTATTCATAAATAAATAAATGTTTAAAAAAAAAAGAGTGCAAATCTGTGAAGAGATTGGGTTCTGGAAGCACTTACCTTGAAAACCAAGAAAAAAAAAACGTTTCTCTTGGACATAATTGTCTATGCGGCTTTTCTTTCTCCCACTGAGGTTTTAGGAATATTCTACACCAATTTCTTGATGTTCTGTTTTTGTTTTTATGGTCACAGAAAAAACAAAGTCTTTTTGAACCCTATGATGGTATGTTGGGCCCCATGAATGACTGTTCTAGATGCTTGGATCACCTTGGCCCAAATGACACATCTTTGATAGCCATGAACTACCAACAAATAATCGATTGTGAATAATAAGGTACACCTGGCTTTATCAGAAGTGAATGCCAAATGATAGCATGAATTACTAGACAAGTCAAGGTTTCATATGAGTTTGAGGTGAGAAAAGTGGTAGGTGACTTGCTTAGCAGATGCCGCAAGGGTGGTCAATAGCTTTGAAACCATGAGGTGGTCGCTACTACAATCATCACATATTAACATTAAGTTTCAGCATATTAAGATGATTCATTACATGGAGTCAATGACATTAACTTAAATTTCATTGGTTTTATGGTTTTATGTTTTTTTGTTTCTATAGCTAAGTCCTCTGAACCTAATGTGCTTGTATCTGGTTCTATAGTTTATACTTTTATATGCACAGTAAGGTAATGCAATGCAACAGTGGCAATATGGGCTCATATTTTTATCCTTTACAGGATTTCTGTTCAGATTTTATAAACAATGGATAAAAGGGTCTTTTGAGTTGATCACGGGAAATTCTGAAATTGCCCTAGTCTGTATGCCAAGTACATCTAGATAGGCTTATTTCTGGCCTATATTACTCCGTTTTCCCTCATTTTAAAGAATCTATCAATATATTCTTTCTGTGTGTTTTCAGATTTGTCCCAGGGATTTCAAACTCAAATCCCAGGAACAGAGAGCTGAGAAAGCATGAAAATATCACTGAAACATCCCGGGGTGTCCTTAATTAAATATGCATGTGAAATGCCTACCTGGGATTTCAAAGCTGGTAATATTTTATTTGTTGAAGAAAACCAGGAGTATTTGTGCAGAGAAAGCCCACAAAGAAAACTTGACCAAGAAGTTCTGAGAAGAATCTCATATGTACTTTAAATCACTTACACTGAACGTTTGTGTGTGAAGGAGATGGCTTAGTCTCATGAAAAAGTCAAAAAGTCAAAGAGAACCTCAGAGATCTTTTCCATGGGTGGGGTAGCTCTGTCTTTAGGGTCTTAGGAAGCTAAGGACCCTTCTAAGGCCATTTCCTAAGTTAAAGAAACAGAAAGATTAGACACAGATGTCCCAAAAAGTATGATTCAATTTCCTTGTATCACATGGTTTTTGAAAATAGAATGGGCTGTTTGGGGAGGCAGTGAGGAGTGAAAGCATATGTATTACAAACTAGCTCATAAGTTGTGGCTGTTTCTGATGTCTAGGACAAGATTGCTATGAGATTGAATAACTCCACACTAAACTCATAAATTTTGGTAAAAGCTATGCAAAGATCAATCTGAACTGTGCATGTAGGGAAAATAATACTCTAGCAAGCAGTAGTTATAAGCTTTTCTGGAAAAATACAGCCATCCTTTATAACCAAGGAAACAAGATGAGTTCCCCCCAATTTAGAGCCTCTCGTAAAAATCTCTTGGATTGCAGAGTAAAATATTTTATCAGGAAATAGTTTTTTAAAAAAGTCATCAGCACTTACAGGACAGAATCGGTTAGTCTTTATAAAAAGGATGACAGCATAACTCACAAATAATTATGTAAAATCAGATAAAGAAGGCTAAGCACTTTGAGTAGATTTGCACAAGAATACAAAAACAAATGGACGTCTTTTAATAATTTGGGAAAAATCAATGCTTAGTTTAAGCAAATCTTCCTTGAAAGTGGTCTTTTGGCTTAGCTGGTAGTCTTGATATTCTTTTGTAGAGGTTGTTTGTGTTTATGTTGCGGGGCAAATTCATCCTGAACAATCATTGCAAAATGTCAAATTATGAAACGTATCGATCATGACCCAAGTAAATATCACCCAGAACGTTCCCACGATCGGAGTGGGAGGATTTAGCGTTAAAACTCAAGCTTTACCAGTGGCAGCTGAGCGGCTCCCGTCTTTCTGGAGTCCTCTATCTGCATGCCTGTCAGCCATCTTTTCTTTTATCAGATACTGTTGCCAGGGCAACCACCTCCTTTGTAAGGGCCCAGGGTAGCTGCTTCTTTTTGGAAAGGGACTCTGGGCTGCCTGCCAGATTTTCAGTTCTCAAAGTCAGGACTACAGTAGCTTTCTTAACCCTTTCAGTGGCTTGAGAAAAGACAGACTGCAAAAGCCTTTAAATGTTTTAATCCTCAGAGGAAGCTGAAATCATCCTCTACCTGAAATCTTGAACTATTCTTTTGCTAGGACACACACTGTTTTTCCAAGAGAATTCTTTGTAAAGAATACTCAAAGGGGAGACAACATTGATATACTTTAAAAATATTAGAGTTCAGAAATGTTATGCTTTAAATCCAGTTTACAGTTCTCTGATTCTAATCCAATGCAGGGGGAAAGTCATTTCACGCTGAGATACGAGGTTTTCAGTATATTACGTCCTGCTGTTTACTGAATGTAATGAACCATTTTTACAAAAGAAAAATGAAGATTCCCTAATCCAGCCTCCTTATGTAATCATTTGAACACACCGTATTTCTTTGAGTGTCTCCTAACTGCCTGTGTGCCCAAGTCTCACTAGACTTCGTGATTCAGAAGGGGCTTCGCACGCCTTTGTAGTCTAATTTTTGCGCTTATATTACTCATTTGCTTATGAAACTGCTTATTTCCTTTTGGGGCTCTGTTTATTAGAAATTCTTCCTATTTTGATGAAGTCTAAATATAACATCCATCTTTTTCTACTTCTGTGCTTTGAAGTCATGTAGGGGAAATCTAGACTTTGGCTCATATTACAGCTCTTTAGGAAAACTAAAAATAATCACTCTGCACCCCCTCCAGGTAAAGCAGTGCTGAAGGCGTGACTTTGACAGATCTGCTGGACAGTGGACCTGGTTGAGAGCACCTGAATGATTATGTCTTTGGCTCCACAGGGGCACGAGTGCCTGGGTATCCTCACCTCAGGCTGCTCTCCCTCAGTGACTGAACACAGCTGCCACGTTAGAACAAAGCTGTCCCTGCCCGGTGGACCAGGGAGACTCAAGTTTAGCTTGGGGACTTCGCATAGGTTGAGTAAGACTTTTGCTGGCTTGCACTGCGGCGCGGGGCTCTTCCTGTTCTAGCCTCGCTCCCCACCCCCACAGGTGTTAGTGCTGTGTCAATTCTTAACACTTGTCCTACCTACTGCTCTCCCCCTTTATCCTTTCCAGATATTTTCCCATAAATCTCTTGTGCAGACATTCCCATTTTGACATCTGCTAATTGGGGGACTTAAACACCAGTTTTCTTTTTCAGGATAAATAACCTTCGTTCATTTGTCTTTTTAATGTAGAGCTAATGCTTTGCATAACTTCATTCTTCAGATGCATTGGAGTTTGTCAGTGTTTCGCAGAGGGGAAGCCCCCATGCCAAACTAAGCCTCCCAGGACCATCTGAATAATGCAGCACAGAGCTGCAGTTCTTTGAGTTCCTGTATTCTGAGCACCATGTTTTTATTTATGCATTTCAGGATGATATTACCATTTGGAGCAGCTCTATCACTCTGTGGATTCATAATGAGCTCGTAGAAACGCAAATGAGGAGTCTGGATTCAGTTAAATATAATAAAATTCAAAAGTACTTCATTCAAGCCCTTTGGGATTTAAATCCACTAAGATGTTTTCACTTGCAGTATTTACAATAAAATTCCTCTTCCTGTGTCCTATACAGGCAATTAAAAATCTAGACATAGGTATGCACATCTGTTTCAAGTTTATTTTATTTGATAAATCCAGGCCATGTTACCCATCTGTATATTAGCTATTCCTTATATCCTTGTGCTACCTTAGAATTCCACAAGTATGACAACAATATTTAGATCAATGATAATATTCAAAATGCACAGTCACGACTGAGGAGAAGCTGCAAACATTAAATCAATTATTACTTTTGGACAGGGTCATTAAGTCAATTACATATTTACCCAATTACAGTGCCATTCAAGGCATATTTTTCCATGAAGATGTCATAAGACATTTTCAAATATATTATGTAAAGATAGACAAAATACACCTGAAAACATATTTTTGGCTTATAGATAAACTATAGAAAAGGCTTGTATGATGTGTTTTGAACCCATGTGCTAAATATTCATTAATTCCGTGTCTCAGAGTACAAAAATCTGTATTTCATGCTATTCAAGAAATGTGAAAGGGATGGGCATATGTTGTAAGCTTATCTAGTATTGATGGAATTTACCTTGGCACCACTACCTGTGAAGAGGTTAATATTTCAACCCGTGGTGTGTAAAAAAATTTATTGTAGGTTCTTTTCCTTGTACTATACTGTCCACAGTTTAGAAGGTGGTTCCTTAGAGACAAACAACAAGGAGAGACTCACTAGAAGTAAAGATTCTCACAGTAAGGAAACTTTCAGTAAACATGCTTTAGAGGCACGATATTGCACAGGCTTACTTAGATCCAAAGTCTGCCATCTCTTGATATCTCTCAATTATTATTAAAGAAATTGGAGGATTTGTAATGAGATTATTTAATGCTCAGGAGTAGGGCACTTCCCATGGAAGGTCACCCAGGATGTCTCATTCTGTTTTCCCCTTTTTAATTAGTACCAAACATTTGTGGATATTATATCTGTTTACACAAATACACTTTCCAAGCAAAACATTTAAAATGAGATTTAAATTGACAGTACACATTTACTCTAAAACAACTTGTAAAGAGTATATGCTTGGCAAAAACAAAGTATTTCCATGTTTTTAAGATGTCTATATATATGCAAAATATTATTGTGAGGCAAATTTATGGTAGGTTAAATGTTCTTAATGTCTTATCTAACATCTAATATCTAAGTGTTAAAAATTATGATGGAGATATATTATTGCTGATGATATTTTAAATATCAACATATAACTGTACACATACCTACTCATTGGTCTTTTTAAGCATTTTATTGAGCTATAGGATGAAATGGCATACACAGATGTGGAAAATTTGGGGGATAGAAAGCATTATACAAATTGTGTAGTAAAATTAGCTAGTCATTATAGGTAGCCCTACAAGATGCCCTGAGAAAACCATTTTGGGGTGGGATAAGCAGTTTTCAAAAATTAAATTGATGGAGCTCTAATTTATAACCAATAAACTACCCCATTTGAAGACTAAGCTTGGTGCCATATAGGTCTTATGTGACAAATATTACAATCTAGATCAATATCAAAGTATTTATTTCCATCATCACAGAACATTCCTTCCTGTCAGTCACAGCTGCAGGCAACTAAGGATGCAGTTTCTAGAACAATATGTTGGGTTGTTTCCATGTTGTAGTTGCATATAATTGTAATCATAACATTTGCAGTCTTTTGTTGTGACTTCTTCCTTTCAGTATTTCTATTACTTCTCTATGAGTATACAATACTTTAAGATTTTTTTGATTACTGGTACACAGCAATTTGATTTGATGAGCATTGCTGCAATTTAATTTATGCTTATCATGCTTGGGGTGAACTGGGTTTCTTGGCTCTGTTGTTTTATATTTTTCATTAATTTCAAAAATTTTGACTATTGTTCTCTCATCATCCTTTCCTTCTGTGACTGTTTTCACATAAACAACTTTAAATTGTCTGCCACACCATTGAGACAATGACTTCAAATTTTAAACAACTGTCATATAAAAGAAAAGATTTAGGTTACATAGCTTGAAAGCCTACAGATTGAATACTGTCTGTAACCTGTGAGCAAGTTTTGAGCTAGATTAAGAACACTTTTCCTAAAATATATTGCACAAAATTAAAAATGGCAAACCACATGTAGCCTGATGAAATCATGCATATGGAATTGATCTTACATTGTCACATGATTAATAATTTTCTTTAAAAACAGTAATACACCACCGTAGAGTTTATATAAGGTCAACAAGATGCCACTTTGAATGTTAACTCTCTCATTAGGAAATATGGGGTTATAGAATCATAGAATTCAGGCAGAAAAGACTCAAGAACAGTTAATGCGGACATGTCACTCTTTTACACAGAATTCTTCATCACCTGTCATTTTTGGCAGAGTCCAAGTTCTTAATGGTGCAAGCAGAGCCTACTCTACTTTTATCTCTATATTACGCTTCTCTGGCTCAATCACTTTTTGCCTTAGTTATCTGCTGTGTCTTTTATAAACAGCTTTCTTTTAGGGGCTTTTAAAAATGATACTCTTTGCCTTGAATGCCCTTTCTAACATAGTTGCTTAGCTAAATATTGCATTCTTTAAGAATCTTCACAGAAATTGATCCATCAAGGGATAATTTAACCTTTATAAAACCCTGCGTCTCAATTCTATACTCCTTCTCTCACCTCCATAATTTTTTTCAGTAACTCTGTCATTAACTCTGTCACCTTTAATCACCCTTTCCAATGTATTTGTCTATTTGGAATGCTGAGGTTTATGACTCACATTAATTTTCTTTTTACTAGTAGTATTTAGTAAAACACGAAAAACATAGCATATGTGAAATAAATGTTTTTCAAGAGAAAATGAGTTTCATAAATCCAGAAGTTGAGGACACAGTGCTAACTTTTTATGTTATAGACTTAGAATTGAAATTAAACATGTCTTTGAGATCTCTAAGTTGTGAAAATTTAGTTTTCACAACTAAACAGAGGGAATCTATGCCGACATATATCTTATATCCCATATCTAGAAGAGCAACATGCTTTTGTAGAAAGCAGAATCATAGCTAAATGTTAACGTATTAAGACCTTTTTGGAGAGTGGGGGGTGGGCTGGAGACGCAGGCTGGCAGCCCCCTGATAAGTATTTTCCCACTGATAAAACCAAGATAAGGCACTGCATGACTGAGCTGGCCACTGTTTAGAACAAGGTCAATGATTCCTTGATTTGACAGGATTGTTTGAAAGATGGCATAATCTACTGGGTCTCATTATGTTTCTTTTGGGCCAAAGAAAGGAGGAAATTTGTCTGCTAGGTTTGTCTCCTGCTGGTCTAAGATTGGTTCCTTGGAGATTAATTCCCTATGCTTGAAGAGTGAGCTTGTATGAATGCCAGCTATTCCCAAGATGTGTTCAGTGTCAGGGAATATTTATTTCAGGGTGCTTCAATTTCACCATGCTTGCAGGAAAGATGTCTCAATGTTCCTGTATACCACTACTGGTCTTGTTTGATTTTAACCTGAGACTTGTTAAAGATGAGACCGGTATGTTGTAACAACTGAAAAATTTTAATCATTGAGAGTAATTGGTCCCTCCCATTTTGAATTGGGTATTAAATATTTTGATCTTTGTCAATATGATATAAGAAAAATATCTCAATGTTCTTCTTTGCATTTATTCAATTATTATTTATGGTTCAGCATCTTAATTGTTGGTCAGTTGTATGAATTGCTTTTTACATGTTTTTCCATGTTTACTAGAGAGTCTGTGACTTATTTCTATATTTTTTTCCCTATTTAAAAGTCAGGCTGGTTAATATATTTTTATATTACTTTGTAGGCATTTTTGACATTTGCTACAGTGACATATTGCCTGTAAAATGCATTTATAAATTTTTTCCCCACTGTTTTTGAATTTTGTGTATGATGTTTATTCAGTTTGATTTAGTTGATTTAGAGCATTTCAACTATTAGATTCTCAAATGTATTAGTCTTTTTTCTGGTTATTAAGTTCTATGTCATTATTAGAAAGACTTTAATTTTAAAGTCATAAAAATTCTTTTTATTTTACATTTAAGTCTTCAGTTTATCTGAATTTTATTTTTGAGCATAGCAAAAGGTTTTGTAATACTTTTTAAAATTAGTTACTCTTGATTTCTGTACACAACTTTTTAAAGAATAATTTTATTGATTTAACATTGGTTTATAATACTATCTAGGTTTTGGGAATACACCTTCACACCTCAAATGTGTATTTACCCCACCTCATCCACCGCCAAAGTTCCAGTGCCAGCCACACCATCAAATGGAATCCCTCTTTCTCACACATCTATGGACAGTGAATTATGATAAATGACCCAGGACCATACAAAGAAGAAAGCAAAGTCTCTTCCACAAAGGTACACAATTTATTAGTAGACATATTTACTCAGATATAAAGTTTCTATTATAGACTGAAGTTTTATCACTCTTTGTGTTTGCTTCTGGGCTCTTATCTATTGATTTATATATATATATATATTTGTGTCATTATGATATGATTTTGTTATTGAGGTTTCATAAGTTAATCATTGATTTACTCAATTCTTTGCATGTGTGAATCATTGAGGACCTGGAGAAAGAAAGATAAGAACTTGCTTGGGTGGAGCTTAGTGAAGAAGGCAGCAAAAAAGCAAACAAAGAGGAAATGCAATTACAAATCATGCTCAGTTTTATAACAGAAATAAGATGGGGTGTTGCAAGGCTGATTTAGACAGGATGCTAAACCCCAAAGACAACCTTCATCCTCCTTTGTCAGATAACTGATACATCCACATGCTCCAGCTTGGCCTGGCATCATTGCTTGTCCGGGGCTGCCTTCCACAGGATGGGGGACAGCCACGCTCTCTGAGTGCCTGGGTCTGCACGAAACCAGGGCATCTCTGCTGGCATATATGGAACTGTGGGCATGTTTACCACAGAAAGGCTTTGTTTTTAAAGATTTATTTATGCATACAAGCTGGGGTGTAGGCCAGAGGTATGGGGCAGTGAGAGGATTCACCAGAGACAGAGTGGGGAGAGGAACAGGCGGATCTACTGAAGTACACTGCTGAGGGGAGCAGCGGGGAGACAGGAGAGGTCTGCTGCGCCATGTGGGAATCTCCCTGGTCGGGTATTGAACTCCTGCTACCGTGGCTCTGGATAGCTTCACAGTGCTGAGACTTAATCCATTGCACCACCAGGGAGGCCCTAGAAAGGATTTGTTTTTAGCAAGAAGCAGGTCTGGGAATATTTCAACAGGAAACTGCCCCGTGTTGATGCAGACTTTCACATGACTTTTTAAAAATCGGTGATTTATTGTTTGGGCTGATGATTTACTATTGGGGAGGAACAAAAAAGATAAAAAGCGTTTCCAGAAAATATAGCTGTAATTTTGACTGAACTCACACTCCATATTTATAAAGAGTGGGCAATGAGGTTTTTCCAAACTTAAGGTTTTCTGCCATATAGAATATATCCTTCAACCTATTTATTCAACCTTCCTTTGTGTTTAAAAACAGTATTTTAAATTTTTCTTTTGAAACTATTTCATGTTAAGTTTAAACTCAGATATCATATAGAATGTTAAAAAGATTTTAGTGTTATAATTGTTACCTAAAGTTAGTGCATTGATATATTGTATCTAAATCTAACAACCTAGTAAAACCTTCTTCTAATGTTTTCCATTTTCCAGTTAGATAATTTTATAAATATGTATTGTTTCATTTCAGTATACATATAACTTATTTTCTTTACAAATTGCACCGACAAGGATCTACAGAACATTAATTAACAACAGATATCAAATGTATAGGTATTTAGTAATAATGAATGCTTGATTTTATTTAATACCTTATTTTTACATTTTCCATTAATGTGTAATGCAATGAATTAATCACTGTATTTCTCAGTATTGTATGATTCTTAGATTCCTGGAATAAATTAACACTACATTTTTCTTAATATTCCTTTACTTCCTGTTGGAATTTATGAACAAATACCTTTAAGATATTAACAAATCATCTATATGTACGTGATATTCATCACAGTTTTAATTGCTGTCTTTGGTCATTAGAAATGTAGCAGCTTCATAAAAATTTTTTTTTGAACGGCCTCATGTTTTTCTAATCTCTGGAGCAAATTAAAAGCTCAACCCTTTACTAAAACCTGCCTATAAAGTCTTATGGGTCTGGTGCCATTTTATAGGTCTATTCAGGCTTTCTAAATCTTTTGTAGATGAGGCTGCTCATTTAGATTTTCCAATAAAAATTGTACTTACAATTTTATTGGTATAATGTTATACTTTATTCCTGTACACTATTTTAACTGTTTTTGTTTGTTTGTTTCTATGGTTACTTTTCCCCTCATTTCTTTATTCTGGAGAATATTTGCAAGAAAGTTTCCATTTAATTAGTCTTTTAAAAAATCAGTTTGCTTTCATCTATATGCTTATTTAACGTATTCACATATATGTTGCCTTTTTATTTATTGCTGCCCTGCAGCTTTCTTTGGGGGAAGTTTCACTGCGGGGTACAGTGTTTGTAGAGATTTATAGTAGAATGAGGGTCTTAGACTCCAGTGGAGAAGATGTAAAGAAATGTTTGCTTTATTATGTATTTCACTGCTTAGGTGGAATGTTTTACAATTTTAGCACTTACATTTTAAAATTCATTTCATTCTTTTCTGAGTCATATGTTATAGCACCTTGCTCTTGTAGATGCAATATGTTTCCAGTTCCCACTGGGAATTCTAATAGTTTCTCTACTTTTGTGTGCTGTGTTTTGTGGAAAAATTGAGCTTATTGACTTTAAGCGTCTTTCCAGGATATTGAGTGTCTTCCAATGTCTTGTTATCTGACAATAGTGCCAGGTTTTAGAACTGGTGGAACAGACCCATGTGCTATAATGGGTGCCCTTCTCCGTCACACAATGTGTCGTGTGTCCATGGATATGTCCACAGTTAATGTGCTTGCTTGCTTTTCTCCACTACAAAACCCATTTGCATTGCTATAGGCATAATTTTTTAGCCATAACAATGTTTTTGGTTTTCTTTATTATGGCAAAACTAACGACTAATGCTTCAAGAAACCTTCTTTTTCTTTTTTAAAGACTTACTTATTTTTTCATACAAGCTGGGGTACAGGCCAGAAGCATGGGGCAGCGAGAGGGTTTACCAGAGACAGAGTGGGGTGCAGAACAGGCAGATCAACGGAAATACACTGCTGAGGGGAGCAGCGGGCGAGACAGGAGAGGTCTGCTGTGCCCTGTGGGAATCTCCCTGGCTGGGCGTTGAGCTCATGACGCCGCTACCAACAGCTCCACAGCGTAGCATTTAACCCGCTGCGCCACCAGGGACCCCCTCAAGAAACATTCTTTTCCTGGTGATGTGTTTCTCAATACATCTTTTTTAAAACACCAAGCTTCCATCTTCTAATGGTGCGTTTCTGGCTTGAATTTTATTTGCCAGTCATAAAAGTGGAGGGAAAGATTTGCTGTAGAATTGAAAATGTCTGGGGATTTTATCATAGGCTGGGTTATTTTATCCAGATTGTGTGTTGTAGCTTGATGTTTGCTGGAGAATTGCTCATCTTTTGGTAAAATTCTCACTAAGGAATCAGTCCAAGCCAAATCTAAGCAAATATAAATACTCTAGTCAGGTGGGTATGTTTAGGATTGGGATAAATCTTCATTTCCTCTGTAGTCTTCCCTATCACCCTTTGGTAGCCTCCTCTTTCAACCCTAAGGGTTTTGTTGTTGAAAGATACATTACACTTACTGTTTAGGGTCACTTCCTCTGCTCGAAATCAATAATAAATGATATCCACTTGAAATCACGAAGAAGGTTTTCAATTTCTTAATGGTTGATAGTGTGTGTCTCTATATTTTATCTTTTCCTACATGTACTCTTTTGTTGGTGATTAGCATAGTATTTAGGAAGGAAGAATGATATCTTGAGCCACATGCCACCATGAAACTGAATCATAAAAGTGGTTCCTCTAATATTAAAATTGAGTTTTCTCTAAGTGCTCCTTCTTGCAATAATTTCTAGTGCATTCAAAACTTACATGCATTGCCAATGCAGCTTGCCAATTGTAATATATGTTGCAGAGTTAAGGTAAGGTGTGTCCAAGATCTATAGATACAAAGTCGTGGAGAACAATTAGGAATCTCATTGTCATGGGTGGAATTCATGGTCCTATTCATGCTGAAGTCTGTCCCCACGATCTCTGAAAATGACTTACGTGTAAATAAATCCATATTTTCTATAGTTAGACGGGTCCATACTAGAAGATGTAGAACCTAGAGTCTAGTTGCTCCAAAAATTCACATTCACATCTTCTACTGCTCCAAAGACTGTCCATTTTTGTGACTGCCAGATAGTATTTTTGTCTAGTCCTCTTTGTTCAAGAAGGTGAAATATCAATATTTTTGGCTGTATTTCCTAGACGTGACCACTAAGGCTCATAAAATTTAAGTAATTTTCAAAATACCCAGTAAGAAAGTTCTAGAATCCAAAAGGTCTCATTCTAATGTCTTTATTTTTCTCCACATAGATTTGAATGGGGGATAAAAGGGCAAATATTTTATCAAGCATCTCATCTTGCAATATAACAGTGTGGATTGAGGAGATGAACAAAAATAAAAAAGAATAATTTATGATTCTTGGGTTGAAGAAAGAAGCAGCAAAGATATAAGATTATATCACTGGGCTTTAAGACAAAGATAATCATCATTATAAACGCCCAAAGTAACCAGTGAAAGATGCACAGTGAGCTTGGGATTTTATAGTCGAGACAGTAGATTTACAACGTTGTAGAATACGAAGTGGGTCAGATATGTCAACCTCTAAAGGCTTCTGGGAGCATCCTACGGAGTGTGTATCTCTAGCATCAACTCCTTGTCTGTGCCCTTGTGGCTGCCTCCTGCGCGGCTCATGGATCCTTGGCTCCAGCTCTTGAGCATGGCACTTGGCATCTGCTCTGCTTGGCTCTGGATTTCCTTGGCCCCTGGCTACCCCTCCACACCTCTGTGAGCTGGGTCTTTTCTACGAACTGAACCTGCTGTTCACTTGCTGCTTTCCAGTACCTACTGCAAATTCCTCATCTAAATTCTGCTTAGCCTGGCACAAAGTAGCAGTGAGGACATATGTCAGCAAAGCAAATGGTGGCTTCTTAAACAACTGCCAAATTCAGCTAAGGTGAAAATGTTCATTTTGATAAGGGCTAGGTATATAGAAGACAAATCTTTCCATCAGAGTACCTTAATTTGATACTTTCTAGTATTCTTTATATTGGGGTACTTTCTCAACAACTTAATTTGAACAAGAAAATGTATTTTCTTCAGTCTTTGGTGATCTAGTAAAATGCTCATTTGGATACCTCTAGTGGTCTCCTGGTGGAGTCAAATGCAGATCATGAACAGTGTACCATGGATTTAGTCAGGGGGGTGGTATCACAATGGTGAGTATATCATGCATCAGGTATTGCTCTAGAATTTTTGGTGAACTAAAAAATGACCGCCTGGAAAAATTTCCAAGAGTATCCCAGTGTACACTGAGCTGTATTGGTCTCATGAGACCTTGTCACTGCCCAACACACAGCTCTGGCAGTTCCTGAGAAAGGGAACGGATGAGGGAAACTAAATGTATACAGAGATAGCGGCTTGCAGTAGAGGTTCTGGAAGTGAGAAGCTCCTGGTGGTGGGAAGTTTTTAAAGTTTTTAAAGGAAGAGATAGAGAAGTTTTAAAGAAAGAAGTTAATAATACTCATTCACACTTGAAGCTCTGCTAGGCTTTCCTAAGTGTCTATATAACATCTTCTGTTACTTCTTGAATCTTTTTTTTTTTTAAAGATTTATTTATTTATACATACAAGCTGGGGTACAGGCCAGAGGCATGGGGCGGCGAGAGGGTTCACCAGAGACAGAGCGGGGAGCAGAACAGGCAGATCAGAAATACACTGCTGAGGGGAGCAGCGGGCGAGGCAGGAGAGGTCTGCCGCACCATGTGGGATTCTCCCTGGCTGGGCGTCGAACTCGCATCGCTGCTGCCAACAGCTCCACAGTGCAGCGCTCAACCGCTGCGCCACCAGGGAGGCCCAACTTGGTCCATAGTTTAATTTGAGGTTCACTCTTGGTATTCAGGGGAGGGGGGGGTGACACATTAAAATTGAATGTGTCCATCAATATAGCATCCCACAGAATATTTTCACTGTACTAAAATTTCTCCATGCTCCTCCTATTCATCTTTCCCTGCCCTAACACCAGGAAATTACCAATCATTTTATTGGCTCCTCAGCTTTGATTTTTCTAGACTGTCATACAGTTGGAATCATACAATATGTAGCATTTTCAGATTTGTTTCTTTCCCTTTTTATGTCTTTTTATGGTTTGAAAGCTCATAGCTTTTCGGTATTCCATAATATTACATTGTCTCAATGCACCATAGTTTATCCCTTTAACTACTGAAAGGCACCTTATCTTGGTAGCTTCTAAATTTTGGTAGTGATGAATAAAACTTCTATAAACATTTATGTGTAGGTTTTGAATGAACAAATTTTTAACTACTTTGGGTAAAATACAAGGTAGTTCAATTGCTGAAGCACTTGATAAGAGGATGTTAAGTTTTGTAAGAAACTGTCAAACTGATTTCCAAAATGATGGTGCCTTTGATATACCCACAAGTAATGAATGAGATTTCCTGTCGCCCCACATCCTCACATCACCAACTTATTTAGTGATGTCACTTTTCTAAATTGGAGCCATTGTAGTAAGTATGTAATGGTATCTGTATCTGATTGCTATTTTAATTTGCGATTCCCTGATTTTATATATAGATAGATAGAGAGAGAGAGATCATGCTTTTTTGTCAACATTATGTCTTCTTTGGGGAGGTTTGTGTTAAGGTCCTTAACCCATATTTTAACAGCTTTCTTTGTTCTCATATCATTGAATTTTAAGAGTTCTTAGAAATTTTAGATAATAGACCTTTTTTTTGAAGATTTATTTATCCATGCATACAAGCTGAAGTATATATAGGCCAGAGGGGTGTGGGGGGTGTGTGAGAGGATTCACCAGAGACAGAGTGGGGGGTAGAACAGGCAGATCTACTGAAATACACTGCTGAGGGGAGCAGCGGGGAGAACGGAGAGGTCTGCTGTGCCATGTGGGAATCTTCCTGGCCAGGTATCAAACTCGTGCTACAATGGCTCTGGACAGCTTCATAGTGCTGCACTTAACCCATTGCACCACCAGGGAGGCCCATTATAGACTTTTTTCAGATGTGCTTCTTACAAATATTTTCTCCCAGGCTGTGTTTTGTCCTCTTGTTTTCTTGGCATTGTCTTTGCAGATAAGAAGTCAGATTTTCTGTTGAATTGCATTTAAAGGTTAATGTTTCTCTATAGTTTAATTTGATTTATTGAGGTAACATTGGTTCACAACACTGTACCTGATTAGAGGTTTAGAGTCACACTCACACCTCTTCCAATGTGTTACCACACCACACCCACCACTGAGGCGCTCATAGTCCTCCACTGTATCCACAGTTTAATTTTTTAAAAGATTTATTTATTTATACATACAAGCTGGGGTACAGGCCAGAGGTGTGGGGCGGCGAGAGGGTTCACCAGAGACAGAGTGGGGAGCAGAACAGGCAGATCAGAAATACACTGCTGAGGGGAGCAGCGGGCGAGGCAGGAGAGGTCTGCCGCACCATGTGGGACTCTCCCCGGCTGGGTGTCGAACTCGCATCGCTGCTGCTGACAGCTCCACAGCACAGCGCTTAACCACTGCACCACCAGGGAGGCCCCTACTTCTTGAATCTTAAAAAAAAAAAAAAAAAAAGCCCTTTTTCTCAAAACTGCCTCACGGGAGTGATGTTTGCCAGAAATCAAGATTAAAAGAGACTGTGTTTGACTTGGAGTCACCGTGGGGTGGAGGGGAGGTGCAGTTGCCAGAGGGAAGATAAAAATGTGTCAAGAAAATAATGGAGGGACAGGATCAGCATTAGAAGCTACAGATAATTAGCAGAAATTTAAGCCTTGGCCAGCCCTTATTATTGATCATGAGTCATTTTATTTATATTAACGTCTAGAGAACTTGGAGATTTGAGGTAAGCTTTGACAGAGAGGAAAATTTTGAAAGCAATCATAAATTTAGAGTGTCTTTTGCCCCAAGCCACTAAATAAATATGAAGATGAGAGGTTTTTTTTTCTTTAGGAATTATTTTGTCAAAGCAGTTATGGAAGGATGTCTATCAAAAGAAGGAAAGATTAAAAAAATCATTCAAATAAGCACACATTTTTTTAAAAGAGTCATTACAAAATGCCAGATAATAACTGAAGGTTTACCAGCACTTAAAGGAAGAAAATATATTCCTTGGAGAAAAAGAAATGAATGTGCCCTTCATCCTAATTGTTTTAAAATAAGGATCTAGCTGAAGATGATCGTGGAGGTGTGGCAGAGGGGGAAGAGTGTGCTGCTAATTATTAGGATCATGGTTTCAAAAGATTTACAAGAATTGACCTCTATAGTTTGGATCCCAACTCTTGGATTTGAATCCTTTTCTAGTTGAACTTTTCTGTCTCTTGGAATTTTCTTCTAGAAAATGGGACTAATAGTTGTATTTTTTTCATGGGGGGTGTTGTGAAAACTAATGGAGCTACTATATATATGGATGGATGGATGGATGGAAAGATAGATAGACAGATAGAGAGATAGAGAGCTAGATAGTTAGAGATATTGATAGATAGTATTGAACTAGTTACCATGATATATAACTGGCTCCTCTGAAGACATATCCCATAAATGGACAGGAGATTAGGGAGACATTGATTCACTGATTCATCCCTCCAGTGGGTTGAGGATTGCCCTGGCAGTATTATAATCTGCACATGCTGTGAGTTTCCTAGTGAGCTTCTATGACTTGCAAAAAATTCCAGTGCAGCAAAGTAGAGAGATGTGGAACTTGAGGTGGGTAGTGTATGGGGGCCACTGCCCATTACAGCTTACAGTTGAGATTGTTGGGGTGAAAATAGGTGACACAAATAATGTTGACTCCACATCTTCACCTCAAGAGTTCACGTTCTTCATCCCATATTATTCCCTCATTGTCAGTTTCTTTCCCTTATTCAAATTAACAAGACTCTGGCAACTTTTTGTTGGACTTGTATCAATATAAAGATTTTCATAAAAAGTGGGTGTTCTGTGCACAAAAAAGTTAGTTCAGAGATTCTTTATTTCTAAAATTAATAATCCCTTTATTAATTTTCCAATGAGAAACCCTAAAGCTCCAATTCATCATTAAGCTTTTAAGTTACATTGCATGTCTCATTGTTCTCCTGGTAAATTTAATACATTTTAACGATCACATTAAGTCAATTTTGCAAAATAATTTGATGGTGTTTTTTTTTTTATTTAAAAATAATTTATACTTTCAATGTACTTGATTCTCACTTTAAGGGCATCAATTTCCTCACCTAAAATAAAAATACAATTTTTAGGTACCAAAATAATTCTTCGGAATTTAATAAACCTATGCCAGGGATAAGTCTAATTTATTTTGTAAGTTCTAATTTTATTTTTATAAACCTAGTGTAATTTTGAATTAAAATTATGTGTCTAAAACAATTTTTCATTTAAATTAGACATTTTAAATTAAAATTACAAACTAATCTATTATTGCAATAGGCAAAATTCTAAAAAAAAAATTACATAAACTTAAGACACAAAATAATTGAAGATTATTCCTTAACTACAAATTTTAACTATTAAGATTTTGATAAACTTTGACATTTAATACCTTGATAAAAATACTTAATTTTAAAACCTGAAAAGTTAAAAATGATTAATCACTAGGGAATCAAATACATCACTTAGGAGAATTTGAAAGTCAGTTTCCAAGTTCATTTGTTTTTGACTTAAGTGCTTGGCTGGCTGAGGTTGCATGGCAACAGATATTTGGATAAGATGTGAGACCTTGGAAGTACAGATTTTATCCTGGCTGAGCCCCTTTTAATTGATAGTTGCTGAATAAATGGGGAGCGCTTATCCCAGTTCTACTGTGTTCTGCCTACACAGTTCTAAACCTCTAATCTATTGAAATCCCAAATTGGGTTTCTTCTATCATATTAGTGTTATATATATATATATATATATATATATATATATATATATATATATATATTTTAAAGATTTATTTATTCATGCATACAAGAATTGCGGTGTAGGCCAGAGGTGTGGGGTGGTGAGAGGATGCACCAGAGACAGAGTGGGAAGCAGAACAGGCAGATATACTGAAGTACACTGCTGAGGGGAACAGTAGGGAGACAGGAGAGGTCTGCTGCACCATGTGGGAAGCTCTCTGGCTGGGGATTGAACTCGTGCTGCAGTGGCTCTGGATAGCTTCATAGGCTGAGTCTTAACCCATTGCGCCACCAGGGAGGCCCCTATTGTTATATATTTTTAAGTCTGCTAACTTACACCTTTACAATGTTAATTTATGCTTTTTCAATATTTCCTTTGAGAGTTAACTGTGTGTCAGGTGCTGCTCTAGGCATTTGGGGGTATTGTTGAATAAGAGGAAAATCACAGCTTGTAGAACAAATATACCAGCAGAAAGAAAGAAGGCACTAAAGGACAAGGCTATCACATAAGTCAGCAGACAGTTATTTAGTATGTTAGAACGGGGCAATTCCATAGGGATAGGTGATCCATAGGGATAGGCGATTGCTATGGAGAAGGGTTTTTAGCATGCGAATAATATAAGAAAGATCAAGCTTGCCTGTGTCTTCGGTGAACAAGAATGATTATGCGTGGTGAGAAACGCATCATGGAGACATGTGGTCTGAGAGCTAGCAGGGCTGATTTTATGTTTCACGACATGGAGATCAATCGATGGGTTTTAACTAGTGGAATGATGTGCTCTCACTTCAGCTTCCAACAGAATGCAAATGTTTTGCAAGATAAAAGCAGGGAGACCTGGTAAGAATTTATGGCAGTAACCCAGGTAAGAAGGAAAGATCACAAAGCACAGACTCAAGGCAGTGCAAGTGGTGAGAATTCTGGAAAGTCAGCATAACTCTTTGTAAACTGGATGTGAGAGAAGAGAAAGGGTCTAGATGGCACCATGTTCTAGAGATCCCAATTTAAACCTGGATAACTGGATGATTCTTTAAAAAATACAATGAGTATGGTGGTGGATCACTGTGCTTTGGTGGTGGGTGGTCTACGGTATTAAGACATGAAGGGGGGGATCCTATATGCCCCCAAATACAAACAACAGTGTAAATCAACTTTATTTCAATAAAATTTTAATTAAAAAATATCCAATGAATGGGGAAAAACTAGTGGTATGATGTGATATAAAAATGATTTCTTGTATGAGAGCTTATTAAAGGCAAAGTACTACTACAAAAGCACAAACATGAGGGCAGAAGCTAAGTCTGCTCTCTCTGGGAAGATCATTGTCTCTCTGGAGCAAGGAATGGGCTTGATGTCATTGTGGGCACCAAGGAGACATTAGGTTCTGAATGGTTCTATACAGTGATTTGAGGCAAAATGGCCATAAGGCAATATAGATGATGCATAGAGGGGCACTTAGAACACCCCTTTCTTAATTTTCTGTTTGACATTTTTTCTAATTAAAAAATGAAATAAGGAGATGGAAAGAGTGGCCAATAAACCCAAAACTTCCGCTCACAGACAGCTCTTCTAAATCATCCACGAAGGTTGGAAGCCCGACTTCCACACACAACCGTGTTTCACGATGATGAAAGTATTAAATTATCATTAAGGAAAACCGATGCTCAGAAAGATGGGCAATGCTCCTGCCCCTCCAGTCTTTCTAGACCTTCTGAACTGTATTTAATTTGATTTGACTTTGAACTTGGGCCCACAGTTCTCTTCCCTCCCTGAGCTCTTGTGATATTTCCTCCATGAGACACCTGTTTGGACAAAAATTCTCACTGCCTTATATAATTACTTTGAACAATTTCGTGCAGGTTATTTGTGTCCATCTTGGAAATGCACTGGGGCAGTGTGTGTATATCCCTCACCATACTTAACAAATAAGTGCCTACCCTGGTGCTAAGTGTATGAATGAATTCTCCTGACATATATATGTAAGCTCATTGATGGAGAGATTGCAATGTGTTTGTGTGTTTGTGAGAGAGGGGGAAACCCTTGCACAAGTAGTTGGTGAGGTCAGGGCAAGGACAGAAGTATTTAGATCTACATTTATTTCCTCTCAGGGATGATGGAAGCATCTAACAAATGATCATATATATGTGCATCTTGTAAACATTTGTGCTATAAAACAAAATGTGTTTTCCTGAGAAAAACTGCATGTTCTGCAGCACTGTTGGATTAAAATTAGAAGGTTTTGTGCCAAAAAAGACCATCAAAAGGAGGCTTAGGAAAATAAGTAGTGTTGTAACCAGCGTGCTAAGATAAGATGCTCCTTTATAAAAATACCAGCACATTTAACCAGTGGTTCACTTTCTAATGAATGAATATATACTGCAATACATTTGACCTAAGCATGAAGCTAGCTGATTGGATGATTGAGATGCCTGAGTTAAAAACAAAAATGTCAAATGCACAAAGATCATTGAAACCTATGCCACAGAACATTCAAGACAGGGCTTGGGGCTCAGATGAGTCCAAGACCAGGACAAGAAGTGAATGGGAATTCCACAGAGTACTATATTTTTCTATGGCTAGTTACATTCAGCAACTGTAGTGCATGCTGGAATGAGATGACATTATATGGGAATACAAAGCACGTTTGCCCTGTTTTATTTATTTTATGGCTTTTGTTATCAAAGCACTTTAAGATTTCTTTACGGCTATTTTTTTTCCCCTATTTTCTTAAGCTTGGATGCCAGTACAGTCAACTTCTTTTTAGATCTGAACTTTCAGGAATGTAGTTCCTATAGAATGCTTAATAAAGCTTGGTGAAGCAACATGTTTTTTGTTGTTGTTGTTATGGCTACTCATGAGTAAATGTATCCTAACTTTTGTCTTGATAAAATGAAAATAAAAAGAATTTTATGTACATGTATATATTCATATTTTATATTAAGTAAGGGATTTGTAAATAATATCTATTTTAGTAATAACAGCTAGGTTAATTGTATGTTAATAGTTATAAATTCAAATGACAATGTCGATTATAAAATAGTTTTGATAGGTAAATGTTGATTTTGTCTTTCCATTTGACATGAAATTATGTTTCTAATTGCTTCCTTAGCAAAGAAGTTATCATTCATTAAGATTCATCAAATACACTTTATACAAAGCTTTTAGGCTGACAGAATAACTGATTTCTGCTAATTTGGTGATTGATGCTAGTCATTGAATGGTTTTCCCCAAAGTTATACTATAGTGACTCATCTCTGGATAATAATCAGTCATAGCAATAATAGATTTTCGCTTCATAATTTGGGTTGTTCCACTGAGGAGACTGAGATATTGAACTGATTATAGGTAAATTACCATTGTGTCATTTTTGTCCTTGACTATGAGGGTGGATAGCACAAATACTGAATTCTATCAGTAATTTAGATAATTATTTCTTTTCATAACATGGTATTAAAACTTTTAAAATCTATTTTTACTAAAAATATTTCTTCAAACTATGACCAGGTGTTTTAAAATTGAATACATTCAGACTGAGACTTCTACTGAGCTATATTTACCTACAATAGTTGTTTTTTAGGTGAGATTTTGCATATTTTTCTGTGACCTCATAAGTATTTTATAAAATTAACACAGTGTATTTTGAACCCCAATTTTCTCTTATCTAGTTTTATGAATCATAATACTATAAAATGGGCTAACTGAACTATAAAAATATATATTCTTTGACCTGGTAACAAAAAACTTCAAAGTTTAGTATTTTAAAACTCTTATCATATTTTACAGCTTGGTTTTGAAAAATAACCTCAAACCTTTTTTGAAATGATTTGGAATCTTGAGCTAATACGCAAGATTGTTGAGCATTGGTGGTGGGTATGATGTGTGAGATACATCTGGAAGGGTCAACCTAAACTCCCAGGTAACATATGATGTTGTAAAACAATGTTACCATTAAAAAAATGATAAAATTAAAAAAAAAACACCAATTAAAATAACCTCTAAAATTATCATATAAAAAGATTTTAAATTCATGAAAACTATTGTTAAAAATATGTGTGTTCTGACAATGTCTTCTTTTTTAAAATTTGGGACACAATTCTTTAAAAAACTGACTTACATCAATAATAAAAATAAAAATAATAGATTAGAAGAATTAAAACCAATTTTCTTTATTTTATGGTTAGTTGGCTTAAATTAATATACCTCTCCTTTCGGTGTTCATGGTAGGTTATGCTTTTTAAAAGTAATTTTGGTTGTGGCTAATATTTGAATATAATATTTAAATATTATTATCACTAATTCAACTTCATGTAATGTATGAAGTTCAATTGACTATAATTACCAAGTGTCAGAGAGAATGTGGAGCAACTCAGACATTGGTGTTGGAATTACAGATTAGCACAACCAGTTGGAAGAGTTTGGGAGTTTTAAAAGATGTATTTATATGACTCTTCTATAAAATAGAGATTTCACTCCTATGTACTTATTTAAGAAAAATAAAAACTTTTGGCAACGAAAAAATACTTCTCCTAAATCATTCTTATTAGTCTTATTATATAATAGCCCTAACCAAATACAACCCAGACTTTCAGTGGATTAACAAATTATGCCATCTGCATGCCTGGAGTACTACTCAGTAATGAAGAAGAATAACTTAATGTTGTGCACAACAATTACAAATATCAAAACATTACCTTGAACAGAAAGAATAAACGGAATAGACTACATATTTCCACTTACATAAACTTGTAGTGCAGACTAAATAATGGAGATTGAAATCAAAAGCAGAATTGTACTTCTCTGGAGGAAGCAAGAAATACATTGGAAATAGATGTGAGAAAGCTTTACATAGGATTAGAATTGCTCAATCTCTTAGAGTGGTATATGCGTTTGTGGATGCATTTGGCAAAATTCAATAAACTGCATGCTTAAAACCATTACATATTATTGTATGTAAGTGGAATTCAATAAAAATACTAAAAGGGTATGAAAGCATAAACAAGATTATTGGGTGTTATCATTTAAGTTGTTAACTAATAGTGAATTTAAATAACTACTCAAGTTATTTGGAAAGATCCATTTTGCACTAAAGGTATCAGTTATTGAAAATACAAGTTAATGTTTAAAATTGGGGTACTTTGAGAATTAAAAGAGGATTTACAGTTTTTCTGGGGTAAAAGGAGTAAATCAGGAATTTCCTGGGTAAATTAGGAAGTATTTTTTTTACCTTAGTTATGAGTTATTTCTAAACGTGGTGACCTGAAGGTTTATAGAACAACTGCTTATGGAGGTAGACTCACTGGCTGATTATTTCTATCTTTGGAAAGTTCAAGGATAGCGGACAAATTTCAGGAACTCAGCTCTCATGATGGTATAGAGAACTTCAGTATCTGCACTGATTATGTGACATCAAAAAGCCAGACTGTCTACAAACTCAATGGCTGCTATTGAAATAATGAGTTTTTCTCTTCTTCATTGCTCTTCCACACCACTGTGTTTCATCTTACAGACTGATTGCTATGTGTTCACACTCAGGCTTTTTCTAGAAGAAACACAGAATTATTTTGCAAGTTGGGTTACTAGCCTTTGGGATGCTATTTATCTCTCAATCAATGACAAGTACATACTACTATTTCTCCTTGAATCAGACTTTGATATATTTATGGAGTAGAATGTAACAAGAGCCAAATTATTAAAATAACCAAGTTATGGAAACAACCTAAGTGCCCCAAAACAGAGCAGTGGATAAAGAAGATGTGGTATATATACACAATGGAATACTACTCAGCTATAAGAAGAGAGGAAATCTTGTCCTTTGGGACAATGGATGGAACCGGAGAGGATTATGCTAAGCAAAGTATGTAAGAAGGTAAAAGATAAGCTAAGTCTTAAGCATTGATGGGCTTGGCATGAAGGACTCCATATTGATCCTGTTTCTTTTCTTCTTTTTAAAAACAATTTGTGCTTTTGTTCTCTAGAGCCCTATAGCAGAAGGCTCTCGATGGTATCAGAATTTACCAAAATATCCTGAAAAAAAAAATTGAACCAGAAGGTAAACATTTTAAGCTGCATGTCAAATATCTGATTCATTCAGTTACAAAAGAAATTATCATACCCTTTGTGTTCTTCAAGGGCTGGATAAATAATCAAAACAGCATCAGATGGTTTAGCAAAGGAAAAATAATCAATTTAATAACATACATATGGATAATTTACATGGTTATAGTCTAAGAGTAATGGAGCAGGCGAGATAGTTATCCTATGATTAGGGACCCGGGACTTCAAGGACAATTGAGGGGGCAGAGACTTTACTCTGAGAATAAAGATGAAATTCTTGGAGAGGATGTGTTCAGATTAATACCTAGATCTGAATGAGCCCCTTCAAACTACATTCTTTGAGGTCATGAAAACAGCAGTGATTGTTTCTCTGATTAAGAAAAGGACAAAAATGTAGGACATGATTTCTTCTTCAATAAGGGGAGGTCAAAAAATTTAGGCAAGGGGCCTCCCCGGTGGCGCAGCGGTTGAGCGCTGCGCTGTGGAGCTGTCGGCAGCGGCAACGCGAGTTCGACGCCCGGCCGGGGAGAATCCCACATGGTGTGGCAGACCTCTCCTGCCTCGCCCGCTGCTCCCCTCAGCAGTGTACTTCTGATCTGCCTGTTCTGCTCCCCGCTCTGTCGCTGGTGAACCCTCTCGCCGTCCCACGCCTCTGGCTTGTACCCCAGCTTGTATGTATAAATAAAATAAAAAAAAAAAAAATAAAAAAAAAAAATTTAGGCAAGAACTAAAACATCCCAGCCTCAAGGGATCTCATTGCTCTTAGCTTCAAACACTCAGCCTGCAGAGTGGGGTGTTGAGGAGACCAGGGCTGAGAATGTTGGGTGATCCGAGCTGGCATCTTCAATGACCAAAGCCCAGACAGAACTTTTTAACTTCAACATTTTATGGTCAGAATTTCTCAATGACCACCCTGGTTTTACCTCTGTCTTTTTAGAGAGATTTTCTCTTTTTTTCTAGACTCCATCGTTAAAGCTTTAGCTTTCTTTTGGGAAATTTTGCTCACCACCCATAGATTCAGTCACAGGATCTAGTCCCCTGTTTTATATTTTCCAAAATCAAAGTGCCTATTTAGGAGTAAACACGGGGGGAGGTGTCAGCAGGAAGAGAGCTGCGGTGGCCTTGAGTCTCAAGTGTTGCAGTTTGGCCAGAGGGAATGAGCTCTCTGCGCCCCCTTCCCCATCCATGAATCAGCATGGAATCCAGACTATTCTTCAGATCATAGAATCTCCTCTTCATCCTCATTTCTCAAGGTCAAATGGTAATTATCAAAGTTTCTATGAACTGATTCCAAGCATTCAGAAAGAGGCATTCCTAATTACTTTTAACAACTTTTGAAATGCTACTTCATGTTACTTTGCAAAGTGTTAGTTGACTTAGTTTGAATCTTTTCCTCCACATCTTCTTACTTTGTCCCAATAGGTTTGTTTAGAACTAGAAGAGACCTGGTAATGAGCCATTTAAACTTTTAAAATAGTCATTGTTGCTAATGACAAAAGATTTAGGGAAATCTAGAAATCAACTCAATTAAATATTAAAGACACATAACCATTCGTTGTCTGGGAGAATGGAGAAGGATAGATTTGGTTTTTGAGAAAAAAGAAAAATCCCTGAATAACCTTTATTCTTTTCACTTACTGCATTATTCCCTGTTCTATTAATTTATTCATGAGTTAAGAATATATTAACTGACTCTTTGCCCATGTGAAGATTTAGGATGAGGACATTCCTGACCAAAAGCATACAGCTGCTGCAAACACCGGAATGACTGGAATGTTTGAGGAGGGAAAAGAAGGCCAATATGTTTGGAGCCCAGTATAGATTCTAAATATTTCTTCAACAATTTCAGAAAATAAAGACATATGGGAGGTATGTATCACATTTTTAAAAAATATTTATTTATTTATGTATACAAGAGCTAGGGTGTAGGCCAGAGGTGTGTGTGTGGGAGGTTGGGGGGTGTATGAGAAGAGGATTCACCAGAGTGGGGCTCAGAACAGTCAGATCTACTGAAATCCACTGCTGAGGGGAGCAGTGGGGAGACAGGAGAGGTCTGCTGCGCCCTGTGGGAAGTTCCCTGGCCGGGGATGGAACTCGTGCTATAGCGGCTGCCCATAGATTCCTAGTGCTGAGACTTAACCCCTTGCATCACCAGGGAGGCCGAAGTATGTCTCACATTCTAATCTTTGTATTCTTATTTGGAAAAAGACGTTTCTCTTGACTACCAGTCATGCCCAAAAGACCCACATCAGAGAAGACTGGAGAGAAAGAGAACAATTATGGGAGACTTTTATTTGAATATTTTGCAACTTCTAGAAAGAAGGAAATGAAAAAAAAAAATCCTTTCAATTCTTTCAGTTCTGACCTGACGTTCTGACATGTCCCTGTGGTTCAGTTTCTGAGGTGCTACCGTTATAACCTGGAGTGTAGTGAATACATGATTTTCTCCTTTTTGAGAAAGCAAGCCTGTGATATGTCTTATGGCTCAGGTAGAACAGCAAGAGAAGTTTACTAATAAAAGATTTTGGAAAAAGAGGTAGGAGAGAGAGGGTGGCATGAATTTTCCTGTCAGCGGGCACACAATCCCCCTGGAGGGTGTCCTTGTCTCCTGCCAATCAGCCGGCTTCTCCCAGCTGTCAATCACAGGGATGCTTAGACTGCCAACTCCAGGCTCTGGCATTTTCTGTGCCAGAGTTTGGAAGTCTGAAAAAGTATTGTTAAAGTGATTGAAATATGCAACAACATGCTTGCTTGATGCTTGTACAACCAAATAAAACCCTTTCTCCTTCTCTTCAAATGATCAAATCAATTCTTTCCCATAAATGGGTTTATATGTGCTTTATATGTAAGAATATTTAAGAACAGATACGTGTATAGGACTCTCTAAGGTAAGGGAATCTTTTTACTTTTAAGCAGCCCTAAAAAAAAAAAAGGAAAATCATTGTTATATTTTAATTTAGGTCAAGACTATACCTTTAGTGGTATTTAGGCCTTTGCTTTCACATGCACACAATGTGAGTTTTGATCATGAGAAAACTCCTATCTTACAAATTTCTTTTTTTCTTTTTGTTTTTAAATATCCTTCTTGATTTTTCACAAATTTCTTTCATACAGAGTATGTTGATTATAAAAATGCATGCTGTTTAAAAATATCCAAATCTAAGTATTTATTTAATTTTATATGAATCAGCAAGATAAAATTGGAATGTCTTCCTTTCTTGCAGATTAGTACATATATATGTCTGTTTTCCTCGTTCACATGGACTTTCAGAAAGTGACCAGTGAAATGATCATATACAGAGATCTGCATGAAACTCATGACTGAGTTCTGAGAGGTTAGTCTATTTATGTATTTTTTAAAAGATTTATTTATTTATGCATGCAAGCTGCGGTGCAGGCCAGAGGTGTTGAGGCGGTGAGAGGGTTCACCAGAAACAGAGTGGGAGCAGAACAGGCAGATTGACAGAAACACATTGCTGAGGGGAGCAGCGGGCGAGGCAGGAGAGGCCTGCTGTGCAATGTGGGAATCTCCCCGGCCGGGGTCAGGCATCAAACTAGTGCTGCAGCCACCGACAGCTTTAACCCGTTGCACCACCAGGGAGGCCCAAGTTTAGTCTATTTAAAAAGAGAATGTGGATGCTAACGTGAGGGGCTCACTCCCAGGAAGAACTCACTATCAGAAGTAAAATGCTCACAAGTCTACTTCTGAAATGGCTATTGTGCTCTTTGTTCTGAGCCCAAAGATCCAGGGCAAATGTCTTCCTACTGAGCAGGCAGGAAGACTACGCCTCTTTCTTGCTTAGTCATTAATATACAATTGAGTGTGACTATTGCTCTGTACTGGATCCTCATTCATTGTGACTTAACGTGTCACTTCAAGATGGAAGAGGCCCGCTCCTCTGCAGCCTGGATTCTGGAAGCTTCAGAGTCTGTCTGCTCAGCTCTGCTGTTGCTACTTAATCTACGCCAACATCATTTTCAGGTTGCATGTTTTCATTGATATTTATGAGATTTTAAAATGCATTATATCTATAATTAGTGGAATTTTAATCATTCTTTTATATAGAAAAAAGGGTAGAAATCTAGTATTGGAAAAAATATCAGCCAATATGAAAAACACAGTCATGATTGAACCTTTAATGCACACATATTTTATTCAAAAAGTCAAGTTGTTTATTTTTGCATAATTTAAAGAAAATCATCCAAGCTATCCTTAATTAAATTCATTTTTATCCTTCTCTTATGGGTAAGTTCAGACATTCCAATTTGTATCCGTGAACACAGCCTAAGGAGTAAACACAATTTTGTCTGCTGACATAGAGAAATTGAGTCCTTGCAGATAACAATCATATCTCTCTAATTCAATATCTCTCCTGCCTCTCCCCAGCCAAGAATGTAACACAGTAACAGACCATCAATCAAAATGAAGGCTTTATATTAATACGCAATTTAGAAAAAATTCTGTCTGTCTGTCTATCTATCTATCTATCTATCTATCTATCTATCTATCTATCTATCTATCTATCTACTTACCTACCTCCCTACCTCACTACCTCCCTACCTACCTATCTGTGAGGGTGAGGATTCAGTGGTCTGTGGTGGAAGTTTATAAGGTTTGATAACATACTCCTGAAGAGCTGTGAACCTGTTCCCATCAATCACATCTGATGTTGTAAATCAACATTAGCTCAATAAAAATAATACAATTAAAAAATGAGGATAACTTGTCATGTTGGGATATCAAAGGAAATACTTAGTTCAGGTATAATTTTTATGTGTCGACATGTCACTAACAAGTCATAGTCACTTATTTTATGTATCTATATATCTTTATGTATATATTTTATATATCTTATTTTATATATCACAGGAGTCTCTAGAAAACTAGACTCCAAGGACTGAATGTATAAATTTGTAGGTAATCTGTTTTATAGCTAGTTGGTTAGTTTTATGTCTCAACTTTAGAAATTGGCATATGTGAAACAATTCATTTTCCATGGTGGTGGTGGTTTTTAGCAGAAACGCTTATTCAAATGTATTGACAGACTCAAACTGCAGTGTCAGTAGATCACCTAACCTACAGAGATCTTCTCTTGTCTGTCATCTGAGAAATATTAACCATTATCCCAGTTCCTCTGATACCTAGTAGGACTACAAGGACCTACAAGGACTACAAGGACTAGGAATAGTCTGCATGTAATAAATAATTGTACTCCACAAAATTGAAATTGTGTTATAATTAAGGAGGTATAATTTATAAATTATATTCGTATTCCTGTATCTCAAATTAGATAAGAGGAAAATCTAGCATAAATGCTATACAGACCTTAAAAATGGAAGCGGTCGCTGAAACCAGCATTAGTATTCTTTCCTGGGTGATTTAAAACTGTTTTCAGTTGTTTTAGAAACTCTGGAAGCAATACATCATTGCAACTCTCATGCTACACTAAGTTAAATTCTGGTTTTTAGTCTAATTATACCAAGTTTGTTTCTTTGACTTTTTTAAAAAATAGACTTAGTAGGCTTTTCTCAACAATTCACAAATCTTGCAACATCCAACCTGGCAGAAAGCAGACCCAAAAAGCAGGAAAGTTGTTTGAGTCTATTTTTCTATTTTTCCTTATAATTCTCCAGAATTTCTAATGCTATTCAGAGTTTGAGCAGAAGAAGAGGATCCAAAGGTTATATATAAAATAAGGAATCATCAAGGTTTGACCTTAGGCAACAATGGCGGTTACTTACACAACATGTGTGAATTTCGTGTTTCTCTGTTCCAGGTTAAAGTCCATAGATCAGGTAGATTGGAAGGAACAGTGGAAGCCAAGTGGGAGCTAATGGGCAAAGTGGAGCCAGGGCAGCAGGACTGGAAACAGAGCACATGGACTGGAGCCTCCACTGACCTTTCGCTGCTTCCAGAGCAGTGACCGCAAGTCAGGCTGGAGAAGCTTGTGTGACCCTCGCAGCAATCAGAAGCAGACACACTTTAGTTCTTGCTATCACATCCTAAGGCCAGATTTCATCCATACCTTATATGACACTGAAATGTGGCTATGAAATCATTTTAATATCCCAATTAATTTTTTAAGGTCTTGCTTTTTATATTTATTTTCTTACATCGCTGTTCATTTCTGTACAGTATTCACTTTCTCTCCTCAGGTGTTGTCCCCGTAGTTGTCCCATTGTGACGGCATCATGATCCATCATCAAGTCCTCGTGCTCTTCCCTGCTCAGTTTTGACCCCTCTCGCTCCTCCTCCCCTGCTGGATTCCTCAGCTCTATGGTCAGCTTGCAAGTTTTGACTTTTTCTTGATCCTTGTTTGGTTTCTCTATTCGACAAGTAAGTGAAACCATCTGATAGATTTTTATTTTTTATTTATTATTTTTTAAAGATTTGTTTATTTATGCATACAAGCTGGGGTTCAGGTCAGAGGTGTGGGGTGGTGAGAGGATTCCCCAGAGACAGAGTGGGGAGCAGAACAGGCAGATCCACTGAAGTACACTGCTGAGGGGAGCAGCGGGCAAGGCAGGAGAGGTCTGCTGTGCCATGTGGGAAGCTCCCCGGCTGGCCATCAACTCTGCTCTGCAGCTGCCGACAGCTCCACAGTGCTTCACTTAACCCGCTGAGCCACCAGGGAGGCCCCAGATATATTTTTAAATAGAAATTTTGTTGGTTGGTTCTGAGCCCCCGCGGGTGAGGTTTGTACCTTTCCTCTCAGTGCTCGGTGATTTCATTACCATTATATAAAGTGTAGGTATAAATATTTTATGTAGTTTTATCCCATAGTTCTGTTATTACAATGTCTGATATTTATTATTTATTTAGCTTATTGTGTTCTTTTATTAATGTGTTTGCATCGTGGCTCCACAAGTAGCGTGATGTGGAGAAACAAAACAAGCTAATAATTTTGAGAACTCTTATTTTAGAGTTGCCTGATTAAAACCATTTCTGGAGACAGAAAATTAATTATTACAATGGGATATAATGCATGTAATCTTGGGGGAATACTCAAGATTCCTTGGGACTTCAGACAGGAAAGAATTCTAGATGCAAAATCTGGAACCTTGATGAACACTACTAAAGTTAGGCATTCACTTTTTAAAAATGGACATACCATTGGTTGGTAACATTATATAGGCTTCACGCAGATAGACATAAATATCAATATTTGTATTCACTACTTTATAATCATCACCACAGTCTAGTTTCCTTCAATCACATGCAATTAACTCCTTCTTACCTGTTACCCACCATCCCTGCCTCTTCCATTCTGGTAAACTCTGTATTTTTCTTTCATACAAGAGATATTTTTATGTATATGTAGCCTGTAAAAAATTATAAATAGTACTGAAATGTCTAAAGTTGAAAATGAAAGAACTAAATGTGATTCGATCTAGAACAGAAAAAGATTAGTGAGAAAACAGGTGAAATCTATACAAGTTTGGAGTTTAGTGAATAGTCACATATCAATATTTTCTTTTTAACACTTTGTGTGCTGGTGCCCTTTAAATTTACCAGCCCTTGGGGCCGGCCATTTTCTGTGCCACCGCATGAATGGTAGAAGCATTCAACAAAATACACACAACTCCTGAACTACTGGATATTAAAAAAACTGTCATATCTCTCATAAAACACCTTACACTTGCACCAAAACGATGTGTAAAGCTTCTAGACTGAGTACGATCAAAGAAATAGCTCCTGATAGTTCCAAATAAATCCACCGTGGCGTGAAAGACCGGAGAATAGATGAACACGTATTAATATGTGAGCGGCCACCTGATACTGGTGACAAAAACACGTACTAATACGTGAGCAGAGCACAAAGTGTTAACTTTGAGAAATGAATGGTGGAAATGTAAAATGTTAATGATGGGAGAAAGTGGGTGAGGGATATCCTGAAACTGGGATATATCTGTAACTTTTCTGTCAATCTAATTTATTCCAAAATTTAAAGAAGTTTACTTTTTAAAAACTGAAAACAAAGTTTTTTCTTTTTTTGATAGTAGGATTATACTAACATGTGCCTCCTCCCTTTCCTCCCACAGGATAGGGTTAGACACTCAGATTATTTTAAATAATCACTGAAAGTTACTCCATAAGGATAACTTATATACATTAAAGTCATTCCATTACAACTCCCTTTTTTTGTCTTAACAAATAACCCTGCAAAAGATTATCTTTTCAAATATGTCCTTTGTACATGCATATGAACCTTATGTATAAAATGGATATTTAAAATTGCCAAAAGTATAAGTATTAACATTTTAAATATCAAATTTTCTTCAAGTGGTTGTTGGGATTTATACATCTACCAATAGTATTTTAAGATTTTTTTTTAATCATATTTTTACCAAACTGGATATTATCTTAAAAACAATCCTCATTCTATTGGAAAACAGGTGGTATTTCAGTTGTGTCATGATGGATGAATGGATGTCAGCCATGCAAAAAGTTAAGATGACCTCGTGGGGCAAATGCGTGGCCACACAGAGGGAAGACTGTTGCCAGAATACTGTATTTTTCAGAAAAGTTGGAATTTAGCATGGATTTGAAGGTCAATGTGAGGTTAATAGTCATGGAATGTTTGAATCCTTGATAAGGGGACAGAATGTTGAAAGGTTGGAAAACCATTAGTTTTTATAAATAGGGTAGAACCGACTCAGATTTTCATCTAAAATGACTATGAATGCAGTGTGGGAGTCTGGCATAAATGAGACTAAATGTGGAAAATGGATAATTGTTTAAGATAATGCATTATGATAAATATTAGCACTTAGGCAAAACAACTACCTTTGAGAGGGGCATATGGGATAGAAACTACAGAACTGGCTGGGTAGATATAAAAGGTAAAAGAAATGCAGTAGGTTAGGATAGATTTGTTTTATTTTTTCTGTCAATAGTAGAATTAGACACTACATGGGGGAAAGCAGACTTGCTAAGGAGATGATGCCCTCGTCTTAGACATATTCCATGAAGTTGCCCATAGGACTCAAAACTGGGCATGTGCAATAGATAAAGGGAGATGCAGATTTCAAGGTCAATTCTGACCTGGACACATAGAAAAGTTATAGGGGGAATATATAGGTGGAAGAGGACACTTGGAGTTGACTGGTTCTTGGTGGGAGGCATCCTGGGCACTGAGGGACTTGTGTAGCAGCCTCCTCAATATCACTGTAGTGCGACTCACCTGGGAAAGTTGTTGTTCAGAAGCAAAAATTGCTTGTTTCTTGACCCCCAGAGAGCTTGTATTGATTCATATTTTCAAGTCCCACCTCAAGGTACTCAATGACCTCGTTTAGGGTCTACAGTCCTGAGAAGCATGCCAGGGACCACACTGCAGATCTGCACAATAACAGAGTTGAAAATATTCCTATAGGGGCCTCCCTGGTGGTGCAGCGGTTAAGCGCTGCGCTGAGGAGCTGTCGGCAGCGGCGTCATGAGTTCGACGCCCGGCTGGGGAGATTCCCCCATGGTGTGGCAGACCTCTACTGACTAGCCCGCTGCTCCCCTCAGCAGTGTGTTTCCTTCGATCTGCCTGTTCTGCTCCCCGCCCTGTCTCTGGTGAACCCTCTTGCTGCCCCACGCCTCTGGCCAGTACCCCAGCTTGAATGCATAAATAAATAAATCTAAAAAAAAAAAAAGAAAATATTCCTATAGACCAAACCAGTTAAACACCAGACACCTGATATAAGATGATCAGCATTGTTGATGGACTTTTTTTTAATTCTAATGTTGCTAAGTTAACTTTCAAATCTCCTAACCATCATATGCCACAGAAAACAGCTCCCCCCATTGGAAGACAACACATTAAAAACTACCCAAGAGGAGATGGTGTTGTTTCAAAAAGTCAAAGTACTTTCATTCTAAAGATGTTGGCAATGACAATTATTATCGGCATCCCTGCTCCACCCACTAGAAGTTAGTAGTTTTCCTCAATTTTTGAAAACAAAACATGTCTCTAGATATTGCCAAATAGCTCTTGTCAGTAAAATAAAGTTTATCCAAGTTGAGAACCACTGGAATATGTGAAAAGAGAAGAAAGCTAATGATGGATTCCCTACAGAACGTTAGCACTAAAAGGGCATCAGTGAAGGCACAAGGGAGAAATGTCAGGCAGGCAGAAGTAGAACAGCAACAACAACAAAAAAAAATGGTAGCATAAAAGACAGAGGATGGGAGGCATGAAGAAGAAGGAAACAGACATCAATGTCAAATACTGATGAAACGTTAAGTCAGTTAAAGACTAAGCTTGTCAGCTCTATTTGGCAATTTCAAGGTCACTAGTGTTGTAAACAGGAGTGGATTTTTGGATGTCAGCTTTAGGTGCCATCTGGAGATAGTTGTTCTCAAAATTCAATAAACTATTAATTTTTGAGTGATGGCTATCTCATTGCTTTCTTAAGGTTTTTCTGACAGTTCCTTAACTTTTCAGCCACACTCACAGTCTGGGTATTTCCTTAGAGAAGTATTGTACCCTTTCTACTTTTTCTTTTCTTTACTTTTTCTCTCTAGGCTCCACTTTCAGAGATAAACTTTTAATAATGAAATACCATTCTTATTTCAAGACTGCAGTTTTTTCAGTTTTACCTCTTCTTATTATAGTTCCTACCTTCTAAAATATCCAAAGATGTGTCCTGGTGTTAATTCGAGTGGCCAACTTTTTTTTTTTTTTGCTACAATTTTCTTTTCCCTTTTTATTCTTGAACCAAATTTAATGAAACACCACAAATGAACTAATATATCATAATATAATTATAAATTAATAATACACAGTTTAAATTAATATTTTCTTCTTCACATAGGAATGAAAGTTTTCTGCGAAGAGGGCTATACCTAGTTTATTCTCAATTGTGTTCCTTGTGTCAACCATGGTATATGGCGTATAATACACTCTCTGTTAAAAACTGATTAAATGAATAAAATCCCTGTTCTTCAACCAAAACTTTACTACTATGATAATTAGCAGAATTTTGCATATAACTTATCTATTGGAATTTCTGGCTGCAAATGCATGTGATAGAGGATATTTTCTCCAAACCTGCCCTTCAAATGGGAAAGGAAGGAGATCTTTTAGTTGAGTGGGATAAATATATTTGATGATAGGGGTCCTTTCTTTTCTAGGCTAAATTTACTCCTTTTTTTGGCCATAGCAACAGACTATGTGCAAATGTCTGAGATAGTAGTGTGTGGAATGTGATGACAGTGCCGTATGTGGGATGGTTTGGTGTCTGGATGACGTGCTAGATTTTAATCTTTAAGAAGATCTGATTTTGACAGTAAGAGTTGGAAACTGAAAAAATAGAACTAAGGGATAAAAATATAATGATATTGCACGACAATAAATAAACTTGTTGTGTGATATCCCATTATTTTCTATTTTTATGTGTATTTTCACACACACACACAATTCATCACTCATTCACCTAATCTGCTTTTTATAGGTATGTTGTCATTATAAGTGTGAGAAATCAGCTCTTCTTTTCTCTATTTCATAGTATTCATTTTGGGTGGTTGTTTAATTCCTGAGTTTATTTTAAAAATACACTAGCCATTTTTTATTTCATATAAAAATATTTAAAACATTATTGTCACAGATTGATATATGTATAAATTAGAGCATATGGATTAGCATAAGTAGTAAGACAAATCAGAGTTCATTCCAGAGGAACATATGCCATTTCAGTGTTTGGTGACACTAACGTTAGATTGATGAGATAAATCTGATTACAAAATATTTTTTTTCTAAATATATATATGCTATCATATTTTTAAACAGAGTATTTGATTCATGAGTATATTTAGCATACATTTTCTTCATATTTGTGTGCTAATTAAGTGCAATTCTTTCCTTATCCTCCCAGCATATCTATGAGTAATTATGACATCATTTGATAAAAATATAGCAGAGCAATTTCTATAACATCTTCCATTAACATACAAATTAAAAGATGGCGGAATGTAAATAAATTCAATTTTATACATTTCGAAAAAAGAATCAGAGAATAGCTGCAGCATATAGAGATACATGCACACCCCAGCAAGAAGTAGGAGCGCACACACACACACACACACACACACACACACACACACACCAACTCTCATAAAATCGTTGAACAAATTGCAAAGCTTTGGAAGGTAATTTTACCCAATTTAAATTAACTAAAATTTTTGAGTTTACAAGAGAATCCTTCAGGGATTTAGGTTTATGGAAGTTAATTTCCAATTCTTGAAGGAAACTTTAGAACAAATTAAAACACTAAGACTTTCTTGAATCTCATAAACCTGGCCATAGATTGATTTACATGTTTTAAGTCACATAAAACTAATTGTGGAATTTAATTTTTTCAGTTTCTAAGTGATTAAGTATTTAGCAGGAGAGACTTCAAAAATTAAGTATTTAACAGAAGAAGCTTCAAGATCTTAAAAATGTAAAAGATGTAAAATGTAAAAATGTAAAAGATTCACACTCTATTTTCTCTTCTGATATAATTTAAAGGGCCAGTATGACAAAATAAAACATTATATTCAAAAATATCCTGGAATTTTTTAGAGAATAGCAACTAGAAAGATGCACATTCATTTAGGAATAAACCAACAAATTTTAGGTGTAGGTTTAAGATCTATAACTCCCAGAGAAAATTAGCCAGTAAAGTGAATGTCGCCTCTCTCTTGCCAACGGGTTCTTTGTTACCTGCCTCACCCTACAGCAGGAGAAGAACAGTGTCAGAAGTTGAGAATTACTGACAGTGCCCATCCCAAGATAGAAAACATATAAACAATCCAAAATCAGATTGTCATCTGAATTGTTTTTCAATTAACCTTGAACCAGTTAAGCTGAAAACTCAGAACTGGCCACAGGTTTCATGGAAAGGCCAGGATAGTGCTATAGAAAAGTGAATTTCTCTGTAGTTTTGATACTGAACCTGTTAATTCAGAATAAATTCAATATAGAGAAGAGACCATACATCTCAATGTGTCCACTCATAACAAACTGGTTGCTTTTGAAGGGTGATAAGGCGTCTCTATGTCCCTTGTGCACTCTCGGCAGGTGTTGGTAATGCATTTTTCTCATTAACTAAAAGTACATTTATTTTGTGTTGAAATAGTAACATGTTGAATGTATTGTGTTAAATAAAACATTAAAATTCATCTACCTGCTTCCTTTCTTAATGTGGCAATAAGAACATTATTATCTTTTTTTAATTAATGATGTATCGTTATTTTACATCCTTATTTGTTGTTTCACAATATGGGATTTCTCCCCTCAGGTGTGACCACCATACTTTTGCCACCACCAAAGCTCACATAATCCTCCACCATAGTCCATTGCGCTCCCCTTCGCCAACTCTCCCCTCCCTCGTCTCACCTCTCCCTCACCTCCTGGATGCTTCAGACCCAGGTCAGCCTTCAAAAGTCAGTTTAAAAGTTTGTTTCTCTGAGCCTTTGCTTGGTTTCTCTATATTCCACCTGGAAGTGAAACCATCTGGTTTATCTTTCTCCTTCTGGCTCATTCACTTAGGATCGTCCTGTCTCGTTCCATCCATGCTGCTACAAATGGCATGAATTAATCTTTTTTGATTGCTGATTAGTAATGCATTTGTGTGATGGAACTGAAGAATTACAAAAGCATTTTTCCTTCTTTTGTCCACTAAATTTTTCCTTCTTCCTCAATTCAAGAAAATTAGAAGATGATTTTGTGAACTTTCTTAGATATAAACCTGGCAGATAATAAGTAGGGAAAAGACATCAAGACCAAGTACTTACAACCTTTTATTTGGTTTCACATCAAATCCCTTCTAAACCTGCCACAGATTGAGTCGATTTGTCTAAGTGTCTGTCATTTACTGTATGGTAGAACTCAGTAGTCGCCATACATTTGAACCAAGACTTAGAAGACACTGTTGGAATGGATTTGGGTGGATTCAACCCACATAGAGACAGGGACGTGAATGGAGCTCTGAAATTAGATGATCATAATGTCAACAACAGAAAGAATCATCAGTGGGTTAGATCACACAGGGAGACCAGGAGAGAGAAGAAAGGCGTGTTCCAGATCAAACCCTGCTGGGCATGATTTGCACCTAGGAAAAGCGCTTTATGTGAGAATTAAAGCAGCAGGTAGCCGCAGTTGTGATAATACTTGGGACTCAATTTGTCCTGATCACTCTTGGGACCAGGTTTGGCTTCAAGAAATGCTTTTAGTGTTTGTGCCTCTCTTTTGCTAGACACCAGTGCTTTTAGACAGGGCTTTAAGCAATTGTCCCACATCTTTATAACTTTAAATCTTCCTGTATCTGGGACACAGGAAAGCGCTTAACCTGGAAGCTGGCTAGACTGCTGGAGAGTCTTTCTACTTTTTTTAACTGAGAAACTCATCAGTCAACCTCGGCCAGTTGAAGAATGGATACTGCACGAGTCTGCTACAGGAGTAAGGACTTCTCTTTAGACACAACAGTAAGTACAGACACTGCTAGTTAACAATAAAAAAAGAAATCAGACTTTGCACATATTAGCAGCAAGTTGTTCATATAAAACAAGAGAAAATATGCTGGAATTAAGAAAGGTAGGAATGGAACCATCCTATCATTAGATGATTATTAACCTAAGTGTAACATTTCAATCATTTGAAGTTGTTCACCTTTGCAAAAGCATAAATAAAACCTAATTACTTTCTGTATTACATAAACAAAATTATTTTTCTCCTGCTTACTTTCCAAGGCAGCAATTGTCATATGCTACATACTAGATAGAAATAGCTGTATATATTGGCATTTGAGCTAAAGATATTTTGCAATTAAGGAGGAATGAGATCAACTTTTTTCTTGATTGAAACACTTAACTCTGATTACTTTTTCATGTCGGGGTATTGTTAGTGAGTCTTTTCCCCTTACACGGGCAGACAAATTTGGAAATGAACTCTCCACTTTGGAAAATGCTAACACGATGACTTTAAAGTAGCAGAGGCGCCCATGTACTCCTAGAGGAGGAATGAGAATATGACTTGCTCACGTCCAAGTAACAAATTAGTAAATCATTACAAATATTAAAACGCATGATACTGGGGTACGAAACCACAAATACATCTAGACCATCTACATATATTATATACCATCTACATTTATATATATTTATGTATAGTATACATTTTGTATAGTATATATTTTATATAAAATTATATATAATCTCTATATAGTATATTCTATATATATTCTTGATTCCTTATTCTTCTCCTGGCCAGACTTACTCTTCCCACTCCATGTCTGGCCACCCCAGTCACCGGCTGATTCGTCCTTAACGGTGTTCCCGAGCTCCCTGTCTTGTTGCTAGGTGATACCGGGGGTGGAAGTGGGAACGTCTTGTATCTGGCTGATGGCCCTCGTGTATCTGTTGGCAGCATTTGGGAAACTGCATTTGATTGGTGAGCTTCCAAAAACATCTGGCAGAAAAGCTGCTCATATTTTGCTATTGATTTTCCTGAGAACTTTTACAAATGCCTAACTTACTGATAGCTCTACGAACACTCAGAATTAGTAGTTTATACAAGACCAAACATCAGGGATGTGTTCCTTGTTCATAGTTGGCTAGATGGTTGAGCAGCTAGCCTTCATCTTTCTCAATAGTGAAACCGTTCTTTAGCCTGCATTGAGCTTTGGATTCACTGGAGGAGAGTGTGTGGTTTCCATGGAGCACGCAGTGGTCACATTCTGAGTCCCTCCGGAGAGGGCCCTGCATAATCTACATGTGTAACCAGGCGCAACCAGGGCAAAAAGTCAAAGCCCCCAACCCACTAAACATTCCATGCTGATATTCTTTCTAGTCTCTGTGTTCCAGGAACTTGCACAAATGCACCCTTGGAGCTGGCGAAACCCAGCTCTAGCTCCAAGACAAATTCCCTCCGTTACTATGTGAAAATCTCCCCCAGAAAAGGAGTCTGTCTGTTCTTTTAAATATGTGCCATAGGACCAGGTACATGGAGCCAGTGAGAGGACGCCATATTGCCTCCTCCTGATCAGCGTCTCACATCCCGGAAGTCCCCCTCTCCCTAGCTCTTCACACATACTTTATGCTTGAAAGGGGAAACCTGGCCTCTGCTTGATCCCAAGGGATCACCTTCCTTGACTCAAGTAAATAAATCTGCTTGCTAAAGCTTCATGACTTTTCTTTTTAAAAATGCATTATTTTTATTCAGGTAATGTTGGTTTACATCACTGTATTTAATTTGGGGGTATAGATGCACACCTGTTTGGATGGTGGTTATAATACCACGTCCACCACCAAAGCACCCATAATCCTGTATCACAGTTCATTGGGTCTCATCTTTCCCCTTGCTCCCCTTCCCCCACTGTCCTTCTCCGGTAGCCTCAATGCTACAGTCAGATTTCTAGGATTTGTTTTGGTTTAGTTTTGACTGTTCAAATTGTTTATATTCCACACATGAGTGAAATCTTCTGTCTCTGTCTTTTTTCCTTCTGACTTATTTTGTTTAGCATAATCCCCTCCAGTTCCATCCATGTTGTCCCAAGCGGCAAGAGCTCATTTTCTTAAATAGCTGAGCAGTGTTCCATGGTACATATCTACCAACTCTTCCTAAATTCCCATGTCTTGAGTACCTTGACTCCTCAAGCAACCAGACCTTTAAGGGACGTCATGCTCGGTGCCTTCTTTCCTAGCAGCAATGGGTGGACTGCACAAAATAAAGAACAAAGTCTGGGGGACTTTTCTGCATGTGCTGAATGATGAATTGGTACTTGTGACAAGATCACAGTCTCTCTGAAGTCTTGGAGCTTTATAGAAGTTAGGTGTCAAGCCAGAATGATAATAAACATCAGTCCTCCTTACCCAGCAATAACTCCCAAAGCATAAATATATGTGTTTGTATGAATATGACTTTGTGAGAGCTTTTTTATATTTTCTAACCCCTAAATAGAGAGTAGAAAACTCATGTTTTCAGAGGTAACCAATGATGAAATTGGATGAGTGTATTAATGAAAAGAGTATTTTGAAAATATGTAATATAAACATTGGGTATAGTTAGTAAGGGAGTAGAGTCTTCAATAAATTCTAGATACTAAATTTAAACACAAAACCCTAAAAAGAATGTTAATATTTGAATTTTATGCAATCCTAGAAAAACAATCTGGCTGGGCACTCACAGCCACCAAAATACTCTCTTAAAACAATTACATTATGAATGTGGAACATGGTATGTTCAGAATCATTCTGCTGGTAATACGACTACACTGATGAGAGGATTTCATCACAATTAACTCAGGGAAGGGACATTTTGTTGAAGATCATTGATGTGTGGTCAGCCCAAAGCGAGACCTTCTCAGTGGCATGAAAATCATGGTTTCGTATTGACTAACACAATCACAGTAAAACTAGCCTGGCTGAAGTGGGATTCTGCAAGGTCTGTGTGCCTGATTTTTCTCGTTCTTCACACTGCAATCATGATGTTAATGCTTAGGAAAGTTGCACCCAGTCCAAGGTAATGCAAGAACATGATGGAGGCAAATGACTTACATATAATGCAATGGAGAAGGCATCGAGTTTATTTGATGGTCAAATATAAGTGCCACCGGGATGACATCCCAGAATGGCTGAAAATAAGAAAGCATTTTTCTGATTTAACATTAAAACTAGTAGATATCCCATTTGCTAGATAAAGAGGAAGTCCAGCATCTTTCTGCAGAAATTCCCTGCTTGAGTTGTCAGGATACCGCAGAGACTTACTCTATACTACTCCAGCTTCCCAATTCCATTCGCTCACAAAATGGAGAACTCACTCAGTGCATAAGCAACAGCAGGTATTTGCCTATTTGTCTCTCTTGCTGGCCAGTCCCACGTGGTCCAGTGGAGGGAGGACCGGGAGGGCTGGCACAGACCCCACTTCCTGCCAGGCAGAGGGGCTCATGCTGGGACTTCGTAGGTCAGGTTCCTTGGGCAACACTTGCGTGTTCAGACATTTCTCCCAACGCTGTTTCCTCAGCTAGGGTGGCCCATCCAGCCTGGGCTTCTAGCCACAGTCTCTCACTTTCCCAGAACCAGCGCTGGCACCTGAAACTACTCACCAGCCCCGAGCTACCCCCTTCACACTGAAGTTCCCTTTGGGGACTGTGAATGGGGCAATCTCAGTCTATCAGAAGAGCATCTCATGGTCAATGGTATTAAATCCTGGCCTTGGGTCAGGGATCATAAATAAACTCATATTTTTGACAAAAACAAAAATTTCCATTTACACATCTCATTTTTGTAAGCATAGATGAAAGATATTATTTTAATCTGCTGGATTTCATTAAGAAGACATTGAGAGACCACTGGGAGTGAGAAAGGTATAAGATCATTGGGGACAATTTTCCAACACAGAAGGAAAGCTACAATCACTTTAATCATTGGTTATATAATTTTCTAAGGCTAGAAAAAGAAACGATTCTGTTTTAAAATGACAGAAGCCCTGGAAATCTCATCTAAGGAACTGGAAATAACTTGCCAGTATTTTTTCTTTCTTTATGATCTAAATTCATTTTTAGTAACAGTGGAAGCAATTTGAAATGAAATACAACACTTAAAGCAAATGAAACGGAAATGAATGCCAGCAGTAAATGGCAAGAAGAAATTCAGTTCAGTGTGGTCTTCCGAAATCCTGTCTTTTTGGACTGGATGTTGAAAGATGAATTCTTATTTTTGAAATTTCACAATTATGAAGCTACCCGATGCTATTAAAACTAGTTTTATTCTAATATGTTCACTTGTTCTTTTCATAACAAACGTTTGGCCTCAAATAGACCCAAGCCCAGATGAACCCCCTTATCTTCGAGATGTTTCTTTTCTCTTAGATTTGAAACAGAAAAAATGATTGTATTAGTGCCTGTATTACCAGCAAGAGCCTCCAAAGGCATAAGGATTTTTGAGGATAATAGATGAAACATCTGCTACTAGATCTTTTTGATATGATAGCCCTTCATATATAGCATCAACTATGATTTTTATATCTGATATTTGCATAAAAATCAAAACTTGGTTGGGCCGTGGTGCTCAGATATCTGGATATTTCTGTAAAGATGTGTCCAGGGTGGATTTGAGTAAAGCAGATTATCCTCCATTATGCGGGCAGGCCTCCTACAACCAGGAAAATCCTAAATAGGACACAAGAGGGGTTCTTTATACCCACACTGTACCTTCTGGGTCTGCAGCTGACTTTCCTACTCTGGAGACTTGAACGTCTACCTCCGCGTTGGTGCAGTCCATTCCCTTAAGCTAAATCTGTCCCTCTCCCTTCTCCCTGACCCATCTCTCTGTCTCTTCCCCTCTAAACACAAGAAAACATTTTATAAATTATACTAAGGAGTAAGATTAGAAGATTAAAATCTGTACTAACCATCCTTGTGTTGTTCTGTAGGGTACTTGGTAGCAAAATTTCGGGGCAGTCAGTGTGAACCACTCAAGTCTGCAAGTTAGACAAGGCTCCTTGTGGGGAGAAGTCAAGGTCATCCTCAATGTCATCTAGGTTGGGCTGGGCATGAGGTGCTGACAGGAGGGAGCTGGTAGGAGGGAAGGATGCATTTAAATCTCCCTCTCGCTTTCTTTCAAATCTAAACTATGTTTTCCCTTCCATGCTTTGAAGAACTAGCCAGAAATGCAGTACTGGTGTTTGCTAATTGACTCTGAGGATTATTCCAGGTGGCTACAACTCTCACCATCTGCTTTGAGCCCCCTCTCCAGTCTGGTGTCCCGGATTTCTCTGCCATTGGCATCATTAATTGGATGCTTTCTCTCTGCCTGGCGCCCACAGATTGATCACCTATTTGGACAGTCTTCTGTTCTTTGGACAGTTGCTGCAATATGTGCAGCTTCTCAAATTACTCTGCTGGCCTTTGTCACCAGTAGTCAGAGAGGCTCAGGGTCCACTCACTGAGCCTGCTGGTGAGCAGGGTGGAGAGTCCTCGACATGCTCTTCTGGGAAGCAAATTGTGTGTCCAAATGTCTCATGAAAACTGAGATATGATTAACATATTGGGGAGCTATTATAGTACCCAGGACCATATAAGGAGAAAGCATTAACAAGAAAGGAATACGAATATTAAGCATTACATGATCTCGGTAAACAGTAGTTTTTGGTGATATGAAAATGTAGCTCCTTTTAGAAAATAACTTACTAGGGTTTAATAGCTCATGTTAGACAAAAGATTAAGCTTTTCTGTTTATTATTAGGACTCATGTAATATGAGAGCATGCCTGGCTGGCATCATGGTTCATTTAGGGAGTCTTTTGGTTTTATGGTAATTTTGAGAGTAGGAAATAATTAAGCTTTGACTCCTGGAGTTTCTTGGAAGAGGCTACTTGCAGATATGATTCTGCCTACTTTTCAGGGGAAAAGAATTGATTTCTACTACCAGATCTTCACCCAATATGGAAATTCCATGAACATGTTAGTGCTTTACATTGCTGAGGATTGAGTAGTGGGCATTTATCAAAGATGTCTGAATAAATATCTTTTACGATGGAAGCAGTGTAGCACCTGCAGTCAGGAACTTCTGGAATTTTTTCTTCATGTCAATTTATTCAACTGCCTTTAGAAAGTATGTTCTTCTAGGACCTCTGGTTTCTACATCTGTAAATTTGTTATGTTCTTCGCATTTTTTTAAGTAGGCATAGCCATTGTTATTGAGATACAGTTTAATTTGTATAATTTATTTTGCTTTAATTTCACAATAATTAAAAAATGCACATTTTCAGATTTAGCTCTTAAAATCTTAAGCTTAGGAGCCATTGTTCCATCATTAAAAGACAAAAAAGGGAAACTTGAAAATCAATGATTTTTCTTAAAAATCATTAGAGAACTGGGATCATGAAGCAAACCAATACCCTTAAATCCGGAGTTTAAATCTGGAGAGAGTGGGCAGTCAGAGGCGTGGCTGAGATCTGCAGATCTGGAGCAGAGGCTGCTGGGAGCAAAAACATCAAACGAGGTAATTAACATGAAATTAGAATACCAGAATAAGAAGAAAGATGAAGCAGAAGAGAAGAAATATTCAAGTCGTAGTGACAGTGGCAAATTAACGGCAGACTAACCACAGGTCCAGGAAGCTCAGAAAATACCAACCATGATAAATACCAAATGCAAACTGAACCAACACACCAGAAAAAAAAAAAAATTGTGCCCCACCCATAGGTGCATCGTGTTTCAACTGAAGAAAAGCAGATAGGAAGGAGAAAATCTTTAAAGAATCCAGAAGGAAAAAATCACTTTTTCTATAGAGGAACAAAGACAAGAATTCCATTTGGACAGAGAACTTCTGGTCACAAACAATGTAAGTCGAAAGAAAAAGAAGTGAATTATTTAAAGTGCTGAATGTAAAACAAGACATTAATGTCAATTCCAGGTACAGTGAATTTATCATTCAAAGTGAAGAAAAATAAAGGCTTTTCTCATACAAATAAAAAGTGAGGCACTTCATTACTTGCAGACCTGGTACACAAAAAGCATGAAAAGAAGTTTCTGAGGCCATAAGAAAATGATATAGGATAGCATCTTGAAAGTATGCACAAAAATATAAAACATCAGATAAATGATAGTTTTTCAAGAAATTTCTTCTTTTCAATTGATCAAAAAGAAAACTTTGTTTAAAGCAGTAGTAGTAGCAATATACTGGATGAGCATAGAACATGGGTGAGTGGAATGAAGGAGAACAATGCCACAGGGTGTGAGAGGAGAAATTAAGAGCAAAGTGGCGTAAGTTACCTGTCCTACAGGTGATAACCATTGTGCTACTTGATAAAGGGCATGTACCAGCTAGAAATGTGTGTTGGAAACTCTAGGGCAACCATTAAAAATTATAAGAAGTATAATTTATACACTAAGAGGGGAGATAAAATTAAATCATGTTGTTAGCTATAAACAGAGAACACAGAAAAACAGATGGCAATGCAACAACACACAGATAGAAAACACAAATATGGTAGATGCTAACTCAGTGATAGCAATAATGTTCTAACATGTAGGTAATCTAAATGCACCAACTAAAAGACAGAGACTCTCAGAGTGTTATAAAAATGAAAAACACAAATATTTTTTCCACAGAAGTACACTTTAAATATTAAAACTCAGATTGGTTGCAAGTAAAGGGATAGGATAGAGAAAGATTGTCATGGTAGCAATAATCAAGAGAAATTTAGACTATTTTAATTTTGAAGTCAACTTCAGAACAAGGAAGATTATGAGCTAGAGGACCAATGTGTAATGATAATGAGTTAATTCTTTAAGAATATAATAATACTATATGTTTATCAACTAGTAACAGAATACCAAAATCATTGAAACAAAATACTATCAGTTAGGTGAGCTAAAGAACAAATACAGATTTAAGTAGATAGTGTAATTTTTCAGTAGATATTATAAATGTAAGATTCATTTCAAATTTGTCAGTTAATTCATATTTATACTTTTAGTTTTGACTGCAGCTGTTTTCAGGGACTAGAACCATATACATCTACAAACCTGGGGACAGATTAAATACTCAGTTTATCATTTAAAATACTTCCTTTCTTAGGAGGTGACTATAATCAATGCACAAAAGATAGATTCAAGAAAAATATAAAGCTATTATTGCCTGTTCCTAAATAACTGCAATACATAAACAGATCTCTTGTTAGGTCTGTTCAGAGAGAAGAATAAATAATGGTGTAGTGATCATTACTTTATAAATGTATTAGTCATTTAAAACAACTTGGTCGATTCCATGCAGGATTTGAGGTATAACTTTATGCCAAGAATGCAAACAATATTTATTTGTTTATCTAAATTGACCGGGACATGTTACTCTAATAAATATATTTTTAGCATGAGCAGGTCTCTGAAAAATAAGTCCTGTTCAGATGACCAATGGCATTATAAATGATGGTATGATCATTTGTTTCAATATATTTATTCAGTAAATATTTATCAGGATCTGAAAAATATCCCTTCCCCCGTATAATATATATTATAATATATATATATATATATTATAATATATATTATACCAGGAGAGGTATAATTCAGGTAAACAAATCGATGAAGAATACATTCATAATTAAAATAGTTATCAAACATACTAAGGATTTCAAGCATCACTTTGTGGACAATTAATAAAAAGTATTCATAGATAAAAAATAGAGGTTTGACACATATTTCAAGAACTAGTGACTAAAATTTATCTTACTGTTAATTGTTGGTCATACATCCCTCTAGTCTGATGTCATTATTATTGTGTAATGAAGAACAAAAGAATAAAGGCAAAGAACTGATAGAGAAAGGTTTTGATTCTTCCTTAAGTCTCTTCTGATGACGACCTTCCTAGTTTAAACATTATAAAAATCTTTGCCATTTTCCGCAACATGGATGAAGAAGGATTGGAGAAGATTATGCAAAATGAAATAAGTTAGGAGAGAGACACATACCAGATGATTTCACTCATTTATGGAGTGTAGGGAAACGACAAAGCTAAGCCAAAACAAATCCCAGGAATCTGACTGTAGAACTGAAGATTCCCAAGGGGAACAGAGGAGGTATGGGGAGCAAATTAAGGAGGAAGTCCATGGAATATGATGGATGATTCTGGGTGCTTTGGTGGTGGGTGTGGTATGGTGATAGCAACATATGCCTGAAGAAGAGTGAACTTACCTCTAAATCAAACGTAGTGTTACAAACCAGTATCTCAATAAAATAGCGACAACAATAGAAAAGTCAACTTTAAAAGAATTCCTCTTGTTTCAAAAGAGTAGAATTGAGGAGGCAAGATTTCTAGTCTGAAATCTAGATTTTTTTTTAAACCAAGTATTTCCATTCCCAGTTTATCAAGCAAAATAACAGAGATAAAATTTATTAACTAGATAAACTTAAAAACAACCTCAGAATATGGTTAATTAATTTTAAATAAGTTAACTATGCTAAGACAAAAATCTTTGTATAGATTATATCAAATTATACATATTTTCCCTTATGAGAATAAATAGGATGCACGAATCGTGTTCATTATATAAGGGAAATTTATTTTTCCCCAATTTTATAGGGTTTTTGTTTAGGAAATCATAATAAGTTAATTCTTTTGTTTCTTGGAGTTAAATAAAACATAAACAGAATTGTGTTTTATTGTCAATAATGGCACAGTGCCTGTCTTCTGGTTCTCAGCTCAATCGATGCTATTATCATTCTATATCACCCTGTGTAACCTCAATTGAACAATAATGGAAATGAGTTATTTAGGACATCAGTAGTGACATGAAATCACGTTGTATCAGTTATCCTTGATTAACTTTATGTAAAGTATTCAGGCAGAGGTCTTGGAAAACCTCTCTTAGAACTGTGGCTAAGCTTTCTAAGGGAGGAAAGGAAATAATTTTCATTTGGGCAATCAATCAATGAATAAGCAGCTTGGTTCCAACTGGAAAGCTGTTATTGCATTGTCAGATAGAAGCAATTATTAACCACGTCTTGAACAGAATATTTCTACTACTTTCATCTCTCCTGATGAGCAGACAAATGGGTAGAAGAAAAATGAGTTGACCAAAATACATAGAGTTGAAGATGATGTATTTTCAAGGTACCAAGGTGTAAATGAAATTCCTAACAGCTTCCATTGTGTCTGAACACAGTAGAGTAAACTAAGTCAAAGGCACTGCTTCTGTGTGATAACGTGGCACAGCTCCTGTTCATTTTGGATTCAGGAAAACAGCCAAACAGAAGAAGAAGACAAAGACTCTGGCCTTAAGGATCTCATAGCTGTGTAAACAGAGTCAACTCAGTGTAAGAGCATGATATATATATCATGATTAAAGTCATTCCAGGGTGCCCTGAAGTGTACTAGCAAGGAATCTGACCCATACTAAGAGGGCCAGGAAGTTTTCTTAGACAGGATTTTTAAGAATGCATGCATTTGGGCAAATGAACAAGATAGAAAGAAGATAGTATGTAGAAAGAAGGGCAAAAGAAAGAGGATTATCAAATAACAAGCAGGAATGAAAACCAAAAGTATGTTGCTTAACGTGGCTGATTATGAAATTAGAAATGGGTTGGGACACATAGAGAGGACTAGGAGATTGACGTCGCAGAGATTGACACAGGGTAATTGCTGAAGGGGAGCAGAGACAGCTATTTTATCAGGGAGAACCAACTGACATCTGGCCTAAGGAAGCAATTTAAAAAAGAGGAAAAGATGAAGGATGGGAAAGTTCGCAAAATTAGTTCTCAAAATAACTGAATCTCCCATTTAATCTCTAGGGAAAAAATCCAAAGGGGTATTGAATCTTGACTATGATGGAGGGAATCCAGCAACTTCTTGACGCATTGCTTTTTTTACCCTAAAACTGTGGTATTCAAAGGGGACAATTTTGCCCCCTCCACCCACCATATATATTTGGCAATATTTGGGGATGCTTTTGTTTGGCACACTTGTCCGGGATGCTGGTTCTGTCCTCTGGTGAGTAGAGGCCAGAGATTGTCTTAGGCTTCCCGTGAATGCAGCACAGAACCCTTCTCAACATGAGAAGAATCATTTCAGCCCCAAACATCAACAGTGCTAAAATTGAGGTTCCTGCTACAGGAAGTTGTAGTTGCTGTTTGCATATTTAGGGGTTTGTGGATTGAAGTAGGAGCTTCAAGAGAACAGATTCAATTTGCATTCTCTTCTGAGCAGAATGGTGAAAGTGGTTAAGATGACCTTCATCCCCCAAATCCAACACGTCTCAAAGTAATGAACAGAATTGAACAGAATTGCAAAACAGAAAGGTGAGAGGTAACTATTGTGCTGTGGGGGTAGAGGGTGTCTGCCAGGTTGATCTTTGGGGGAAGTTTGAGCTACATAATGGGTAGGCTGTACCGGGGGCCATGATTGCTGAATGGGTTCCAATGTCTGGTCTGCCCTTTGGACCCACCCGCATGCAATCTGCCTTCCGCAAATCTCGTATTTAAGGAAACTGAGTTCTCCTATAACTTACCCCTTAATTCAGGAGACAAGCTTCAGCACTTCCTTTCCTTGCCAGCTTAACATCTGCCACTGCTGACCACTTGATTCTTCAATAAGCTCCAATTTTGGCTCTTGAGCTCTTCAAACTTTGTGGCTTCCTAGTCACTATTTTTTACTCTCCCTCCTGCTTTATACTTCTGTATTAGATTACTAATTTTCTTTCTGTCCCCTTCTTAACCTCTGTCTCGGGCTTCTTCTCATCTCACTGATGTCTCCATTTGAGTGTTTCATGGGCAAATTAAATTCCATGTATCCAAACTTGAACTTTCTTTCTGGTGAGAAGGCTTTTTTTTTTTTTTTTGTATTTCTTAACACTGAATGATGTCAGTATGAAATAGAGATGGCTGCATTAGTTCAGATGATGAATGCGCCAGAAAATCCAAATTGATGGTGGTTTAGCCATCCACGATTTTATTCTGTCATATACAAAGGCCAGATGTCAGCTGTGCTGGGCTTGTATGACAGTTTCATGCATTTCTAGAAATCATTTTCTTCCATGTTAATCCTCTTTCATTTCTATGTTGTTCTTTGGGGTGACTGTCAGAGGTAGCTAGTAGAACTTCCGCAAACACATCAACCATATCAGCCATCAGAAAGGACAAACCAAAGAAAAGTACATCAGGTCCATTTAGGGCACTTGCCTTTGATCAAGAATACAGGGAGAAGAAAAAGGTGTTTACCTACAGTGTGACTTTAAAGGGTAAAGTAAGAAGGACTAGGCAAAGATTTGCTACAGAAGGTGTATTCTAATGGAGTTAGGAGAGGTTTACACTGGGAATGATAACATTTTCAGTTTCTCTATCTCTTTTAACATGTATAGTCATTCTGTTTTTTTTCTAACCAAGGAAATAAATGAATTTATGTTTTGTTCAAAGAAGAAATAAAAAATGAACCTGAGAAAGCGGGTATCATTTTAAGAAATAGCCACCAGTATAGATTATTTGCTTTTCTAAGACTCATTCTTAAAATTTTTTAATCAGATTTTACTAATTTGCCACTAATTTCCATAACTATACAATTTGGGGAGTACTACTTTACATCTCAACCAGTGCCATTCATTTCTAGTTAATGTGGACTATCATAATGCCATTTCATTAGGCAATATTACACAGTGCTTGAGGACAAAATCTTCCTAGCTTCTCCTCCCTGCTCAGCCCCACCCTTCCTCAGGGTGGGGCAGGAAATCAAACCCCCCCCCCTTTCCCTGGGGTTTACCCTATTACAAAGGGAAGGCTTGGAAAGAACATGGAGCTGTTGCTAAATTACCAGTGAGTTCCATGTTCCACGGATGCAGTTGGGGCCACTTTTCACACTCTGCCACACACCCACATCTGACTGTGAATACCCACCTTACTATATCGAGAGCAGTTTTCTATGCAATGGAGTCTCTTCACTGTATTCAGTTCTTAATTCGATTTAACTATCTTTTTTATTAAAATATCAAAATTTGCTTAAAGTTTTTATATAATGTAGTGTGGTATTAAATTTAAAAAACCCACAAAAATTAGGTAGTTGCATATGAGAATTTTCCAAGGCTAACATCTAGAGTACTAGGAAGAACTGGTAAGACAAGATGGAAAAATGAGATCCAGATAAAACAGCCACTTTATCACTTATGTGAGCAGTTTCTTGATATTGGCTGGAACTGTGAAAAGCAACTTTAATTTTCAGAAATAATTCAAACTTGCAGGAAGCCAAATGATTCGAATGCATTTTTTTCCCCCAATGGGCAATTTTATTCTGCATTAAGTAAAACTTTCTCCTATCACCTTTCAAAATATTGCATCCAGGATAAGAGTATATATGTAGTTTTGCCACTTATTTTACAGGATTTGAGACACCATGTTTAGATACCCATATAGTTAATAATTTTTAAGAGTGAGATCTGTTTTAGTATTTCACTGATAGATATTTAGTAATCTCACATTTCAATAAAAAGGCATACTCTGTGTTTTCTCTGTATATGAAAAAATATGTAATAAAATGTAATGTGATAAATGTCTCATTATTCTCCCATGAAATACTCTAAAGATTTAAAATTAATTGTACAGTATAGGTGCAGGATTTTATGCTGAGGACAGCTCTGACATGCTAATTAGAGGGTCAAATAAATTTGAATGTAAACTTGTCTTAATTGGAAAGGTTAGGAAGAAACACTGACTGCATCAGTCACCCCTGAAATATTCTGAGCAATTGAGGTGCAGGATTTCTACCCCCCAAGCAAATCAGTTCCTGCTGAGAATATATTTTTGCTTATAACTTTCTCTGCAGTGAATAAACTTGAATTCTATAGTTAGTTTAAGCTTTACATATTAAAGTTGAAATTTTCACTGTGTGTGTGTGTGTGTGTGTGTGTGTGTGTGTGTGTGTGTGATTTTCCTCCCTCTCATTTCCTTCTTTGATTTGAAATACACATATGTAAGACTGTGCTACTATGCCTCGCTCAATTTTATTTTCTGGGGCTTCTTTTTTACACTTTATTTTGGATAATTTCTTCACTTTCACAGTTATTTTCTTTGGCTGAGTTAATCTCTTTCAGAATTATTTTCATTCAGATGTTGTTTTTCATGTCCAGAGCTTCTAATCGGTATTTTCATATGTTCTGTTCCTCTCCTTATCATTTCCATGCGTCTCTTCCATCTCTTCCCCTATTTCAAGAATTGTAATAGCTTCCATTCCTTGTGTACTATTTCTGTCATTTCTGTTATCTGCTGCAGTTGCCATATTTTCCCCTCCAGGTGATGGGGCGTAATTGTGTGTGTCTAACAATCAGCAGTGCACCCATATTGTGATTTTAATGTTTGACTTTTTTGTCTAGCCTAGAGTTAATTTGGGGGGAATTATTTTAATCTTTCTGAGCTGACTTTTGGCTTATTAGCAAAAGCAAACTTCACTCTAGGGACAATTGAACATTACTGACAAACTTCTCACAACCCAATTGAGTGTTGCTTGTGTTGCAAACAAGGTCACGCTCCTCTGACATTACATCTTTTCAAATGTCACTCGACAGTGATTTTGAAGAATAAATAGATGCTATTTCAACTATAGTGTTTATAATAATTATGAATGCTTAAGATGTATACTTTTTATTTAGGAGAAAATTGTCATTATTAGGATAAAATTATTAGAGTAAGCTGTGCTCTTGTTTCCAGAATAAGCTGCGTTCACCACATACCCACGTCCTCCTCTTCACGCCCCCTCCTCCCTTGTCTGTAGCCATGTAACTGTAACGGGGGGGTCCCCAGCGAAAGGGGAGACTCAAGGTTTCCAGCCCCACCCTGAGAAAGGGTAGAGCTGAGCAGGGAGGAGAAGCTAAAAGGATGGGAAGAAGGAAGGCAGGAGAGCAAGGAGGACCAGAGGCACTTGGAGCAGAGACATTGAAGAAGCTACTCTTGCTTCTTGGCCTTGAACTTGTCCCTGGGACTGGGGGACATGGCAGGGGACACTTGAAACCAATGTGGGAAAGAGCCCTGTGGGGAGGTTAACAATGGCAGCCTTTATCTTTGTTTTGATTTTGTTTTCTGACATGTTTTTAGACATGTTTGGTCCCTTCTGGCCCTTCCCAATGGGTCCTCCTCAGAAGGTGCCTTAGATAATGGCAAATTTCCAGTCCTCAGTGACCCTGCTTTGGGCCAACCCTGTTTGGGGGGGGGCATTTACCCACAAGGGGATGGGTAACTGGGTGTTTTACATGAAAATTATTTTATCTATTCTTTCTCTGTTCTTCTCTTTATTGCACACTAGCTGCATTAAAATTCCTTTCCATTGACGGTCTAATAAACTACATGTTTTGTCTTGATGAGGCGGATGGCAGAACCCATTTAGAGGGGGCAGGTTTGGGGATCCTGGATGCACTTTTCCCTGTTAGTAACATAATTGAGTCTGGTAAAAAAAAACAAAAACAAAAACAAACAAAAAAAATAAGTAACATGACCCCAACTCTAGTCAAGAGTTCATAAGATTGTGTGAGCCTCTTCCATTCCTCACTCTCCCTTTCCCTGTTAATCACGGAGAACACAAATTCAGATGGTGACAGTGACTCAGCAGAATAGAACAGCCTGGACACAGCCATTACCTAGAGCACAACAGGTCGCAGCTCCATCTTAACTACATCAGATGGTGCACACTCGAGGGTTAAGCTTTTATATTCTTAAGCTATTTAGATTTTAGGATTAATTTGCTGCTGAAGTAGAGTCTATCACATATTGCCTAATACAGTACTGAAGCTGAAATGTACCAATATTTAGGTTATCAGGAGGCTGGCCAGAAGCCTTGGCTCTCCCTGTAGTACTCCTTCCTGACACCCTAGAGAGAAGACGCTGGAGCTTAAACACAGCCCTGGAACTTTATGTTGTCACCACTCTGATTTACCTTGCAATGGAGGTAAGAACTATTACCACACAGTCTTCTGCTTGAGGAAACCACTGTTTTCTTCCTGGATAATGCATAACCCCAGCTCCATGTTGGAGGCGAGAAAATGCACGTCAAAGCTATGAAAATTCCCACATGTGCACAATCCCAATCATCCTTCTGGGAGTTATTAAATATAAGGGAACAACTGAGGATCATGTACTATTTTTTAAAAAAATTCTTTTATCTCAATGCAGATGTCAAGATGAAGAAATCAGAAAAGGAACTGGACGGAAAAGTTTCCATTTTCTATGCTGCTAATAGGTTACAACAAAATTAGTGGCTTAATGCACATATGTGTTATTTCCCAGTGTTCCTGGGTCAGGAGTCCTGGCATGGAGTGATCGGGTCCTCGGGGTGTGAATGGATACCTTGGAGAAGCTCGTGGGCTGATTGATGCTTCACTGGGCAAGCGTCTGCGTCCCAGCACCCTCCTGTGGCGGATTCACTCATTTGTGTCTGGAGGCCTGAGCATCTGGGCTTCTTGATGATTCTCATGTCCTAAGTTCCTGAAGGTCGCAGTTCCTGGGGCTGCCCACACCTCTGAGCCCTGGGACCAGCCCTAGCGTGGCCACACCTTCATCACTCAGCAAAGGAGTGTCTGCTGCTTCTACCAGCCAGGAGTCTCCCAGAATGCAACGCCAGCATGGAAGGGGCGCCCCAAGCTCTCCCGCGCAGCAGAGAGGCTAAGGCCGCTTGGAGGCGGGATGTTAGCGCTTCTGCGGTTGTTGGCCAGTGTGGTTGGCTGCAGGATCTAACTGAAGAGGGAAAGAGCCGCCTTGGAAAGAACGCTCTCCGAGAAAAAACGGTTAATTGATGTGTTTAATATCATTGCAAGACAAAGCAAAATGACGCAAGTCTTAACTCCTGTGAAAACAAAAGGGTGTCTTAGAAAGGTAATTATAAACGCTAAATATTGAATTCATCAAAATTGTAATAAAATTATTTTGGCGATTTCTCACATGCACAGGCGGGCAGGGGATCGCAAGAGGCCTCTGGGGTTCCTGAGGGCTGGACGGGCGCGTGTATGTGTGAGTCTATGGTTGGGGGAGGGAGAGCGATAGTTGAACCCTCATATTCCATAGTAGCACATCAGTACGTTCATATCTAAAACAAAATAGAAAAATAAGGGCAGCTTTAGCACATTAATAAGCAGTGCAGCATTTTTAAATCAATGGAGCAATTCACTGAAAATTTTTGTCTGTGGTGAGTAAACAGGGGGCTGTAGTTACCAATGTCAAGGACTGTTGTTTTCTGCTACAGCTTCCTCTGATTATTTGATTTTTTAAATCTCTGCACTTGCATAATTACAGTAACAATAAAAATTAAGAATGAATATAATGAGAACATTAGCATTTTACTACTTTCACCTTAGCTATGTGAATGTGTATTATGAAACTTACATGTCTTAAATTTGTTGTAAAAAAAGCTGGTGGCACCTCCCTACTTCCTTCATACCCATAGGTCTGATGAATTCTGCGATGACAGAGAGAATCTCTTTCGAGGAAACGAGAAGAAATGTGAGAAAAAATAAGATGGTTGGTGGGAGAGGGGAACCCAATGATGATTGGTAAGAATACATTTCTTTAACTTTATAATTTTTGCCAGTCTAAGTGTTACATTAGAAGAAGGTAGGAAGTGAGCAATGAACATGATAAATTGCCTACTGTGTGCTGGGCCCTGCATCGATGCTATAGTTTCTCTCTGCTTACTCCTCAAGTTCACAGACAATGTATACATCAAGTCACAGAGGAGCAGACTAACAATGAGATGTAAAATCAGTTGTTAAAACAAACCAATTCTCTTCTTGCCAGAGCAAGAGTTGAACCCAAAGCCTTTTCTGACTCAAAAAACCTCCCCAAGAAATGCCTTTGAAATGTAATTCTTTGCATCAGTCCTTTGCAAGCAAATTTGATTGATTTATTAAGTGTAGACTTCCTTCATTGTTAATTAAATATTAATTAAACATTAAATGTTTGCATTAATTATTTTAAACAGACATCTCAAAGATAAATTTTTGTGTTGCTCTTGGAAAATGGTCAAGGCAATAGTTTTATATCTATTTTCATTACATTTGATATATTCAAATAGCATAACCGTATTTTATTGAATGTAGGTAGTTAATTAAAGAAACTTGCTATGCAGAAATAGTGGATTCTTACGTATTTTTTACCTAGTCCTATGGCAACTTGGTTTATCTATTTGATTAAATCTTGATGCATGGTTTAGCAATAAATCAATATTTATTAGACTCATTACTGTAAAGTTGATATTTTACTAAATCTTTGGTGAGACTTTGCTAATTGTGGATTCAATTTACTGTATATAAATAAATGTAGTGCTGGCTATGGGGTTTATGTTCATTTTTAAGAAGAGAGGTTTTATTCTAACTAGTGTCCACTAAAGAATCCATAGTTTTGACATATTTAGGACTTTGGATGATGAGTTTTAAAGAAACTCCGACAGAGACTTGGCTACAGGAGCCCATGGAGGATTTAGGGGAGTCCAGGCTAAGGGCCCTCTGACTCTCAGATGCCTGGCGGGGGTAGTACTTAGTCTGTGGACATGTGAGAATGTGCTGGCTCAGGCAGTAGAGGTGGGATGACCCTAAACCCAACTTAGGAAACAAGGTGGCCAATGGGTCGTGCTAAGTGGCTTTGGCACAACTCTGCTTTTGAATACAGCACTTCAAAAAAAATAAAATGAAATAACATGCTAACATTAAAAAAAAGAAACAAACTCCCAGCTGGCCAGTTTGGGTTGCCCCACTCCCTGCATTTATTGTTGGAACAAAAACAAGTAGAGGTGTCCTTTGAATGGTGATGCAGAAAAATCATAAAGGCATTAACATCTCAACAGTGAAGAAATTCTATTCATTAGTCAGCTCATTTGCATGAAGAGAAGTCTGCCCAACAAACAGTGGGTGAAATGACAGAGTGCTTTAGTGCTGATACAAATGAGCACCAACAGGCAGAGAGAAACACCAGGCCTTTCCTGGAAGCCCCGGGTCTTGATTACAGGGGATAAAATCTGCCACCAAATGTCTGGGTGTGCATTGCCGACGTGCGTGCTTCAATTGGACCTTTTAGCTTTCCCATTGGGACATGAAAAATCCATTTGTTTAATGGGTTCCTGAGCACAGAAATATGCACCAGCATTATGCCCGTGACTTACGCCTCCATCTTTAGCCTGTTTTTAAGTAACAAGATACTAATATTTCTGACTCTAAATTGTTAGCTTCTATGAGAAATGTTACAAGATTAGATTCTTTATGTCTATTAGAAAGTATATTTAATTTTCCATAACAATGACATGTTACGAGAGAATTTACAAGTAGAAATGTGAAAGATATGGACATTTACCCCTCAAGCACTACAGTCCTGGTATTCACCGGGGAAGGAGCGTGTGAGTGTGTGTGTGTACACACATGTGCTGGAACATGCGAGAGAAGGTTTTCATGTGGATGAGTGTGTGTGGGGGGGGCACAGGTAGAAGCTGATGATCATCAGATGGTCACCTAACGAACTTGAAGACCCATTTCCAGCTCTCTTGCTGTCTGCTGGGCTGGCGACATCTTTTAAGCATCATTTAACCTGAAGCATGATGAAGAGAGAAAAAGGACCAGCTAAGACTTAGAGCCTTTGTTTCTCCTGCTAGACCAGGTTAGCATTTTGCAGATGGTGGGTTTCCGAATCAATAATCCTGTTAAAGGCATCTAACAGCAGTAGCTCTTAGATGATGTAATTTGGAATTTGATTTGCTTCTTAGGTTAAGACAAATGAATCTCATTTGCCGTGTAAAATATCTAACATCATGAGAAGAATGCCTTCTGTTTTGCTTCTCACCCAAGGGCATTTTACAGAATAGAAGACAAGGTTATAGTAACACTCCCAGTACTGCAGAAAACTGCAGCTACAGACTGTGTTTTGAAAGCTTGCTTTTTTCACTTACTAGGTTATCGCAAGTGGTAGCCACGCTTGTGGAGGTATTTGTAGCTTTATATTGTGTTAGGAGAAATAGAATCCCCCGGTACTACAGCTGCACTTTTGATTTGTCATTTATTTGGAATAAATAGAGGGTGGTATGCCAGTTGCCATGGAAACCAGTTCTACTTTGGAGCAGTGCAAGACCTTTAAGCACGTTTGAAATTGCTTCCTCCTCATTATGTGCCAGCAATGAAGAAGGTGTAGTATGCAATTAAATAGAAATGAAGGTTTCATTTAAAAATTAAATTACATTTTCTGGATTGTTCTTGTCCAATAAGCTTAAGAGACAGCATCACTACCTGCAAGACAGATGGGATGCATATTTTGAAAAAAGGAATCATACTCTTAACTGCTCTGTGTGTGTGTGAGTGTGTGTGTGTCTGTGTGTGTGATAGAGAAACAGAGAATGATCCTTTCATAGAAGTTTATTTCGAAAATATCAATTCCATTTAGAATATTCTATAAATCTTGCTAAATGTTGAGATTTGTTTGTAAGTTATAAATCAATAGAGTTAAGTAGTAGGTAGAGACAAAAAGACAATAATAATGCAGATTTTAAAAGAGACTCTTTTAGGGAAAGTTAATGAAAATAAGAGATGATTCTACAGCCAGTGCCCTGGATACAGCCGTTCCAACAACAGACATGTACGTGGTAGTCGGCCAAAAGGTGATGATTTTACATCATGAAAGCAAATAGGAAGCTACCCTTAAAAGAAAAAATGTATCATTTGAAATACTCTTCTAGTCTTAGGTGTTTGTAGATAAGCCATCCCTGGAATATAAAATGCAATGATAAGTAATTATTAAAAGGGGATCAAAAGGGGAACACCTTAGTTATAGACATGAATGCATATTTCATACACTGTCTCAACCGTTGTGAGGTGGCAGTGTAGACCAACTATTCTCTTCACTTTACCTATTAGTTATTTGCTGCAGCCCATTGAGACACTCACTGAAACATCTGAGATTCAGTGTCCCCTGCCTTCTAGTGTTACGTTCTTTCCACTTCTCGATTTCTATTTAAGACTAAATTTGCAAAACATGCTGTTTTCCCTTAACTCACTGAGGAAGAGATCATGAATTATTTAGGGATACAATTTAACTGCTCTTCAGCGTTCCAGAGTGTATATGATGAAGGATGCTTAAAAATGGAGATTTCTTGTTCTTTTTAGCATCAAACCATATTTGCTTATTTTTCACAGGTCTCAAGTTAGTTTTCTGGTTCATCACATCGTTCAAGCAGATTGGCCCTGGTTTGACATGGCTGTCATGGAAATATCCCTGTTTTGTGGAGAAGATTACTTTTGGGGGCAGGATGTGTTCACTTAATGAGGTGGGATTTATGTTTGGTAGTTCTCTGCTCAGTCAATTCCTTCCTGGTGATGAACCCCAAGGCAATGGAGCCCGCATACTAGAAAGAGATTTTGTGGAGATGCGAGAAAGGATTACTCCATAATGACAGGAGCTTCCTTGGTTAGGAGCAGCTGCTGGCCCAGCAGTTCTGGGACTTGCTTGAGACTGCTTGAATATGTTCACAGCAGGCAGGGGCTGGCTGCATGCTGGGAAAGTGCTGCATCACCAAATCCCGTCTGCTGGAGTGTGCTGGCCCCGTCCTGTTTCGTACAGAGCCTTTCTAAAGAGAAAGTTTATGCTTCTGTCAAATCAAAATTATGCTGTTCACTGTATAATCAATGCACTTCGTATAATCCCCTACAGAAATTAGCACTTGGGAAGTATTATGTGAGTTCTTTGTTGTTAAGTGTGAGGGTTCTTCTTTATCAAAATCATCAGAGCAACTAGACTTAAAAAAAAAAATGTATAGAATTGCTATTGTGTTGCTTTTCTATTCCAAAATCTCTTGTCTGTATTTGGGAATGTAAAGGTTGAGCAAAGTGTTGGCTCCTGACTGAGATGATGGTCATGTCAAATGTCAAAAAGGGGAGTCCAGGTTGTTCTTTGGGTTCAGGGAGGCTGACCGAAGGAAGAGGTGCCCAGGCTTTGCACACTGATGCCAGCCCCGTGTTCTTCTGTTCTAGAAACTAGTATGCTGGCCTAAAAGAGTGACAACCTGCTTCTCCAATTTTTTTTAAAGATTTATTTTTATTTATTTATGCGTTCAAGACCTGGGTGCAGGCCAGAGGTGTGGGGTGGTGAGAAGATTCACCAGAGAGAGACGGGGGGAGCAGAACAGGCAGATCTACTGAAATCCACTGCTGAGGGGAACAGCCGGGAGACATGTTGTGCCATGTGGGAAGCTCCCTGGCCGGGGATGGAACTCAGGCTACAGTGTCTGGTTATAAGTTGAAAATGTTGAGACTTTAACCCCTGTGCCACAAGGGAATCCCTAAACAACACAAAATTTTAATATTACCCTAGAGACTTTCTGTGAGCCTCCTTCCTATCTCTGTGAACCCACATGAAACCAATATACTGTCTTCTAAAGCATAGATTGGGTCTGCCAAATTTGAACTTCATATGAATAGAGGCACAAAATATATATTTCTATGTCTTTGACTTTCACTCCATGCTATATTTGTGAGGTGCACCTATCATTCTGTGAAAACTTGTATGCTGTTGTACAAGTGTATCCCAATTTAGGTGGCTCTTGATGTTTCCAGCTGGGGATGCTATGAGAATCTGCAACATCTTTTGGTGAACATGTCTACGTATTTCTGGGGAATATTTTTACTTACTTATTGTGGGTGCATTCCTAGGGTATGAGTGGGGATGTGTGGCTTTAATAGATACTGCTGAATTGTTTCCAGTGCATTTGGGCACATTTGCTCTCTCCTCTGCTGTGGTGCATAGTAGTTGCAGTTGCTCTGTAGCTCACCCACAAGATATTTGACTATATTTTAAATATAGTAATTTGAGAGGACATACAGTGTGTCATATTGTAGCTTTACCTTTTAGTTTCCTGATCACTAATAAATAAAACATTTTTTATGTGTTGGCTATTTTGAAGTGGACTTTCATGTGTTTTCCTATTGCCTCAGCTAACATTTGTTTTATTGCTTTGTAGGTTCTGTTTTTATAATCTCTTTTATTTTCTAATATATATTTATTTGTATTTATTCACACTCAGAAGTCTGCCATTTTACCTTGATCATGTGGGTTTTTTAAATTGTGGTTAGCTGTGTTTACTTCTATTTAAGTACTCTTTAAAAAATTGCCCTGTCTACTTCTAAAAAATGTATTGCTCTAACCTTTTACACTTAGAGCTACTACTCATTTGGAATTGATTTGGGGTAAGTGGTTTGGTGAAAAATTTACAAATGGTTCTCCATCGCATTGCCATATCATCCTTGCCATAAATCAAACAATCATGCATGTGTGGGTTTGTTTCTGTACTCTATATTTGATCCTAATGGATTATTGGTCTGTCATTTCACCAGTACCATCCTGCCTTTGCTACTATAAATCTTTTATGGATCTTTCTATGTGCTAGTGTCAGTTTTCTAAGACAGCTCCATTTTTTTTTAAGATTGTCTAGAATATCTCATTTCTTTGCATTTTCATATAAATTTTGGGTTCAGATATTACATTGCCTATGTATGATATTAGTATATAATATTAACATACATTAATAGTCTATTATATATATTAACGAACACTCACCAAATACTCAGATGGATATCTTATTAAAGGACTCTTAGTTTCTTATGTATACAACATGATGTCAAGTTGACAAATGCATGTAATTTTTTTATTTCACATACCCATGATCACTTCCTTAGGAAGAAGAAATGTGTCCAGTCTAAGAATATTGAGGTCAGTTACCCTTATGAAGTGTGTGAGAATATGTATAGCCTCCCAGCTGACCTTCGCTTGATAGTTTTCTCTTACTTTTTCATTGAAATAAATGAATGTGTCCACAAAGTGAAATGCACTATCTTAAGTGTGTGAGTCAATGAATTTGGGTGACTGTATATAAATCCTGTTGACAACACTGGAATTATGTGAGATTTTCCACCTTTTTGGAATATGCCTCCCAACAGTCCACCTCCTCCCTCACTGTCTCTTATCATCCAATCTGTATCATAATGCAAGTATTTTTCTGTTCTACTTCAGCTATGTGGAATCATAGAATATGTCCTTTTTGTCTGTTTTTTTTTATTTAACATGATGTTTCTGCGGTTCATCCATGCTATTTGTGTATTGTGTTTTTCTTTATGGCTAAGTAGTTTCTTATAAAAAAACTCAAATGATTTTAAAAGTTTTCTTGTTCACAAATGGACATTTTTGTGATTTTTCAATTTGCGACTATTATGAAAAAATGCTATAAATGTCTTTATATGGGTCTTTTTGGTAAAATATTTCACATCCTTTAAAGACCTATCTAGAAGTAGACTTGCTTGATCATGGTGACAACTAAATTGTCTCCATTTGCCAAAGAGGTTTCAACCAATAACCTTCGATGGTTCCAGATTTCCATTTACAAGAACAACAAAAAGCTTAGATATTCATTGAAAAATAATTTTAAACTAAAAGGTGACAAAAATTACATAAAGATTCAAGAACTGATTGTCTTTAGAAGTATTGACCTAGATTACAAAAGCATATTGAAGCATTTTAATGAAAATGCAATCTTAACTAACTTCTAAAATGAATATTATTAGTAGATACTTACAAAGAGTTCTTAAAATGTTATATGTCACCTCATAATTTTAAAGTTGGTCCAGTTGTTTTTGCTTTTATATGTCTGTGCACAGTTGTATTTGTTTTATTTTTATTTTTAGGGAATGTGTTTGACTGACTTATTCAAATTTACTTCAAGTATTTTTGTGCTATAATTACATCATAAGTTGAAAATAAAATGGGCAAAAACAAAAGGAGTGCATCTTGAATTTTTGTCCTGGTAACATTTTAAAAATACTATTAATTAATATAAATATATTTTAAAACTCTTAAAGAATTTGAAAAAAAACTATAAGGATTTTTATAGTAAACCATAAATTTATTCCAGCATGCAGTAATTATGAGTCAAATACACACTAGAGTGTGGAACATATATGAGAGAGCAAATGACCTTTAATTGCCAGAAGCAATATAGTGTGTTTGAAGTGTTGGTTGATGCCGTTTTCCTTTGTATCTTTGATCTACTTCAGGGGAATAGTTAACTAGTATTCATTATCCACATGGAAGCTGATTTAAGAGATTCCCCCATGTCAGTTGCAGAACAATTTAAGTTTGAGCTCCAGGCTAAAATTGTCAACCCTGTAATATTGATACCTTGCTGACCTTTTCAGTGAGATGTAATTGGACTATGTGAACATTATTTTTTTCCTTCATATTTCATAAATTTGACCAAAAAAGCGATGATAGAATCTTTTAAGGTCACAGATTTTAATGGGGAGACATTGGGGTAACAAGCAAATTATTTTACTTACAATAATGATCAATGTAGAGCACTGAAAGATAGTTTTATAATAATGAGGGAAATATCTTTTCACTATCACCTTTGACTATTACTATGGAGAACTTAGTTTTGGGAACTTTTACATTATTATAACCACTGCCAGAAAAGTCTTTATTTATAATTGCATATCTGGAATAAAATAGTATTATGCTAGACATACTGAAAACAAAATGTTTAAAAAAATTCATGGAGCACATAATTCTACTTTTAATGAGTATGTTATACAACATTCTTTTTCTTCTTCACAATTTCATCTGCAAATTAGAAAGAGAAGATAAATTTAGCTGTTCTTATTTATTCCTTTTTTTTAGCTATGAAAACTTCCAAAAGGAGTTTTAACAAGTTTCCTAATTATGGCAGAAGTAGAATAGAAATCCCAGGTACTCCAAGTCTAAATCTTTTCTCTTTTCTCCCCTTCTGTCTATTGTCATAGAAGGCTAAAAATTTGGCATGGTGGCTCTGTTCCAGAGGAACCTTCATCAAAGCAAGGTGCCATATCCTTCACTACCACTTACGTGCAGCCATCTTGGATTACAGTTCCCAGTGTGCCATGAATCAGACTTCCTGAGTGAGGGAACAGCAAGAAATGAAGGGTGGAATTAAATATCTATGTTCACTATATAACAGAACACATGTGGGCTTGGGACTTCTTGCTTCTGGAACCTGATTTGCATCCTGCTACCACTTGTTAGCAGGACTGTTGGTATTTGACCACTTTTTGGTCAGTTAACATTCTTTCTCCCCCTACCTCCTCTAGCTGCCATTGTAAATAAACCCATTTTATTCTTCATTTCTCTCTGCACGTCTGATGTTGTGTTTTATCCCAAAATTATTAAATGTGTGGGTGAGGACTCATACAAAGGTCACCTCATTTCCTTCATTCAACTCATTTTCTTTCTACTATTTTTGTAGTTTAACACTTACTTTTCTTACAGTATTAAGATGTAGTCCTTTTCCCTCCAGTAAAATTTCCCTCAGTCTCTAAAAATATATCAGACATAATATATTGTATTATCCAGTATTGCAGTTTACTATTGATTTATTTTAATTGAAATGCTTCTGAAATGTATAGTTACTTGTAATAGTGTGTGAAAATGTAAGATTCTCCCTGTTTGCAAAAGAAACTTCTAGCTTCTTATAAAGAGTATTTTCTTACTATTTAATAATTTGCACATTTATCACTAAGTATGCAATCCTAATCCCTATAATTTTATTTGACATGTTTTAAAACTATAAAAATGACATCTAAGAGTAAGAATTTATGTTAGTTATCTAATGCAACTTATCATCCCATAACTTAGTGACTTAAGCAACATTTACTTTCTCTCACAATATGTATGGAACTCAAATTCAGTGGGGGAAGTTCTAGTTTTGCTGCAGTTATCTAAAAGCTTGAGTAGGACTGGAAGGTGAATTCATATGACTTCATTATTTAAACCTCACTGTGGACTGTTTGCATGTCTCCCTGACACACAAGTCAACGTTCTCTTGAGTGATGCAAGAATTACCAACGTAGTAGTTTCTATGCTTATATCTCATAACCTTGAATTGAAATAAATATACATTACTATATTTCTCTGAAGATCTGCCAATATTTTCAATGAGGTATCTACTAGTCACATTGGGCAGCAGGCATGATTTTCTGTAGGAGGAGACTACTCAAGCTTATAAATTCCAGTAAGTTAGGAATGGAGGCCATTTTGGAAAACAAATATTATAGATTTGTCCCTGGAGTCCAGGGGTTTACATTACACATTATAAATATCCTTACTCCATTCCAAGGGTCTCAGAAGTCTCATCTTAAAGCAGAAGGTTGGAGTCCAGGATATCATCATCTAAATGAGATCCAGAGGTGAAAGTATCTTCTTTAGAGTGTAGTTTAGAGTTGTTTAAAGTGTCATTTCTGCAGGATAGATACTTTAGATGGAAAGACCTGTTAACTAAGGAGATGAGTTACCTTCTTCTCTCTATGTCATACACTCATAATTGTGGGACAAGAATAGGATAATTACTGTAGATTTTCCCATTCACAAATTGGAGAAACAAGGATTTATATGAGTTGCTATTCTATACAATCAGAGGTTTCCCTTCAATTTTATGGACAACTGCCCTGGCATTCTTAGCTGTAGGGTATGAAAGGAAGGAGCTATGTGGTTGGTTCACACACCTAAATTCCTTAGAATGCAGGGCACTCCTTGATTGACTTAAGTGTTTATTGAAGTTATTTTTAGAAACTCAGGTGAAATAGATTTAGGTAAAATATGTTAGGGGAGCTAATTCTCCAAAACCAGTACATAAATGATTGATAGATAAAGCTATCTAAGGAGTATACACACGTTACTGGAAATATAAAGTTTGAAAATTGAGGAAGAGGGAGTATCTTAGTCCAGGAAACCATGTGTGCAGGTATGTGTGTGAGCACATGCAAGCAAACATGCACATATGTTTATGTTGGAGCCATGTTGTGGGGAGGAAATGGTGACTTCCTTCTAGAATAATCAGAAACATACTTACATTTACTTATATTTTTATCGGTAAAGCTTACGAGAAATTTTGACTTGTGTGATATAGGCCAATTTAATTTGGGGATACAGGTGCTATAATTTATAGCTAAACTTGGAATATATCATGGGATTATCAAAATAAAGGAATAATTATTCTAATCTTTTGACCCAAAGCTCTCTGAATTATATATCTGTACTTTAAATGATAGTAATTAAAATTATCAGTAAAGGTTTTATTTGTATATCTGATTTTGAGGAAAATATGGACACCAGTAATGACTTATTTTAATCTCAAAGCATTTCAATGTATAATAAAAAAAATTCCTCCCCTATAATTACTATGAAAAACCACAAAAATTGCAAATGAATGGATAAATTAGTAACATGGATTAAGCATGAAAACTGGTTTAATAACCTTAGCTATCAAACTAATTGTGAATAACTGGAAATGTTTCATTCAGAACTGTTTCATAGAGTGATTAAGTGTGATTTGCATAATTTTCTTTTAGAATAAAAATAGATCTAAAATATTTTGTAAAATGGGAGCAGAAAAGCACATCTGAACAAAATATTTCATAGAGCAATGTGGGAGAGTTGACTTTTAGGTTTTATTGAAAGTATATGTGAAATAACATCCCATTTTTTATTTATTCATCAAATTATTCAATTATCTATTTATTCAACAAATATTTTGAATTAGATTTCTTCCAGGTTTTGGCATACAAGTTCTCCTATAATTGCCAAAATTTAAACTGGTCCTGTTGAAAGAGATAAACAAATTAACATTCTACATGTAACTGGAATTCTGAAAGGGAACAATGCATTGAGTAGATCATTTACAGAAAATGAATAATTTATTTTGTAATTAGAATTTCAAAGTATTTATTAAGTTCTGTAAATGTTAACATTTTTTAAAATTGTAAAATCACAAACAAATAGCATTAGGGAAGGAAACACCTTTCCAAATCTTTTCAGATCTTCAATGCCATTTTAGTCAGAGAAAATGAATGAACAAATATATTTCTGCATGTTAATTTTATTAATAAAAAACACTTTTCTCCTAGATCCACTCCCCCAAGTAGAAGAAATGTTTTGAAAAGAGTAGTTAGAATAGATAACAATTTTTAAATGTTCAGGAAAACAAAGTTTATCATCACTCTGTCAGATGGGATTCTAAAGCATTTTCCTGACATATCACTCATTTTTCTTAACCTGGCTCTGAACTTAAGTGCTCAGGATTATGGATCTTTCTTCTCAGAGTTTTGAAGGAATCATTAAATAGCAGAAGGAACTGAAAAGCAGCAGGGGAGAAATAGAATAGCAATGGAATAGACAATCTGCCTTGTCTCTCCTATCTTTGCCTTCCTGATTTGACCTTTTTACAACAGCAGGCAGTTGGGTTAGTTTAAGAACACAAGGCTGAGATCGTTCATCATAGGTATTAATGTTTTCATTTTCTATTGAGTAATATTAACGCACACTATAATTTTTAAGTTGCTTGATATTTCTAGGCGTTGATCCAAGTGTTGGGTAAAAATCTGTAACCCACTCAATAACCTCCTGTGGTAGATAATTCTCCCACAATGCAACCCTCATTTTCAGATGAGAAATTGAATCTTTATTGAATTCAGTATCTTGCCCAGGTTTACATGGAAATACACTGCTGATTTGGATTTGAAATTAAGGCTGAACCCAGAACGTGTGGTTCCACTTAGAGACAGTTCTAGATTGTGTGAAACCTGAAGTTGAGAGAACTTTGAAGACCAACTACTAAAAAACATACAAAATTACAAACCTTGAATTAAATACAAATTAAATATTTAGAAAAAACACAACAAATTACAAATTTTCCAAAGCTGACAAATGCTGTAAGCATCACAATAACAAAAAAAAATTTAATAGTAAACTTAATGTAGTGTGTAAGGGTGTTTATTTTCAATGATGTACACCTGACACTCATTTGATGTTATGATGTGATGCTTCAATAAAATACATTAAATAAAAGAGATTTGTATTAATGACCTTGAAAACATCTATGCTGATTTTTTGGCAAAAAATATATGTATATATGTACTTGGCAATATAATATATAGTTTGGCAATATATAATATATATTATATAATATATATATTTGGCAAATATATAAATATGTATTTCTTTTATATATTTAAAAGAAAGAGTATTCAGTCTATTCTTTGATATGAAATTTCTCCTTTATTATTTATTATTGGGATGTATAAAATATGCAACTTTATGTAAGCTGACTCACTGTAATTTGTTATACTTCTGATAAATTTCATTTTATATAATTTCCATATGGTTAATTTATAATTTGATGCACTGATTGTATTCCTAACAGGAGAAATTTTCTGCTTTTGATTAAACTTGGATGAGAAGTAAATTTTCCACTTACAATTACGCATGTGTGATGATTGAAAAAGCATGGATAGATCAACTTCTCCCCCATGTACCTCTCCCACAGCTCACAGCCATGGATATGCCACAGTGCATGGTGACCTCTGACCCTGAACTGTCAGGTCTTCATGCTGGGTAAATTGTCTCAGTGGACAGTAGGAGTATTAGAAGCTATGCTGCCTTTGGGAGGATCAGCAATTACACAGGGATTCATAGACGTAACCGCAAATGACTTCGAGATAGTCCCCCAAAGCTAAATGACTGTCCACCCTGGTGTTTCCTGTACAACTCTTGTTTCTGTTATTCCAGTGTGCTTATTAATTGTGTCCACTTTAGTTATCAAATGTCTCAGAATTTGCATAAGTCAAATGATCACCAAATTGAGCCAACCCTAACTCACACCAGTTACATAGAAAAATGCTTTAGAGAAAAACTATTGTTGTGCTTAACTATTGGTTACAAACTGTTGGGGAAGAGAGGGAGAGAAAGAGGAGAGAGAAAGAGAGAAGGAAAGAGGGAGATACTTCTTCCAGTGTCTGCTTGGTAAATCATTTTTCTCAAGAAATTTGTTTATATTATCTATATTGTCAAATTTATGGGCTCACTAGCCTATAATTTTATAAATAAATTGTTGGATGCACTATCTTTTTATTATCTTTTAATAAAGGATCTCTGTGATATCCCATTTTTCATTTCTAATCTGCTTTCTGTGTTTTCTTTCTTTTTCCTTTGTGATTAGTCTTTCTTGTGGTTTATCAATGTATTAATCATTTCAAATTTGGCTATTTTGCCATATGCCTACTTAATATGTCATTGATGTATGCTTATTAATTTATATTTCCTTCTTTCTAGTTCTTTAGAAATAATTTGCTGGATTTTTGTGGTTTCTTGAAATTAAAGCATATATCATTCATTTTGACTTATTTTGTAATGAGTACATTTAAAGCTAAGTATTTCTTTATAATACTACTGCTCTGTCCCCAAATTTTGGTTATGATATATTTCATTATCATTCTGCTCACTCATTTTTAATCTTCTTTGTGATGCTTTCTGTGATCCAGAGATTTTTAGAATGGATTTGCTTAATTCCTAAATATTTGGGGATTATTCAACATGTATCCTGTTTTGACAAACGTTCCTTCTTCACTTGAAAAAAAAAATCTGAACCTCTCAGATGTTGTATGCAGCATTTTATATGTCTGCTAAATCAAGGGATGTGTAATGTAGTGGAGAAGAGAGTTAAAATCTCCCACATTGATTATGAGTTTGTCTATTTCATTTTCAAATTTCTTAGTCTGTTCTTCATGTATGCAGAGGTTATGTGATTAGGTGCATATGCAGTCAGCCTCCAAAGACGGGCACATTCAGCAGATGAACTGTGTGAGATTCAGCAGACCTCCACAGATCTCCAGAGACCCGAGTATCCTTCCAGGCCTGCAGAGAGACTCAGCTTCTGTACCTGCCTCTGGCCATGCCTCTGACATCACCTCCAAGGTGCACCATTGGCTTCAGTCCAGTGTCTCAAAAAGTTATTGACTATTGGTTCATACCAATAACTCAGAAAGAGCTGTAGCACTGGTGTCTCTGCCACCACCTCCTGGTGACTGGCGCTGGTGACACCACTGATTGGTGACCAACACTATGCCTGGTTACACTGGAGAGCTGTCCACTGCCTCTGGTTCTCTAGCACCACCTCTTGATGCTGTTGAGTCTGTTGCTGTCTGGCCCCGTATCTAGTGCTGTTCAGCCTGGCTCTCAGACTATTGCTGTGGGCTGCTGGGGTGTCACCTTAGCAGCCCCACTTGTGAGCACCTCCGGCTGCCACCATGAGTAGGACCCTGGTGCTGACTGGTGTGGCACTAGCTCCAGGCCCCATTGATGGAACAGTGACATCTGGCATGAGCAGCATTTTTTGGTCTACTGGACACTGTGACTAATGTCTAAGGTGAGACAACTGGCCACTTGTGGCCTTAGAAACATTTTCCTTTCTCCTATTAGATAAATGAACTTCATTGTTGTTGCACCCTGAACCTGAGAGGTGTCTTGCAATTGAATACATGGGTGAGAACCCCTGGACAGTGACCTGCCCCCCTTTGGCTCTGTCACTTAGCACTGTCTTTGATACTTTCCTTTTACAATGTTTGAGACTATTTTATACCTACTAAAATATAAGTAAATATGTGTAGTTTTTGTTGCTGATACAGCGGTAGACCAAATATTAATATTCCCTATAAATTCATGTGTTGGAATCCTAATGTCCAATATGATAGGTTTGGATTCGTACTTTTGGGAGCTGATTAGCCCTCATACCTAGGATTAAACCCTTATTAAAGAGACCTCAGGGAGCTCATTTATTTTTTTCTGCCTTGTGAAGACACAATGAGAAGACAACCATTTGCCAGGGAGCGGGACCTCCTTACCAGATGCTACCAATGCCTTGATCTTGGACTTCCCAGACTCCAGGACTGTAAGGGAAGAATGCTGCTGTTTATAAGTCACCCAGGCTATGGTATTTTTACTACAGCAGTCTGGACATCTCAAGACCACATACCATATTATTTTTGATGACTGTTCTTATAATGATTATAGTACATAAATGTTTACTGTTAACAATATATTTATTTGATGAAGCTAAAGTAAACTCAGAAGAAACTAAATGATGAGAAATCCCACTGTTTATTTTCCACTGATAATGTGATATTTAACAAAGTCTTTTATGGGAAAAACATCACAGGGTAACCACGTATATGACTTACAGGATTTTAAAAATAGCACTATGTTGTGATTCTGAGCTATACGAGTATCTCCTTTCTAAGAAAAAAAAAAAACAGTGGTACTAATTATATATTACATGTTAAATCACAATTTGAGTTACTTGACAGTTTTGATTTCCCTAAGATGTCAATTACTGTAAATTCATAGTGTTTACACTCTGTTTTCAGTGTGGAATAAATGTATTCAGCATAACTGTCTTTTGGATAATTACAGGTCATAAAAGATTGAATTACCTTCTGGGTATTTAAGTTTCTGTGAACAGACAGAAATTTTAAAAATCATCTTTGAGTCACTCAGAATAATGGTGACATTAATATATTACGTGCTTTCCAAAGAAACCAGGGATACAACAATAAAACATATTTGAAATATACTTGAGATTAATGTGAATTTTATGTTCAAGTGCTGATGAAAACTAAGGACAACCTTTCACTATTAAAATGTAAAGACAGATGGGCTCAGGTAGCAATGAGACTCTCTTGGAATCAAAGGAGGCAACCAGGTGAGACAAATGCTTATCTATTAATAGTTTGCTTTTCATTTCTACCTTGTCTGTGTAGAAAGTTAGAACTCAGGAAAGGGAAGCAAAATTGATTATATGAGATGTGCTACAATATAGATATTAGAGAAAGACCCTGCTTATCCTGAGGTAGAAATTATAGTCCTCATTTCTTCTGTGTGTTCTTGGTAGTTTAAAATGGTGAGTGATTATTCTTTTTTTGTAAGGAAATAAAAATGAAAGATGAATCACAGAAAAATTGCAGAATGAAGATTATCTGCCAACAAGAGGAGGAAAATAAATTGAAATATAAGTAAGTTGAGAATGTAAGGTTTGGCAGGACAAGGGCTTTTCACTAAGAGGAGTCTGAAGCCTGAAGTTAGTTAATGCAATAACAATAACTAGAGCTGAATATGTGCCATTCACTCTTCTGGGTACTGTACATGAATTAATTTTATTATCACTAAATAGTATGAGGTAGATGTAATTCTATAATTTCATTTTGCAGATGAAGAAGTTGCATCACAGTGAAGTTAAGTAACTTGCTCAAGGCCACATAAAGTAAATGATCTGGGTGAGTAAAGATTCTCTGGTTCTAGAATCTTCACTGTCTTTCTAATAAAAAATATTGAGCATGAAGGCAGTTAACAGAGAGGCTAGGTTCTCATTTTAGTGTAAAAAGTAAGGCACCCTTCATTTGTTGTGAGACTAATCCTCAGTCTGATGGTTCATCTAACAAGTGATGATTTAACTCTCAGTCGTTAGATAGTTGGAGCCTGCAAAGATATTGTGGAAAGGAAGAAGGAGTGTCTTCTAGATTATGGTAGGATGGTGTCAAATCCAGAGATGGAATTTGGATGAGGGTTGGGTAAAGAGCAAAGAAGGAATTATCTTCTTTATGCCACTGACCAAAAGTAAAGGTGGACTTTCCAGGTGTCAGAGTTTTAGACCTTCTGAATGGGTAAAGGAACCAACATAAGATTATTAGAGAAACCAATACAATAAGAAGGAGTGATGGTTGGTACTAGAAGTGTGATTTTTGGCTCCCAACTTTACAAAGTGTTACTTAGATACTCATATCTAAAGACTAGACTGATTTCCAGATTCATGGACCTCAGTGCATCTCTCAGCTTTGAGAAGCCAAATATAGCTCAGAGTAATTTGTTGGTATAATGATGGAGCTGCCAAAGAACAAATTGCCATGGGAACATGGGTGAAGGAGAAAGTCAGCATTCTGAAACACGGGAGATCTGTTTTCAGTGCTCTTTTTACTGGTTTCCATTAGTACTTCATCCTGCTGACCAGATATACACATACTTTCCTTTCATGGACTCATGTTATGTGCAAGTGTGCTTTTCTGCTGCTCTTTCCTATTTTTGAAAACTTCACTCCTTATATTTTGGTGTTTCCTCAGTTTGCTCTTGTTCTAACCTGCTAAAATAGTCATAGCGGTCAAATCATGTCCTTAAAGTAATTTAATTCGAATAGGTATCATTTATCTGAACATACTACAAACTCTCCATTTTTCAGATGGTATTTAAATATAAACAGATGTTTGAAATTGACGTGATTGAAGATGGAAAGGGAGAAGGGTGATAAAGTAGGTGGCATTAAACTCTGGGAGGGAGGCTGACTGTCCACCCTTAATATAGAGATGAGCTGAACAGAGGGAGAAGTCAGATGAGTTATTAGTACTCAAAGATGGATCGTGTGCACTTTGGAATGGAATTTGCCTAGACATATGTTCAATTCTATAACCACTTAATTGGACAGGACTTAGTGAAAATCCTCTCTTCAAACATCATTTGAAGGGGCCTCCCTAGTAGCCTAGGGGTTAAGTCTCAGCGCTACCACCACGACAACTTGAATTTGTTCCCCGGGCCAGGGAGCTGACCCACATGGCACAGCAGACCTCGCCTGTCTCCCCGCTGCTCCCCTCAGCAGTGGATTTCAGTAGACCCGCCTGTTCTGCTCCCCTACTCTGTCTCACTACTCTGGCGCGACCTCTCGCTGCCACATCTTTGGCCTGCACCCCATTTTTTCTACCAAAAAAATAAATAAAATCTTAAAAAATTTGAAGTCCCATCGTTACCACCCTCCCCTTGGTCTGCCCAACTATGGCTAAAACGAGATCTTTAACAATGTTAAAGTTATTACTTCTTTTCTTACGGAGCTATTCAAGGTGTTTTGCATATCTTGAGTCTGAATTTCATCAAGTAACTATCAGTTACAGCATTTAGGAAACATTAACGAATGACAGGTATGACCCCTGCAAAAAAAAAAAAAAAAGGGTAGGAAGCGTAGAAGTGGAAACATGAAGAAAAATTGCTCAAAGTCCAGTATGGCAGACAAGGCAGCGGGAACCGCTCTCGTGCGGGCGTCACTCTGAGGCAGGCACATGTGCGGTGACGGCGACAGCCCGGAGCAGTGGTTTGAGTACCCGGATTCCGCCTCGGGTACCTGGACAGCGCAAGAGCAACTCTGATATTCCCCTCCCCTGACCCTCTCCCACGTCCATTTTCCACTGGTTCAATCAGGGCAGGTTTTATCTTTAACAGTTATATTCAAATTTTATATATATTAATGGTGGAATTATATATATATAAGTTATATTCAAATTATATGTATATTCAAATTATATATATATATTATATACACACACATATACAGACATATACATATACAGACATATATATATATATATATATAAATATATATAAATTACTTATTTTTAATTGAGGTAATATCTGGACACCCCCATCAGGTATTGCCACCCTCTGCACCCACCACAATTTGTTCTTTGCACCCACCCATAATCCACCACCAGAGTCCATTATGCTTCCTTCCCACTTTGTTCTTACCCCTCCCCCCCAACTCCCTCCCCCATCTATATGTTTCACTTCTGTGTTCAGCTGTCAGGGGTTAGTTTTCAAATTCTACACACAGTTTGTTTGAAGATTCTTAGGTAAGGATTGAAATTCTGTTATTTAAAAAATGACACAGAAAACAAAGCCAATGATTCTGCCTAAATGTCGTAGCTATAGATCATGCAAGATTTTCATGGTTATTTCTATTTTTTTAATATCTATTTTCAAATACTTACAATAAGAATACATAAACACAAATTTTACATACCAACCATCCAGTTTAAGAGAGAAGTGTTACCATTATAGAGGTTCAGACCTCTATATATATTTTTTGATTTTATTTCTGAGTACTGTTAACTGAATTTGGAGATTATTATTCCCATGTGGATCTTTCCAACAGTATTCTGTAGAGTTTTATTGAATTTGAATTTTTATAATACATACCACGTTGTGTTTTGTTTGGGTTTATGTTTCTGGCATCTTACTATCTTCAATTCGTTTATTTTATAAGATCCATGCATGTTGACAAAGGTAGCTGTATTTCATTCATTTTCAGTGCTGGGCAGAATCATACTGTTTAAAACTACTGTAATTTATTCTTCATTCTCAAGTCAGTCTCATATACCTATATATTAAATATAGCAATGCAGCTGTGTTACTATCAATGCTAATAGTATATTGATGCAATATGTACACATAATGTACCTGCAATAAATAAAGCAGTTTGATAGGAGAAATGCAGAAATCTGACATGCGCCCAGCACTCCCAACTCCTGGTATCCACATTCAGTGCAAGTCCCTACTAGTGACTGGGGGTGAAACTATCAAATGATGGAATTTACTACTATGGGTAAGTTGCATTATTAGTCAAAGGTGAAAGGATTCTGAGAATTCTTAAAGGATTCTTAAAGGGGAAAAATCAGCTTTAAGTTACTGAAAGGAAGACTACTCTGGGTGGACCTGACAGACTCAGGAGGACTCTTAAAAAGAGTTGAACCACACTGAAAGAAGGAATTCAGGTCATGGAAAAAAAAAATGCTCGCACTGATGGTAAATAAGCAAATCCCCACACTGTGAACTGGTGATGGAGAGGACCAGTTTCTAGAAGCTGAGGCCGTCAGGGTGACACACTGAATCCTGTGAACAATGTAAGTGAGCTTAGACTAGGAGTCCAGGCTCAGGTGAGTCCCCAGCCAGCCCTAATTATTGGATTTCAGCTTTGGGAGACCCTGAGCAGAAGACCCAGACCTGTATCTATGGATGCTGTAAGATAATCAAGTTATGTTAACTTAAACCAATAAATTTGTGACAATGTGTTACATAGCAATAGAAAACTAATATAGCAGCTATAAAAGTTGGACTATGTCTTTGTTCGTGTACTTGCATAAGCATTTCTCTGGCATATGTATTTACGGCTACATTTGCTGGCTGGGTAGTAGATTGTACGTATCTTTAACTTTACCGCATCTTGCTCAATGGCTCTCAAAAACCCTCTTTACTGCCAACTGTGCATAAAATACCAGTTGACTTTCCCAAGAGAAGAACTAATTATCCAATCATACATCTTGTAAACAAGATTTCTTTCTGGTATTCCATTTTTCTGGGAAAACCCTTTACTAATAACCTCTCAGAATAAAATATTATTAACACATTTTTTTCTTAGGAATTCATATTGTAGATTTGTATCTCACATTGCATAGTTAGTAACTATGTTTTTAAAGTCATAAATACCACTGAAATAATAATAAGGGATGCTAGTTAGCAACTATGTTTTTAAAGTCAGAAATATCACAAATTAAGGATGCTAATTTTTAATATGCAGTAATATATTTTCCTTTTTTTCAACTGAGAGATGACGGACTCATTGGCTTATTTAATTTATATACTGAGAAATAACATTATAAGTCCATGTCTAGAGTGCCTTCTAAATTTATGAATAATTCCTAAATAATCAGAGATCCTTTTTACACATAAAGGCAGACACAAAAAAACAAAGGTCACTAGTTTCGCTTCTGTCGATCTATATTTGCACATGTTGCTAAGCAATGGAGGAAAATCACAGCCCTCACGCTCTAGATTGCCTTTTTTTCTGACATCTATTATTTACAAAAATAAAAATAAAAAATGCCCCCAAAGCAAATATGTGCAGTGATGTCATTTCCATAATCATTTTTAAAATGTCGTTAAACACTAACACCTAGCTGAGACAACAAAAAGTTAACTTTCCACAGTTAGAAAAGGTGAAGTTTTGTTTTTCTTTTTTTTTTTTTATTGCTTTCACGGGGAACAATTTAAATCTTCTATTTGTTATATAATGGACAAACAAGACAGTTTTCATCTAAAGTTCTAAAATAATGGTGCAATAATCTTTTGGCATTTAGGGGACTAATATGTGGGATTTTAACTTTCATAAGCGATATTGTTGATTATGTATATTCCTTCATTATGCTGCTGAGGCATGCATGAGTGAGACGGGAGACCGCTAGCATATTGAGCATGCGTGGCTCATCCTTCTCTGCCTAGACGTCATTCTTGTGAGTCAGGGGGACAAAGACTACTGTTTGTGAAATTCCCACCCCCCACCACACACGCATTATTTCAACTCCAATGGTGGAAAAAAAACAATGAAGTTTGATTTAAAACATTTATAATAATGATAATAATGATGATGATGATGATGATAAATGTTGGGGATGACCAACTCTGAGATGTGGCTCTCTGAAAGACTTCAGGAAGCTTCTCCCTTGAATGTCACAGTTTTCCTTGCAGCATTTTACGTCACTCATTATGACATCTGTAGGGAATGATCACATCTGTTGGGATCCTCTCTCATTCTCTCTCTCTCTTTTTTTTTTAATGACCTCTACAGAGGTGCCTTACCATTCTCCAAGGTACACAAATCAGATTGAAGAATGAGGTTATGAAATGCTCTTCAGAACTTTCTCTCATATCAAGACACTTCTAGTGCACTTATTCATTTGCTGTAAACCTGCCTTCTTTGGCAACTGTTCTCAGTATCTTTAAGACCTTCCTCAATCTTTCTATCCATACCCAACTAGAGGTCCCCTGCCCCGCCACATGTTGTCCTTCTACCCAAGACATCTCTCTCTGAACATCATCACATTTTATATTATTTACTCCCCCCATAGCACATATTCCAACAAGGCATAGTCCTTTTCTGACCACTGTTTGTGACATTGATAGGTAATCAACAATGCCTATTGCAGAGTAGGGACCTTAGAACTTGTACTGAAGCAATTGTGATATAGTTAAGATGGACTTGGGAGCCACACTCCTTGGTGTAAGACTGGGTTTTAACACCGTTAAGCCTTCTTTATCTTCAAGACCTTCTGGTAGGTTCCCGCCTCTTCTACACAGCTCAAATCTAGGGCTCAAATCTAGGGATCACCATTCATGTAAGTTACAACATAAATGGTCAAATCCACTAGTCTTGGTTTTCTTGGGTTTCAATTAGCGTAACTGCTGTTTCTGCATCAAAGAGTGATGAAGAATAAGAGTTCACATATGTCAAGTGCTTAGAACAGTGCAGTAAAATGTTTTATATTATCTTTATAATTATTATTAACTAACATGGGATCAATCACAATGGTAACTTATTCAGGTTGTTAAGTGAATAAGTTAACAACCTTTTTGTTTTCTTTTTCTCCAGGGCTGCCAATCAGGGACCAGCCTTTGTTCCAGAAGGATGCCTGCGGTGTGGTCCTTACCAAACTAAATTTCTTGGACTTATCCTAGTGTTTTATCTCTTCCATTTTTATTGGAGGAGATTCTATTTTTAGGAACTTATTTAATTAAATTGGGTCAATCTGTATATTATTAACCTTGTCTTGAGTCCCACAACCTGAGTCACATCTACAAAGTTCTTTCTGTTGTGTAAGATCACATAGACTATCGGGAATCAGGCCTGGCATCTTCAGAAGGGGATCTTCCAACCTACTATAGTTCTTTCGATGCCCATTTGTGTGATTTCATTGTTAATCTGCCATATTGGCTTCTTGTGTTTTAAAATGCATATTTGTATAATTTTTTCCAATTTTCTATTGGGTCACTAATCTTAGAACAATCAATAGAACACAATTGAGATCCTAGAAATAAAACCACATGTATATGGACAACTAATTTATGATTAAGTTAAGAGTAAGAAAATCTCTTCAATAAAAGATGTTGGGAAAAGTGGTAAGTCACATTCAAAAAAGAATAAAATTAGACCAAATTCTTACATGATACTAAAAAAAATACTAGTGGACTAAGTACTTGAGTGGAAAGCCTAAAATCATGTAATATATACAAAAAAACAGATGATAAACTCTTTAACATCACTAAGCCTAATGTTATAAGGATATTCTTCTAAATTATCTTCTCAAAGTTTTTCAGCTTTCTTTTTTCCCTCATTGTCAAAATCATAAATTACATTACTGTTTTACTAATGTAAAAATGCCCATGCATTTTGGTGATTAAACAAACGTTTAAAAACCCAATGAAAAGCACACTGTTGAATTTAATGTGTTCATATTTTATTAATGAATAGCGTCTTTGTTTACAAGTGAAATTGCCTGAAATTTTCTCCTCCTGTCTTTGGTTTGAATGATTTATTAGATGAATCCAAAAGACTAAAGACACATTCCCTCTTTTACTTTACTTGAGAATAGTGTGCACATAAATTAAAACACTAAAATTTCTGTGAATATTTCATAGAACAAATCTGCTGAATTATCAAATCTCTTCATTTTTAATTGCTTAATTTTTCTATCTTTTTAATAGTTTTAGATGCATTCTTATTTTTGGAATCAATTTTAATTCTTGTTGGAGCTTATCAATTTGTTATGTTTAGATTATGTATGAAATATCAATCTTAGATTTTTTTCAATTGTATTATTTGTGCTTTGTTGTTTCCTTTAAACCATTTATGTCTTTTTTTTTAAAGATTTATTTTTATGCATACCAGAACTGAGGTGCAGACCACAAGTGCAGGTGTTGAGAGGATTCACCAGAGATATAGTGGGGAGCAGAGCAGGCAGATCTACTGAAACACACTGCTGAAGGGAGCAGCGGGGAGACAGGAGAGGTCTGCTGTGCCCTGTGGGTCAGCGCCCTGGCTGGAGATTGAACTCCTGCTGCAGTGGCTGCTGGTAGTTTCAGAGTGCTGAGACTTAAACCCTTATGCCACCAGAGAGGCCCAAGCCATTTATGTCTTATATCTCTTATGTCTTTTCAAATTTCCTTAGTTATCTTTTACAGTTTCTTAGTGCGTCATCCTCACGTCATCCCTATGGACTCTCCGCCTGCTCGCCATATCCTTTGGAGTCTGTGGTTGCTGTGCCTGTCCATTTAGCACCCATCGGACAAGGGTGTTCAAAACAGAACTGGGTGAGTCATTGATGTCTCCCTCCTTGTCACCACTGTAGACATCCTGATGGCCAATATCAGTTAGTGGTGACGGGGAGGCAACTCCTTTCTTGCCTATTGGCTCCTGGCTAAAAAGCCTAATGTGTTCATAGGAACCCATGCAATTTAATAAGTGGGACATGTGCCGTGTGTCTCAGTCCCTTTGAGTACTAGGGTCCTTGAGTCAGTCGCATGAGTGTGTAGCATTGATTCCGTCAGAGGCTCACTTGTGTCCACAAATGCTAAGTGTGGACACTGCTCACACCCATCGCTCTGTGGGCTCCTGCAGAGACAGCGGTGTCCGTGCATGTGAAAGGAACCTTCTCCTTACAGACTGTTGTCGCCCTGCTGTCATTTCAGTTGCCAGCTGGCTACCACATGGCTGGTCGCTGTCCTTCAGGGACAATGTCATCATAGTAGGTACTCAGTTTTGGCCTCTGTGACTGGCAAGCAGTTCGTCAGCAGATGCCTGTGCTACCAGTTCTGGTAAGTCAAGGTCCATGGTGCTCGGTAAGTCCTTTATCTGCCATTTCCTCTCTGAGTTGTCCTCATGAGGCCAAAGTATCCATAACCCCATATGACAGTCTGTAGGTTTATTACAGGTTTTTGGTGTTTCTGGGAAATTCCTGGAAATCATATATCCATTTCATTTCAATCGGAATAATTTTTAATTTATTACCAAAGCATTGTAGTTTCATTTAATTAAAAATCTTTAGATCCAACATCAAAAGGAAGTCATTTGTACATTTTAACTTGGTACAAAGGCAGAAAGAGAGCCTCCCTGGGGGTGTAGGGGGTAAGTGTCATCTCTATCACCGCCATGTTCTGAGTTCAATCCCCCGCCAGGGAGCTGACCCACATGGCGCAGCAGACCTCTCCTGTCTTCCCGCTGCTCCCCTCAGCAGTGGATTTCAGTAGATCCACCTGTTCTGCTCCCCACTCTGTCTCTGGTGAATCCTCTCACCACCCACATCTCTGGCCTCCACCCCAGGTCTTGTATGTATAAATAAATAAAATAAATCTTAAAAAAAATAGAGAAAAAGTAACGCAGTATTCTACAGAGCAGAGGTCCTTAACTTTCGTGTGCCTCAGAATCACCTGAAAAGCTTATTGAAATGCAGATTTCTAGGCCCCACTCAATTTCTGATTTAGCAGGTGTGGGTTAGGCTTAGATTTGCATTTCTCACAAGCTCTCAGTGAGGGTCAGCTACCGTTCCTCCTGGGAACTGCGCTTTAAGAAGGTGTGTATAGAAGTTACTGCTTAACTGGCTCTTTCAAACCTCAGTTTATTCATTCAGTGGGCAGAACTCCCCACCACGTTCTAGTTAGTGGATGCACCAATTTTAAGAGCCCACCAGCAAAAAGATTTCAGGCAACAAGATCAATCTTGGTTTGATTTGTTTTGTCTTTCTCTCACTTTAATTCTTATTTTTGGTAGTTTAAGGTTGCTAATTCTTCTGTGTCCTGCTCTGTTCTTCTCCCACAGAACCCATGCTATTGTGTCTCTCATGTCTGAACTGATTAGACACTATGGCACTATCCTGGTAAAACTCTGACCATTTTTGTTTCAAAACCGGAGAGGCCACCTTTAAGTTTTTCAATACTAACATTTTTTTCCCCACTGTCTAGAAACTTTTCTGCTTCCTGATCTACCTTTCATTTGAACCACATTTCTTTTACTGATCAAATTATGGAGTGCACTGATCATAAAAGCAACCAGCTCTGGTTCCTGATCTAGATCAAAGATTTTCCTTGACAGCTAATATGCTTGAGAGGAGAATTCACAATTCTTATTACGGCTCTTACGGCAACTTTCAGATCTTTTTAGTAGTTGTACAATATCTCCTGGAAATAGTGTATCTTCAAATATGAATTGCAAGGAAATTCCTCAAAGAGTTTCTCAATAGCCCACACCTAGAGACCTGAAACCTGGCAATAGCTTCTATCTTATTTTTTGGATCGACAACATTCTGTCTCTCTTTGTACACTTTTTAGGCACATTCCAGTCTGTTGAGTGGGACACTTTTGTTGTGATAATTCTTTGGAAGCAAGGACAAGACAATGGCCCCTGTCAAAGCTGAACAGACGCTTGGGGATGATGGCACTCTGTAAGGTTGCCTTGGCTGTACAAGCTCAAGGATTTAATAATTCAATAATTTATATTCCATTTTATGTGAGCTACATATATGCAGTGTTCTATATACTACTCACACTAATAAACAGAAAACAATATCATACCTTACTTAGCTTTCCATTTCATGAGGTTACATTCCTTAACATCTTGCTTTAATTTTTTAGTGGCTTATACTATATGTAAGAGTCCAGTGGGAAGAGTTAAAATTTGAATATTTGTTGTGCTTTAAGTAGCCCCCATTCGCAAGAGCTAATATTTATTATATCCATTCTGCCCTGTACATTCTGTTTATCCTTTATGCAAATTATAAAATCATAAAGCATTCCATGAAATTGTTAGTTATGCATGTTTAATGGCATTATTAATGCACCTTTGCATTTCTAAAAAGAGACATTGACAAAAAATTGATTAACCACTCACTACTTTGCAAATTGAAACTAATTTTTTAACAGAATAGATTAGTTCAAACCTGTAAGACTTCTGGGAGTATATATTGGATTGTTTCCACGCCTTTCTCATTTCATTATAATAACTTTTTTTTGCAAATGAATGGCTTTAAAAAGAATGCATCTCAATTTATAGGCAATATGAGTATGTCTAGTTCCTCAAAATATATGTTAGAACTAATAAAAAAGACTAATGAGTGGGTTATTACACTTTTATGGTGCACATTTTTGCCAGTCATATTAGTATAAAACTAGTTTAGGGACTTGCAAATTATTCAAAGTTGTATATAAAAAGTTTGCTATGTCTGTATTCATTATGAAAGTTTGACCTTTTCTTCCCCCTCTCTCTCTTGTGACTCTAGCTCAGGAGGAAATAATGAATTTCACTTAGTCACTTACACTGCTATTCCGATCCTTTAATGCTGTTCACAGGTGAATTTGCCTTGAATTTTGTGGTAGTGATATCCATTATGATTGTAACCATGAGAATAAAATTTTCATTTTTTGCTAAGTTTCCTCAAGAGTAGTTCTGCTAAGATCGAATATGTTCAACCTGAGTATTCTTACATTATAGGAAGTCTTAACCTTGATAGAACTTTTTTCGAATCATTTTTTCCAGAATCAGTCTTATGCACACAATGGAAACATATGTTTGGTTTTTAAGAACATCGTCTAGATATTCATGATCTCTGACCTGGTTACCAGGAAGTTGTTATATTTTTTTTTTATGATGTCAATTTTGCCATATTGTGTACATGCCAAACTTTCTGGTATTTTCAGTTTTATGTGTTTGTATTATTTAGTGCAGAAACCAAACTGCAGTATTTCAAAGACCCCAAGTATAGTATCTCAAACAAGGTACAAGATTAATTTCTTTAGTAGGTTAAAGCTAGGTGAGTGGCCCAAGGGAGCAGGCAGCTATATTCTACATGATGCTTTTGAAACCCAGGCTCACTCTCTTGTGCCCTTCCACTCCTCAGGGTCTCGACTCTTCATATTCTAGCTTTCAGGGGAAATAATGAAATGGGGGCAAGTAATTGCAAGTAATTTCTTAAATGTAGGGGGGATAATGATCAGCCTGCTGTCTTCGTTTTTTGGGGAAGGCAGGTTGATTTTATTATGATTAGTTATAATTCTTATTCTCTGATCAAACATCTTACTTCACATTAGTAATAATCATTACCAAATGGAAATAAAATAGTATACACAAATCTAAAATTACTTGTTAAAAATACTAATAATTTCAGAGAATTTGCATAGATCAGCTTACAGAATAAGAAGAAACTTTAGATATAATAAGTTAAATTTTGTAAGAAGGCTACTAAGATTAATTAAAGACTAGATTTTTCTTCCCCTGGATAAAGAAAATGTATTTGTGAAGAAGCAGGCTGCATTAGTAAAAACTGATAACTCAAGTTTGTGACATTTGGTTTAAAAAAGGAAAGAGAAAAAAATATGTGGGATTCAATCAAGTTTGCATATGCTGCTGTCTACATAGTGTGGATGCTCAAATGCCAAATATGGGTTAGATGACATAAATGGCACATTTTTTCCCCTTCTGACGACAAGGTGCTTCTACTACATGGTATTCAGAGGAGAAATATACATACAACGTCTGGAACTGTTAAAAGCAAAATTGTTTTCTTTTGGAGAAATGTGCTTTGAGATTATATTGAATGATTTCCAAATGTTCAGGAGTTAGACTAGTCTTTATATTCCATAATTGCTATTGGATTCACTGTTGGGAAGGGTCAGGGTTATTATTTGTGAGTTTGGAAAATAATATGTTAAAGGCATGTTTTTTTACAGATAGAAGAGAAAGGTAGTTGTCAGGGAGAAGAGGGTTGGGGGTATAAGAAATGAGTGAATGGGGTCAAGAGTGCAAACATTCACTATGAAATAAATGTCTCTTGGGGATGTAATGTACTGAGCTGATTTTTGTAACAATATGGCAGTGCATATTGGAAAGTAACCAGGAGAGTAAATCTTGAAGGTTCTCATCACAAGGAGAAAAAATTGTGACTTTGTGTGATGATGATAATATCTGAACATATTGTAGTTATCATCTTGACACATTCAAATCATTATTCGGGAGATTTCTTGGTTCTTTGAGATAATAAGTAATTGCTAAAGCTATTGAGTGCTTGCTCTGGCTTAGGTCACTATGATAAGATCTGCCCATGATCATCTCAAAAGTCTTTTGAGGTATTAATATTATTTTCTCTTTCTATAGATCAATATATTTAGATGTAGAGAGATTATTTGGACAGTAACTATTAAAGGAGTTGTGGAAGAGGGTTCTGAACTACTAGAAAATACAATATATTACCTCTCCTCATCAGTCAATGTCCACTCATAGGCTCCAATAATAGAAGATAGTGTGCTGTGTTTGCCAGATTCACTGCATCTAAGAGCTTATATTTTTTCCCCAAAGAATTCATTGGTCAACAAATTTTAACAAAAGTCATGTTACTGAAATAAAATTAGTCATTTCCTATCAATTTGTATGTGCTCAACACGAATATGACAGTCAAATTCTAATTTTGGCTCTAGTTTTTTTGTAATCTGCAATAAATAGATGTTTACATCACAAAATGCATGCCAATAGTAATAGGCCTATGGTTAATATCTATAAAAAATCAAGTCATAGACTACTTCTTAGATTTCTTTGCTTGTCTCTTTTACAGCTGTTCAGGAATAGAATAGATGGAAGACGGTTTCCATTGTGCAAAAGCACAACCTTAAGACTCAGTTTCAAAGAGTCTAGAAATAGTCTCCATTCTTGTGGGTCATGAGTGATTCCTAAGGCATTCATGAGGCCCTCAATATCAGAACAGAATACCAGAGTACTTTCCTTTCTGAGGAAAGGCTCCAACTGCTGGTGGTGCTTTCGATAGAAAGTAATTGTGACGTCTTTGTCTAGAAGATTCCATTGTTGGAGTCTTGATCCTAGCAATTCTGTCTTGTTCTTGGATAAGTCCAAATTATGAACCAGGTCATTTAGTTCTTCCTGTGTGGTGTTGATGATGCACCACAGTGAAAATCTGGATCACTGTATGCTGATGGAACAGGAGAACAGGTCGGCTCACCCTTGTCCTCATCAGATGAATCAAGAGAATATTCTGCTGGAGGTTCTGGACTAAGAAGCCCCTCACCATGTGGAACTGGTCTCAATGCAGACGGAATGTTTGGGTAGACTATTCTTAACTTCTTTTGCTTCGTTATTCCTCCAGAAAGAGGAGGAACCAAGCAGACGTAACAGTCTTTTATGTGGTTGCTTGGCTCTCTCCACACCATGGGGATTGCAAACGGCATTGATGGTCTTTTGCCATTTAACCACTGTGAAAGCTGTGTGTACATGTAGCACAACATATATGCGGGGCCCAAGACTTGTCTTGGTTACCAACCTTGCATCTGAAGTAAAGATGATAAGCCTTCTTCACTTGAGAAGTGATCCTTTTCTTCTGGTTGGCAAATGTCATTGCCCCACAAATAGAGCAGAAATTGTCCACGCTATTAACGCACTTTCGAGGCATGACTGTTCTGTATTGTGCCTAAATGGATAAAAGAATAACAGTTTTATGGAACAGTAGCTTAAACTATCTCACACAAAGTCTGAAATATTTTCAATGCTCAACCTTTCCAACAGGGCTTTCTATAGTGCAGTGCTGATGTCAGCTTACTTCAGCAGCCGCCTGCCAGTAGTATTGCATTGCGTCAGAAAATGATGCAATCAACTCTGGCTGATGTGTGTGTGATGGTCTTATGCAATGCGATGAAATATTACATCATTCTAGGCTGATTTAGGATGTTGTTGTTGCAGTCCTACTGGATAAATTTACACGGTGAAACGTATGAAATGAATTATATGAAATATCTTCAAAACGAGAGCTAATAAAAAATTGTCAGGGTTATATTCATGTTCAGCACACCAAGATACTACAGATTAGGGCCTTTGTAAGTCTGTAACAATCTCAATGTTGACCAGCGATTTCAGTCTTTCTTTGTTACACAAATCATTTTGAAATATTCATATTTCATTGCCATCATGCAACTTCTAGCTACATTATTATTTGTTCAAACATTTTTGTTTTCAAAATCAGAGATGGATGTGGCTTGGAAGAAGGAAATTATGAATGTTGAACATGGGACAATTAGAGATGGAAGGAAAAATCACTTATGTAGAGACTAGATTATCACTCTGTATTTGTTTGATAATTGAAATCAAAGTGAGGTCTTCATTATTATTGTTATTAAAATAATTTTTTAAACTATTCATTTTAAGAATTTATCACTTACCTAAGTAGATAGACACTGATATAATTTACTAAAGAAAGTCATTTCAAGAAGTTAAATAAACAGACATCAAATCTAACGATGATTCCCTGCTGCCTTTTTCTTTTTCTTTTTTTTTTTTTTTTGAAAATTATAAAATAACAAAAGGACCAAAGAGGGTTTTGAGTAAACCCCAGCGTGTGGTATCTTCCTTGACCTATTTAAAACTTGCAATTTCGGGGCCTCCCTGGTGGCGCAGCGGGTTAAGCACAGCACTGTGAAGCTATCCAGAGCCACTGCAGCACCAGTTCGATCCCGGGCCAAGGAGCTTCCCACATGGCGCAGCAGACCTCTCCTGGCTCGCCCCCTGCTCCCCTTAGCAGTGTACTTCAGTCGATCTGCCTGTACTGCTCCCCACTCTGTCTTTGATGAATCCTCTCACCTCCCCATTCTTCTGGTCTACACCGTAGTTTGTATGCATAAATAAATCTTTGGGAAAAAAATAAAAAGAAATTGTAATTTCAATCCTTTTTTCCTACTGCTTCCTCAATCAAGGGATCGTATAGTGCATTAGAACCAGCAGGTTGGTAAAATATAATACCAGCATTGCACAATCTATGTGTGTTTGTCATGTGGATCTAAGAAGAGCAAAGTGTATCAAGTTCAACATAAAAGACCAAATGAAAAACATACTAAAGTATTTATTTTGACTCATGGTAGTAGCATAGCAGAAGGTATCTGCTCTTCAAATACATTTATTTATCCTCAGATTGAATTATTCATGGTGAATAGTTTAGCAAAAACCTATCCCATTCTCAGGAAACCATTTCTGTTTCTCTGAATTTTGCAAAAACATGAAATCAGGTCTGTTCTGCAGGGTGCAGTTGCTCCAGAATGATCAGCTGACTTTCCTCTAATGACATTTCTTGTGTTGGGGGCTGTTCTACGAAAACTGCTATGTGTATGACTTATTGGTCTTTGATGAAAGAGCCCTCGGAATGTCCTCCATGTCCACATAATTAAAGACCTTGTTTCAGGTTAGGGCTTTAGGGACCCCAGAATGAGTCACATGTCAGTGATTCTTCATGTTCTGGCCAAACCTGGAAAGAGTCAGTGTGGACAACAAGTGAATTACAGGGAAGTCTTAGAAAATCAGTGGTCTTAGAGAGGTAACTCACATGAACACAAGGAGATTCCTCAGGTTCTAGTTTTAATTTAGACAAGAGTATAGGGTTGAGAAGTCCACAGAAGTAGAGGGAGCTGAGCAAGGGAAGTTAGTAATGTTTCAGCCCAAAGTAGGCATGATTCACTAATACGAAGATGGGAGTGTAAGATTTTACTTTCTTTGATGTTAGGTTGTACTTATGGTGATATTTTCAACAAGTCAAGCCTAATTACCTGTAGTCTAGATCCGATCAGTGGTTAATATGAATACAAGTGCCAGGTAGACTGCCTAAGAATTACTTTGGGTACCATTAAAAATGTAAAATGAATCCTCATTCCAAGAAATTCTAATTCATCAAGGTTGGGGTGGAATTAAAGATGCTGAATCAAAGCAACAAAAAATCCATAGATGGGCCTGGTGCTTTGGCAGCCACCTTTGCCACATAAAAGACCACATAAAAGGGAAATAAATGAGACACAAGGAAGCAGGATGTGCTGAGTTACTCAGGTTGTTCAAGTCTTCGAAATAAAAGTGGGTCAGTGAGTCAGGGTGATGGATCCTCCTAATAATAATTCACCCCTCTTTCCATTTTATTAGAGTTTGTAGATGAGCAGAGAGGCAACAAATATTAAAATCGCATTTTTCAGTCTTGACCATCTGCATTTGACACAAGGATGCAGCCATATCATTGGATTATGGTGAGTAGGATGTCGAGGACACATGATGTAGTTGCCTAGAAAACTTTTTGTCCCATTCTTTCATCATCATTGTCTCCTTTATTTGTATTGTCGAAGATTCCAAATTAGACCATAAGGAAATGAGCCAGTCTTGGTGCTGTTTTTGCTAGTAGTTAAGTAAACTGATGTCAGCATTGTGTAAAATGGTTATGAAGCAGTCTGTTTTTCCTATGAATTGGAATGCTAGCAAGAGAATTGAAATATTATCTTCCAAGATGTTTTGACATGACTGAATCTTTAACTGTCTTCTCCAGATGCATTAAAAAATTAATTGTGATTAATTGGTCTAATATTTTTTTCTCTAGTCAATCAGTTTTTGTAATTTATAATTAGGATATTTTAGGCTATTTGTCCTAAATACCTTGAACTTTCTGTTCTTTTATTTATCATTATGTAAAATACATATTGGTATATAAATTGGTATATAAGCTCAATATCATGAATGTACACAGAGCCTTATGTGAAAAATTATTATAAATGAGTATCAAAGCTAATTTTCTTTCATTTAAGGACTAGATAATTATATGTTTTATAAATATTCAATATCATATTGAATATATTATATATATTTTGGTATATATTGTTTATATATATTGGTATATATCATCTTGACTATATATGTATCTATGAGGTATGCGATATATATTTAATATGGCCATATATATTATGAACAAAATTAAATCTTACAAGTTTCATGAAAAGCTGAAAGGACAGACAAATGCTTTTTTCTTCTAAAGGAAAAAAAATACTAGTGGGCAACTCTGGGGTCCATCTATTGTTAGCTGTATTGGTATTGTACTTATTTTAGATTTCTTTCTTCCTTTGTTGACCTTGATATAGAAATATATCACATTTTAAACTATATCGCTATGTAAACACATTTAAATAGTGTTCATTAAATTTTTGCTGTTGTGAAAATTTAGAATCACCTCTTATGCCTCGGAGCATTCCAGTACTGTAGAGTTTTTCCTAGTCAATCTCTTAGTGGATAATTTCAGAGAAGAATAAAACCAGTCCAACTATTTGAAAAGTAATTTTTGTAACAGAATTCTGGTAACCACTATAACCCTTGAGAAAGTTTAGGACTTGATAAGCAGATTTCCCTATTCCAAAGTATTTGAAAGCAGTGTTTCCCTACATGTCCTTTGATTGCAAAGCTATTCACTACTTAGCATCCTGAAATGTTGTAATGTGTAACAAGAAGATAATTTAAACATAAATACACCTTCAGGATTAACATTGAGCCGAATTGCTTTTCCCTTGTAAAAGAGCAGGTGCATTCTGCCAGACCTTAAAATAAACTAAAGATTGTGGAATTTTCCCATAGAAACCAATGTATCGGCCATAAATGTACATGACAATATTATACTCATAAAATACAATAATTAAAATTACAGACATTTTTCTGGAATTGTGGCTTTCCCTCTGGATAGTTAATATTTCTTTAAATAGCAGTACCCTTTTTTTTAAACTATAAAAGTTTGTAGAGCTCATTCAACTGGATGAGATATTGGACTATTAAGTATCATTAAGAAAATAAATTAACACTGATATCAGCAGGCAACTGTTTATAGTTTCCGAATGATATATAGCTTTTAATAAAAATGAAAGAATTAATTTTCAAAACACATTAGAACTTCTAAAATTAGAGTACACATTTCAACTTTCAAGGTTATGGATATGAACCCTTGTTTTATCATGGTTTGATGGTTCAGAAACCCCTATTATACCAGAAGATCCTCCATATGTATCGTATAATTGTTTTCTTATTTGCTTATTTACCATCTGTTTATGTATCTATTTATTTTTCTTCTTTTGGGGAAAGCTGGGGAGTAACACATTATGCCCGGTATGCCCATTGCCTGCTGCCCTTAAGCATGTGCAACACAAATCTCAGCACCCATCTCCAGAAAAGATACACATCACACAATTCCCCCAGAACTCTCATGAATCCTCTCTGGTCAGAACTGGTAGCCAGCTTTCTCTTCAATGTTGTTAAATTGAATGTATGGACCTTATCTGAAATGAGTTGAGTATTGACCAATTAATTCTGCCCTCAGAGAGGTTATAAAGGGGATGTCATCTGACCTGACTCCAGGTTTCAGGCAAAGCCTTGTCTACCTAGACCACCACTTATGCCCCAAAGTGAGGGATCCAGACATGGTTGGACTTGCTGCCCCCAAAGTCACAATTTCACCAACTAAATCAACTGTGGTTCTATCTACCTTTTTATAATTTCATAAAATTTTAAAACATATAAATTGTAATTTTATAATTTTTAATGCTACTTTTAAAATAATTTTCTGTAGTAAATAACTGACTAGTAATTTTTTTGTCTGTGTTTCACCTATGATTTTTCCTTGGAATATCTTGCTTCATTGCTTATAATCAGGTACTGAATTTATAAGAAATAAGAAAGGGAAACAAATTCTGCTTTAGCAAAGGCTTTACAGAGTGTACAGGTTCTCCATGTACAGTTGTTTGAGTTGTTCACTGCACACAGCACTTGGAAAGAAGGCAAATGGGGGCTGAAACTCATCCTGAGTGCCATGCTTCATTTCATTTGTCCTTGTGAGGCAAATGACAATACTCCAAAATAAGAGGCACTTCTTTTTCTAATTAATCAAAGATGCAATTTGGCTACAGTGGCTATTGAGTTTGGGGAATATAACATCAATAGTTATGTTAAAAATAAGCTGAGATTTTTAGCCCTGAGGAACATAACCTTATGTTTATTGTATCAAACATATATTTAACAATATACATATGAAAATGCTTTAAAATTTAGAATAAACAATTTCATCTCTATGTTTCAAACAAATTTGTTAGTATGGTTTTTGCAGGACTTGGACAAACACAACCAAGAAAAACTATCGACAACTAAAATGAGTGAAATTGATGAGCAATGAAATATTCATGAACAGCCAGTAAGAAATCATCAGGCTGTTTGCATGAAACTGCTGTCTAAGGGCTTCAAAGCAAATATCCTTATGCTTTAATCTAATAGATATTTTGCTAATGAAACTCTTCCTTCAAGCCATTTCTTGAACTGTCATCCCATCCTATATCTCACGCTCATCAAATTAAAGGTATAGTTCCACACACACCCTCACAACTCTTTTTTTTTTTAAGATTTATTTATTTATGCATACAAGCTGGGGTATAGGCCAGAGGCATGGGGCGGTGAGAGGGCTCACCAGAGACAGAGTGGGGAGCAGAACAGGCAGATCAGAAATACACTGCTGAGGGGAGCAGCGGGCGAGGCAGGAGAGGTCTGCTGCGCCATGTGGGATTCTCCCTGGCTGGGCGTCGAACTCGCATCGCCGCTGCCAGGGAGGTCCACAACTCTTTTTTGATTGGCATGTTTTCTGGTTTTGTTCATGAGTTGGTTTATTTTTCTTTTATTCAATTTATATATATTTTACTAAATACCTCCTCCTTACCAGTCAAAACCATGATTGGTGTATATATTCATCTTTTAGTAAATTTTAAAGTTTCTTTTTATAGGATGTGATCGTTGACTCCAGAGTTTCTTAAACCTGTGATTTTTGAATGGGGGGTTTGGTATGTGTGTATAAAATGTTAATTTATGGATTTTAGGATAAAAATAAGAGGGTACTAGACCAGCGATGAGTTTGAACTGGGCTGACTGGAACCTCTAGGACACATCTTTCTGTAAAAGACAGAAAGTTAAGGAACCATGTGTTTCTTCTCCCTTGAAGAGAACTCCTAGTAGTTTTGTAAAAATACATATCACACAATTCACACAGAATTCTTAGCTCTCATTATGCATCAGAATCAAGTGGAAATTCTTAAAGATCTGATTTTTCTGATGTTAGGCTCTCATATGAATTTTTTTTTAATTGCGTTATTTTTATTGAGGTGGTTGGTTTGCAGAACTGATTAAAATATGTCCACCAACCATCCAATCAGCAAAACTCAAGCCCCTGGGAATCACTCTAGTCAAGTGGCCCAGGACTCCCACGCTGGCCAGGACGATGGAAAGAGGGTGTGTCAGTGAGAATTCTGGGCCATGTGTAGCCCAAGACTCTGTTTGATTAAGGGCAAAAAGATTTTTTTTAAAAAAGATTTATTTATTTATGTGTACAAGCTGGGGTACAGGCCATAGGCACCCGGCAGCGAGAGGGCTCACCAGAGATGGAGTGGGGAGCAGAACAGGCAGCTGGACTGAAGTACACTGCTGAGGGGAGCAGCGGGCGAGGCAGGAGAGGTCTGCTGCGCCATGTGGGACCTTCCCCTGCCAGGCTTTGAACTTGCTGCTGCCGACAGCTGCGCCACCAGAGAGGCCCAGAAAAGAAATTTATTCAGAGGACATTGGGTAGCACCCGAATCAGGGAGAAAGTAGGAGAGTGAGGAGTTAGAGTGCTTCCAGACCAATGTTCCTCCAATATCCCACAACACTCTTCTGAAAACTGTGCCTTCCAGAAGCATTGCAGGCTGCAGAATGCCTGGTCTCCTCTCCCCCAGGCTTAATGGCTCCCTGCCTGTGGGTGACTCCCTGAGGAGCGGGGTTCCTTGAGGGGGAGGGAAGAGAACAAAACCAGTGTCTCCCTTTCCACATGTGTCCTGGTTCCTGACACAAGCACAAGTTGCATCTGCTTTTGGAAGAGCTTAAGACTGGTAACCACAGTAGGGAAGACTAGGAAGTAAAGTATCTAGAATTCTCAACACTATGGGAGACGCCTTTTCTCTCCTCACCCAGGCTGAGGAGGGGAGACTGGGTCTCTACATCCACAGGAAAGCAACCCTCCAAAACAACCACCAAGAGGTATAAAAAAAAAATCAGTGTCCAAATGAAATAAGAACATGATTCAAATAAAACATACATTTATTCCTTTTAAATAAGAGCAGCATTTTTTTTTCTCTTTGGTTGTTCGATATTTACTTATGTGTTAAAAAAAAAACTTTTGTCATTACAAGTAATGAAATAATTAAAATAACCTACTATCACTTTTTTCCATTGTGAATCAATTTCTAGTGCTGCCTGAAAATTAGCCCGTATTTGCACAGTGCACCCATTGCTCCCCATTTTGAAGTTTCTGGTATCATCTGAATATGCTTCAGAAATGATTAAGAAGACTTTTTAAAATTATTTATTTATAATAGAGTTAACATTGGTTTATACTGTTGGTTGCACTTTGGAAGTATAGGATCCCCCTTCCCGGTGGTGCTCTTGCCATATTGCTCTGCCAGCCAGGGACCCATTCTCTACCCCATAGTCCATCGTGCTCCCGCCCACTTTGTGCTCGCCACCCCCCACAAATAGCCATTTTGAATCAATGCTTACATAGAACTAACTTCCAAGAAAAGATGGTTAAGCTATAATGATGATACCCCTGCTCTATGTAATTTAAAAATTAATGGAAATGAATTATTATTCGCAGCATTCTCTCTATACTTAATTTTTTTCTTTCCTATGTTAAGTTAATCACAGGCATTCAAATGGCATTGTATTATTTTTACGTCACAGCTTCGGATGTGAAGATGGGTAATTGAATTTGACCTCCTTTAACAAAAAAGTCTTCTGTAGGCTTTGAAAAGTAGCGACTGCAAAATTGCCTGCAATTTCCAGAGTTATTACGTCTAGTGATATTTCGGTACCTGGGCTTAGGTGTAGGAGGGAAGAAAAAAACAAATCACTTTCTTTGTTTGAGGGTTGAAAGTTTGAATGGATCTTGCAGTCAGCAGATTTCATAAAGTGTATGAGACCATAAAGACTCAGGGATACATCCTTGTGCGTATACATTGTAAGGTGTGGCAATTTTTATGGAGTAAAAGAAAGTACCCTAAGTCTTAAGTGACTCTGAGAATATTTTCCCCAGAGATTGTTAATTTTCTGAAATGGAGAAAATTTCTTTTAAATCTGCTATTACCAGTGGCAGCTTGAAGAGCAATTCACATTTAAATAGCTGTTTCATAGAGTCTCATTCTTTGCCAGCTGCATGATCCTGAATGCCTAATGTGCACCCAGGAAAAGAGACGGATATTATACCATCACCACCCTAATGCACTTTGAATGCCATGTCTGATATTTTTATTGAGATGTCATCAGTTATTACATTAGCTAGCTAAAAATATCGCAAGAGATGGTAGCGAGGCAAAGCTATTTGAATGAAAATTTTAGACCAGCAGATGACTTACCCAAAATTTATATTTTCTCACTATTTTCTCCATGATACCCATATTCTAGCCCTTGAATATAATAAATACTTAAGTTAATGATATCCTGCATTGAATGCTTAGCATGTTATTTTCTTGATGCTTTTGACCACACATAATTAGAATTGTAAGACATTGCTTTCTTGAAAACAGCTATTATTTATTAAGCGTGCATTGTGTACCATGCTGTCTGTTTTACCTGTCTTTTGTTGATGTAATTCTCAGAATGAGTCTCCAAGATCAAAAGTATTATTAGCCTTACTTTACAAAAACTATTAATATAAGAATAGATATCAGCATAGAAATTTTACAGAATTATTATCAATAATAAAATTTTAGTAGCATAGGCTTCTTATATGTCTATTTTACCGAGGTATAATCAACCAAATTTTTAAAATATTCTTTGAGTTCATATTGGTTTACATTGTTGTTTGCATAAGAGAAGAGTAGGCTCCCACCTCTGGGCCTATTGACATAGTCCCCCCAACCCCCCAAAACCCTTATGCTCCTTCCCTTCTTTGTTATACTCCCTCCCCTTCTCTATCCTACACCCCTCTAGACCAGGTCATTATTATATCTGTATTGTTAATACAGAACTTGTTAAAATGTAGAAATTTTAGTCGTGGAAATAGTGTTAGTACTATTAAGGTGCAGAAATTATTACTATTTCTGTAGAATAGAAATTAGTACAAAAAAACTATTATTGTAACAGAAATTACTGTTAAGAGTTTCCCTTTCTGGGCCTCCCTAGTGGCACAGGTGTTAAAAACAGAGCTATCAAGCTATCATTAGCCACTGCAACACGAGTTCCAGAATGGCCAGGGAGCTTCCCACATGGCACAGCAGACCTCTCCTGTCTTACCCGCTGCTCCCCTCAGCAGTGTATTTCTGCCTACCTGCCTGTTCTGCTCCCCACTCTGACTCTGATAAGTCCTCTCACCCCCTACACTTCCCACCTATGCCCCAGTTATTGTATGCATAAATAAATAAAACTTGTAGGCATAAATAAAGGGGAAATAGGTCCTCTTTCCTATATTTCCCGAGTGTATATAAACTGTATGTTGATACCTGTCAAATACATACGTGTGTGTGTACATGCATGCTAGTCCTTCTTGAGCACATACGGCACTAATTTGTTTTATAATTTTATTTTTACACATTTTATTTATTTATCTATTTGCTTATTTTTATTGCAGTAAATTGGTTTACAATGTTGCTTGTGGTTTACTGGTATAAGACCTCCTGCTTTAGGTGTTATTATTACACCACACCCACCGCCAAAGCTCCCACAGCCCTCCGCCATAGTCCATTCTGCCCCCCTCCCCACTTTGTTCTCTCCCTTGCTCTCTTCTCCTCTGGTAGTCCCAATGCTACAGTTATAATTCTAGGATTTATTACTGGTTTGGATTTTTTTGACCCTTTGTTTTGTTTTTCTGTGTTCCACATATAACACCAAAATTTTTATATTAATCAAATTAAGATGTTTTCTCCTAATATCTACAAATGATCCCATTGTTTGAATAAATTTATTTTATTGATTCATATCTCTTTTGATGAATTTTATAAATAACTTCTAACTTTGCTTTGAAATTACAAATTTTACTATAATTAGCATATATATATATATATACATATATGTGAACACTAGTAAAAATGTTTGTTACATACATGTGCAAAAAAATAATCCAGAGGTATCACTTTTACAAATTGGCTTCTAAAAACACTGTGCCAATTAAAATTCTATCAACATTGTACAAACATTCCTGTTTCTTCACAATCTCAGTAACATGAGATTTTGGAGTGATTTGTTGTACAACAGTATACCTACCTAGCTAGAACAACAATGTAACTAATCAATCAAGAGGTGAAATAATCAAGAGTAGGAGTTCCACATGAGAAGTAAGTGACACTGGTAAAGAAAACATTATAAAATAAATAACAGAAAGATTTCTACAGCAGACAGGATAGATATATCTTCTAATTCAGAGGAAGATAGAAGGAAAACAACCATAATTCAAGGCATATCAATTGGACATTTATCATCTTAGAGGTAGATGATAGAAGATTTAGGTGGCACATGCAAAAGTGATTTACTAATCTGTAGATCAAAAAATCAATTTTACTTCATTTCTTTTAAGAAGTTTGTGAAGTGGAATGCTTTCATTTAACTTTCATCTTATAATTATTCAACCAGTCAAAATATTAATCATTGTGAGGGCAGACTGCAGATATTTTAGGATTCACAAAAAATTTTCACTCATGCACTTTTAGGAAATTACTTGGGAAATTGATCCTGTAACAGAGGGAGTGGAAGTCAGAGTGCTTAGTGGCTTCAATTCAAGAGAAGAGAGAACGAGTTTCCAGGATCTACAAAGGCCTAAATTCAACATAGCATTGAGAGACAGACTCAGGGCAAAATGTCACATATTATAATATATAAAGAGAATTTTATAATTAACACCCATGGCAAGAACAAGACATGCTTTTAGGGATTTCAGAAAAAAAAAAATCAGAGTTAAAAAAAAGGTATTTCCAAATTATGAAACATCTTAATCAAAATGTGATACTAGTGAGTTTTACACCAGAATCAGACTGTATGTCAGCAATTAATAAAATAATCTGCAAAATATTAGTCGTATGGTACAAAAATACATTTATATCTCAAAAAAATTACTATTAGATATTTCGGAAAAACCCATTTCAAAGGCACCAAGCATGGACCCTGGAGCCGAGTCCAGTCCAGATATGGCGACGCTAACATGTGGACTGATTTTAAGGATTGATACAGTGTAAGAAGAAATAAATTATTTGCACATTTCCTTTGAAACTGCACATGGATGAAATACAGGAACTATAATGAGGTGTATGTAATTGCAATGTTTAACTGTTACAAGATTATTTAAATGGTCCCATTCATCTCAAAGTGTACACAGGGGAGAGTATGGGAGACTTAACTACCTGACCTAATAGAACACAAGCTACCAGCTCAGTAGCGTGAAATCTGATTTTTTGCCAGAGAACTTACCAAGCAAAGAAGGAGAGAGAAGGGTTGGGGAACTCATTTTATCAAAGATAGAGTAAAAAATAATGTCTTTGGTTAATGGAACCAAAATTAGAACCATTTCCTATTATTTAAAATTATAGAGGTAATTGATAGAGAAACAATGATGTAATTGGGCAACTGAGTATATTCAGGGTGGTAGAAGTGAGATAAATCTCTATCTTTTATAGCAGGAAATCAATTGGTAATTTATGAAATCATGAACCAAGGGAGAGCTGGAGAAATGACAGCAACCGCCGGGCAGTTAGAGTAGAAATGATGAGGCAGAGAGAGAGAGCTGGGTGGGGCTGATTGGACAGAGATTATGCCCTTCTGTTAGGAAGCTCTCTGTACTATTTGATATTTTAAAACTACAGACAATGTTAATGAAAAAATTAGAAAAGAATTCTTTAGAGTCAAAAACTATAACTACAAAAAATTACATTACACTTGATTTACTTTTTTTGTTTGTATACAACTATTAAGTAATGAATCCTTAAATTTAAATATAACATGTGCTCCAACACCCAAAATTCAACTTGTTTTCCTTCCAGATGTCAGTATGTAGGACAGAGACCCTAGTGACAGGTGTATGTAGCTGCAAGTATTAACTATGCTGGTAAATCAAGTGGGCTGCATTGGCTAACCGTCATGACAAGGAACTGTTACCAAAATCAAAATCAAAATTGAAACATAATCCCAAAAATCCCATCCAGACTGAATGAAAATGGTAGATGATACATTTGGCACGTGGCCCTTCCTTATTACCAATTTATGTATTCCATTTCTCTCTCAGTAGAGTATATGTTTCATGAAAAGAGGAGTTTTTCAATAAAACTCTATTTCTTGGTTTCAAACACATTGATTTTGGGCCTATCAGAAGCTCAAAAATATATCCTGATGTGAAATAAATGACAAAGTATGGGTATTTGAAGAACCCAGTAAACCCAAAAGGATTGATCAAGCTCTCTGAAATAATTCTAAGTGAAAACATGGTGAAGGAATCATTTTAATTGTCATCTACACTGCTCGGAAGCTTCTGGACCATCCCGTATTACACAGAGCAATAGCCTCCGAACACAGTGTCTGGAGGGGTTGTTTCCAGCCTCCGGTTGGGCCAGATGCACAGCTTCTCTGAGCTTCAGATCTTCTAACTGCAGATGGATGAGGTTTCCTTCCAGAACCAATATCCTACCATGTCTTTGCAGTCATGTCCTGCTGTTGAACTGTCTGCATAGTGAAATGAACTCACAGTGAGATGGTCTCAACCTATGGCTGCGCCTCCAGATACTTGCTTGAGACTCTGTAATCCTTAGCTGGAGAAACTACTAATTCTCCCCAGAAGCAAAAAAGAAATCTTGAAATTTGTTGTAAGAAATCTGTGATAAAATAAAAGTAACTATTGGGGGCTCACTTATAAAAAAGTTCTCAGGTCCAAGATGACATTTATATCGAAATGAAATATGTGTAATAACTGCATGTCAGATATTTAGCATATTAAATGTGTTTTTGCTGTATGTATACATTTCTGCTACATATATTTCTGGAGTGAAAGAGTTAAAATATAAAATTTGTTAATAGCAATGAAAGGACAAACATGTTTGTCATATTCCCTCCAGTCTAGTAAAACATACATACAAACATATATTTATAAATATAAGTAAGTGTGTGTGTGTATGTTTTACTAGCTGACACAGTGGTTGTGTGTGGATGTATATAATGATAAAAGATTTCATTTGTATCATACTTCCTGTAATATAGTAAATATTTGATAATCTTATAAGCATAAATGATTTATTGCAGAATATTTTCATGTTGATGTCTCTAGGAAATGTGTATCTTTTAATAAATAAAAAGAAGAGAAATGTAATTTTAAAATATGTGATGTTCAATAGCACAATTTGTGGTCAATGATCTTTTAAGAGCACAGTATGAGCGCTAACATAATATTAAAAAATAAAATCACATAGGTTTATATTGGGCTATATTCAAATTTAATCTAGAAATGGTAGTAATCTTTTATTTATGGAATCATATTTTTAAACTAAAGGACCTTTAAATCACAGAATTAAAATTTTGGATGATAAAATATTGTTAATACTATACAAATGTTTTCATATATATTCCCTTGCAATTGACAGGGGAAGCATCACAATTCAGAATATATAGGTTACAACTAGTGTTGTACATATTATATTACAATCTTTATTTAAGGAGTCAATATTACTTTACCTAATTACAACATTCTTAATATTATAAAGATTTTGAAGCAATTTATATATACACCCCAAAAGTTTTTAAGTCCTATAACACTTCTGATTTTTGAAATAAAATGACAGAAAAAAAGAATGAGCAGTTAAAAATAAAATCCATTCTGACTTATTTACCCATCAAAGGAATTAAAATGAAAAAAACAAAACTATCCAGCAAATCTAAATTCAACTGAAGGAAGGAATCTGTCCTCCTTAGTTCATTAGAGCATTAGTATCTGATATTTTGTCCTTGTTCTCTGTATCCTTATTAAACTAACTTTTATCTGGTTTGCAATGGCAGCAAAATTTGCTAGTAATTCCCTGTCCCTAAGGGAAGGTGCTGCTCTCATTTGGACTTCTTGTGTCTTCAGCTGGAATGCAGCTCTGGGGAACCCGTGTCCATAGGTGAGGGGGAAGGAGAAGCCGTTCAGCTGGCCAGAGCTTTTGACAGTTAATACAGCGACAGATGCCAGCGCCAGCTGCTATTCCCAGCTTGGGAATGTTTCCATCAACTCTGCAGCAGAGAGGTCTTTTAGAGTTTCTCCAGTGTCATCTGATTTGTGACTGTCCGGAGGCAAGATCTAATAAATTGAAAGACAGAAGTGTTGTATTTCACAAAGGATGTTCTTATGCTTTGCAAATTGAAAAGTGAAAAGAAAGAGTGACTTATTTTAATAAGCCCCATGGTCCCTATCCTCTCCCCTAGAATTCTTGTTTTGTTTTTAACTTTTAAGGACAAGAGAAGTAAACATCTAAAAGTTGAGAGGAGTAGAAAAAATAAGGAAGAACAGATATTTACAGTGGTGTGTGAACATAAAGATAAAAGGAAAATAGCGATGAAGATTCTTTCCATCACCTTCATGGACATTATTTTCTGATTCCGTTGCAAATTTAAGTCATTACTTGAGTACATTTCGTGTACTTGTTAAATGAAAGTAAGAATGGGCTTTCAGCTTTTAGTACACCCAGATGCACTTACTTATCTACTTGTTTACTTAAATTTTCACTTTCTTATTTATTTGCAACTAAACTAAAGATACATTTTTTTGGTGCAAAATTCCACCTCAAACTCTTTAGAATATAGGAAAAAAAATCTATGAAAACTGTTGTGATTAGATATAGCAATACTGATTCTATGAATGACAATTTGAAATATATATATGCCCAAGTACACCAAAGAAGAAATACTAGCAAGAATTTTATACCATTAATCTTTATATTGTACTTCTAGATGCAAATATAAGAACTTTTTATTTATGTTTAACTTGCAGGATCATTAAAGTGACATAATTCGTATTTTACACAGACACTTGTATTTTATTCTTACCAGAAGAGTGGAAAAGCGGATTGAAACTAACTCCACTGTTTCTATTTATTTTCTTGATCTCTTTTTCCCTTTTTCTTTCTTGGTCACCATCTTCAGTCAAGGTGGTTTTTTCGTGCAGTGAAATAACCCAAATAAGAAAGAATGTGACAGGTCATCAGTGTTTCTCAGAACATCATTGCCTTCTTTCTGAGATATGATTGGAATGGGAGCGTGACTTTTTGGGACTGTCAGTGTCCCCAAGAAGTCAGCAAGTTCCCGTTGCAGGTCCCCTAGAATTTTTCATTCATGGGCATAGAGGACGCCATGTGCAATGGGACAACAAGGAATGGTTAACTAGACGTCCTGCATCTCTGCGCATGCTCTATCTGTCCATCAGCCGTCCTTTCCCGGAGTTCAAAGACAATATTCCTGGCAAGAGTGGAAACGCCAGAGCATTACACCAAATACAGGGCTGGTGTGAAGACGGTGCCCTGTGCACCACCCTGGGTACACAGCCAGAACAGCGGGGCCACCTGCAATAGGTGCTTTGTTCAGATGACAGCCCGACAGCGACACTGTTTCTCGTTTGAGTGTCAGGCTCCTCAAGGGTTGAAGGCTCCAGCAAAGGGAGAAAACACTGCCACCGCATTTGGCCATTAGGTGAGGCCACTGAAGACTAGAAAAATCACAGCCTCCTTGGAGGACTCAGTCACCATAAGAACAGTTCTGTGCATGCTGCCTGACTTTGTCTGAGCTCCTTTGCCAGGGTAGTCGAGTGTCCTGGCGCCTGACATGTGCAAGTGAATTTGAGGCTCTTGGGATTTGGAGGAAAGAAAGTTGTAATAATACAAATAATGAAGAAATGCCATCTAGGGTATTGAAATAACCTTTAATTTTGTTAAGAGTGACCCAGAAACTGCAACAGAAAAAATAAGCCAAGATCTTCAAAGAGCAAATCAAAGAGGAACAAATCTCAAAAGTGCCAATAAAATTATATTTGTGCACAATGTGATTAATAACCAGAGTAATTACAGTTATTGTGGTAAAAACCAGAATAAATATTGTTATGACTACATAACATAGGCAAAAATGAGTTACATTGCAATCTGGAGTGTCTGAAAGATTATGCAGCATTGAAAACTCACGTACTGGTGTAGGGATGAAAACTGGTACAAGAGTATTGAAAAATAATATAAACTGAGCACACCATCTGGCCTCACAGTTCCATCATAGAGTGATTTAGAGTAGTATATTGCTACTCTACACAAACAAAGATGGATATAGAAGTTCGTTCATAACAGCTCTAGTCTGGGAACAAACCAAATATTTATCAGTTGTAGAATAGACAAGAAAATTATGATACCTTCGTGTAAAATTAGATCACCACAGTGGAAATAAACATACATGCATGTATGTATATATCATGATTCCTATGCATGTATGTATATATCATGATTCCTATTATATGACATGCAGAAAGATGCACATCTGAAGTATGTAGTCTATTGAATAGCAATACACACTCAGGTATTAAGCTAAAGAATACCATAGAAACTACTGAGACCAACTCAATACAGAGGTCATATTCTGAGGAGGGAAGAGGGAGAGAAAAAAGAAACGTTTGAGAAATTTGCAAAATGTGGGCCCCATTCAGTTTTATTTTAAATCTTGGAGGTGATATTTCTAGTATCATTTTCTATCTCTTGTTCAGTCTTCCTTTATTTATATATTTTGCAATTGCTTTGTTTTATATTTGTTTTCTGAGTGTGATTAGCTCACAATTAAGAAAATATTCTGAATTGGATGAATGAGAACTTCCTGTTTCCTGATTGGGGAGATGTGTTAGCTTCCCAGTGCTGCTGTTTTTCATGCCAGTCTTGTCCAGGACAAAACATAAATGCCTCAGGACCCACAGAATTGCGGGCCCCACAGCAGGGCTGGCCCCAAGTTTAGAGCAAATAGAGAGCAAACAGTAATGCCAGGCTAGAGAATAAAAAAATAATGTCTTATTTTTATAAACATTACAGTCATAATTTTCTCATATAAATTCACATACCACACAATCTCCAGTCATCAAAATAGCACATGCACGTACCACTGACTTAGTCATTCTGCCTGCTAGAATCTATCCTACAGAAGGACAAAGACACAAAGAATGGTACCCAAGGTCATTTCATGAATGATGGTGGTTTTGGAGAAATAATTAGAAACAACTAAACGTTTGGTCATGGGGATGTTGTGAGTTTATACAGGATGTAGCAACAGAGGAATATTATGAAACCACATAAAAGAATTAGTATATAACTAACACAAAAACTTGCTGGGTGGAAAGAACTGGATTGGAATTAATTGTAAACTTCCACTTTACTTACTAATGCATTGAATGGCCACAAGAGCAACCCAGAAACTGATTAATGGTTCTCACTTCTGGGGAGAGGAGCAGTGAGACTGAACTCCCAGGGACAGTAGCCCTTCACCATAAACCTTTTGCATTATTTGCAAGCAATACGTACTAAAAAAAAAAAAAAATACATTAAAAAATAAAAAAAGAAAGCCCAGAAACTGTGTGACTTAAAACAACAAAAATGTATTCTCTCGCCATTCTGGAAGCTGGAAATCCAAAATGAAGGTGTCGGCACTGCATGCTGTTTTATTTTTTTTTCAATTGTTATTTTTATTTATGTCTTTTACATTACTGTATATTCCCCGTAGGTTTCCCACCACCAATTCACCCGTGTACATCACCACAGTCCCCTGTGCTCCCTTCTCCCCCATTCTGAGCCCCAATCCTCCCACCTCTCTCTCGCTGATTGCCGCTCTTGTATTTGGTTCCCCTATATTCTGGTTATAAGTGAGACCAGTCTGTATTTTTCTTTTTCCTTTTGGCTTATTTCACTGAGCATGATCCCTTCTAGTTCCATCCATGTTTTAGAAAGCTCTAGGGGAGAATCTTTCATTACCTGTTCCTAGCACTTCCCAGAGGCTTGCCAACATCCGGGACATTTCTTGGCTGGTTGCTGTATCAATCCAACCTCTATCTCTGTCGCTCTTGGTGTCTTCCTTTTGTGTCTGTTTCGTGTTCAAATTTCCATTTTCTTCTATAGATCTTCATCATTTTGCACTTAAGGCCCTTCTAATCCAACATGACCTCATCTACTCAGCATGACCTCATCTACTCAACATGACCTCATCTAATCAACATGACTGCATCTTGACTCACTACATCTGCAAAGAGCATATTTCCAAATAAGGTTACATTCTGTGGTTCGGTGTGACATGAATTTAAGGGGAGTGCTATTCAGCCCAGAGGTAGGATACAGAGTTTTGTAGGTCGAAGGGTATATTATATTTTATAAACAACACTATGAATTTTTAGTTGATAATACATGAGCCACAGAATTGACCCAAGTGTTGAGAGCTGTTCAAACCCAGGGAAAGCTCACTTACCTGAAACCAGAGAGAGGAAAAGTGATCTAGGTATTTGAAGAAGGAATTTTATGCCAATTCTCTCTATGGAAACTAAGCCAAAAATGATAGGGAGTTTTTTTAATTGAGGATTAGAATCAAAATTATGTTTACATTTGCATTGCTTGAATCTAGCTTAGAGGAGTGTTAGCTGTTAATCACCAACTCTCTCAAGAGAGACATCTACTTTGATTCTTTATAAATGAATTACTGAGAATTAGATTAGCAAATTTTTGCTGAAAATACCTAAGATATTTCATGTGTAGTGAATAATTTCACATACTGGATATTAGAATGTGTATATAAGTGTGTGTGTGTGTGTGTGTGTGCGTGTGTATGTGTATCTTAGTAGCAGCTCTGGGCTATACTATATTTTCCTTTTATACTAAAGCTAGCCCTGGATGTCAAAATAATTATGCTTCAGACGGAACAGTGGGGAGGGAGGAGGTGGTTTGGCGGAGGCTAAGTAAAGCAAGCACATGTGGAGGAGCAGATGTGTGCAAACCCTAAATTAAAATTTAATAAAGAAATCAGGAAAAATAATTAATTGTGTTCATTAATTAATAATTATGATTAAGTCACATTTATGGGTGGTATATGACATTGTTGAATCAAAATGTATGAATTTTTTTTTCTCTTGTGGATAAAGTTAGGTTTTCCTTTGTGTTTAATTTCTGTACTCATGGTTAAATTGCCAGATTTTCCATCAGTATCTGAAATGGTCTCAATACCTTTTTAATATAAAAATATGAGATTTCTATTAGAAAATTTGAATATTGTCTCCAAAATCAAATTATGCATTTGCTGCCTTTCCTTCGTAACTCAGCCAGCAGGGAAAAAAGAATAAAATAAAAGGACTTTGGAACTACAGAGAGAAAGAGAAAAAAAGAAAAAAATCTGGACCCGTTTCAAGTTAAAAAAATGTTTCGAGTAAGATTAAAAGCCTGGGTTATATTCAAATATCATCAAACTCTAATACTGCAAATTATCTTATAAGTCATAATCCAATCCCATCATTTCATGTAAGAGATGAGGAACCTGAAACCCAGAAAGAGACTCAGAAGCATCCTTAAGGCTTCCCAGCTCTCAGGCAAGCTCCATTTTATTCCAACTCCTGGGCCCAGGTGAGTAGATTAGGAGCCACACACGCTTTCCCAAACACACCCATTAGTGACCTGAGTTAAAGTCGAAGGTCTGCAGTATTAATATGTGGTGGTTTCATTTCTGGCCACTTCAGATACTCTTCAGGGGAGCTGGAAAAGTGAATGGTGACAAGTGACACCTGAAAGTGAATGGTGACAGCTTTCGCCTATTACACCGCCATTTTGTTTCTGTTTAGATTATGTGTTCTAAATAGTTTACTAGTGGGAGTATGGATCGGTTGAGGACTTAAACACATTTTTGAGTTCCTGAACCATCGTGGATAAATGTATAATAAATCGTCTTTGGAATAAAAGTGGAACTATTGGACAATTTCTTTAACTTTATTTCTTTGCAACACCCTGGCACAGGTATCTGCACCGGCTTCATTCTTGGGTATATTTCTCTAAATCCTACTTTCTGCCTTGGAGTCTTCGAGCCGCACCGGAACTTTTAATCTCAGTTCATATTATTTTAGTGAAAATTATTAAGTTTTAATCTAATTCATACCATGATTTATAGCTTTCTTTTAATGTCTGTTTACTCAAATATAGACAATTTTAAAAATAAATTGTGGAGTTCTCTAATGTACTAATGCTGTACAAGAAAATATTTATAGTTTGACATCTTACAGATAATAAGTGGGACATGTTTATTGTTGTTTAAGCAGAAGGATAATATTTAAATATGTGTTTGAAGTTTTAGTTAATGTGAAATTTGGAGCATATTATTTTCTTGGAAATATTTTTGAAAACATAAATCATGTAACAAAACACACATAGCATAGCAAACAGAATGACAACAGTACATTTGTCTTCTTATATTAAAATTTTATCTTTCTTCCACTTGCTATTCATCATCTCCTCTGGGATATCTCTGATGTATTCTTGCATTCGCTCACAGACAATATGTCTTAGCATCAGGTGCATGGAACAGCTCTGTTTTCGAGATCACTTCTTTATTGCATTATTTTTTATTGAGGTACTGTTGGTTTACAACACTTTTTATGATAAAGGAGAAATTTACCCTCATTGTGTTCATGAGGGAAATCTTCTTCTACAGGAAGGGATGGTACTGCTTTAAAGCATTGCCACTGTGGGTAATTTTATATGTTCTTTTCATTGGGAGGAAATCATTCACTGGTTTGTCCTACTGGGGGCAGTGCAGTGCCCATTGGGAAGACCTCCTAGCAGGTGAAGGCATGACCTTTGAAGCCACCTGTGGCTTCTGCACTTTGGATCTTCCTGCTTCCTGGGTGGGTTTACTCTGTCCCACATACCTGCTCTCAGGAGACTTGAGGAAGATTTTTCCCTGAAACTGGGTGCAAAAAGAATCCCAGGAAGGATAGAAAAACAGGAAGTCCATCTAAACACAGATACTAATTGTGTCTCCAATCATCTGTCCCTCAGAAAAGCTGATTATTTAGTGACCAGATGATGTATATTTCTATATTTTTATTGATTCTCAATTCAGAGAATGGGTTGTGATTTAACTCTGAGGGTTCTACTCCAATTTGAAATAACTCTCAGAATTTATTCATTAACTAATTTTGACAGCAAATACTCATTAAGAATGGGGTACTTATATTTATTAATCCTTCTCTATATGATAGAACTTTTAGAGCAGTTATATAACTTGATTTCATCTCTTTAAATCTTGACTAGCAATTGTTTCACAGACAACAGTTCTAAATTTAGCAGTAGAATCATTTAAGCATTCTTTCTCATGAATCTGTGTCTTTCAGAGGTTTCTAAAATATCAAGGAAAGCAAAGTTTTAACCAAGCTTTTCAAGCAAACTCATGATAGGAGACTTTGATGGTGACCTCTATTCAAACAGAAGAGTAGCCATGGATCAAAAGAAACCATATTCCTGTGGACTCAGTGTACACTATTTGGTAGATTGAAGGGAATTTGCTTCAGCAAAACTGGAAAACAGTTAAGAGATCTATTTGTCTGTCTGCCTGCCTGTCTATCTATCGGCCTACCTACCTACCTACCTACCTACCTTATAAATTACATCACATTGGAGGAAGACCACCACTGAGTTGTTGCTTCAAATCTCATGCACACATTTTAGTGTCTACAATACATTGTAGCATGATCTTTTGAAACATGCTGAAAGTTCAAGACCTCCCTTAGAGTACACCAAGCTCAACCACTGCCTTGTATCTAAAGTTATCTTGCGATGTTAAAAGTTGCATCACTTCACACTTGAAAAAGTTTTTCTATTGTCCATATCTTCATTTAAAAATTCACAGAACTTTTCAGCTACTGCCTTTGAATATAAACCTTTTCCCCAGTAGAAATGCAAGTTTATTCAAATGTGAACTTATTGTTATATGTTCTGGTTTTGACAAGTCTCTTAAGTAAAATTATGTGTTTTAGGGGAAACTGGAGTAGTCCCCTATAACCTTCTTCGAGACCAATGCATTCACCCTCGTGTGCTGTTGGGAATATGTATTCATTTTTATTTTACATTTAATTTTGCTTACATAGGTAATATTGATTTACTATATTATATATGATGTTGGGTGCAGGTTCACACCTCTATTAACATGTTACCATATCACACTTGACATCAAATTTCAAATGACCCTTCAACATAGTCCAGTGGGTCCCACTAAAAAGTATATGTGACTTCTTGTAACAATTGTTAGATTCTTTTATAATTAAAAAAATGAAAAGAAAAAAAATGATTTTCCTCCCTTCTCCAATTCGATTTCTTTGCAATAGCCATTGTTGAATAGTTAAAAATCCACCCACTTTTTAACACTGTAGTAATTTTTTTCAAGTGCTATTGATTTATCCCTAGTTTACATAACTATGTGATTCTGAAAGTACAATTTCACACCATAAAGGCAACCTATGGCGTGAAAGAATATGTTTGCATATCACAATTCTGACACAGAGTTAATTTTTCCAGAATATATAAAGAATGGGCAAAAGACCTAAGTAAACATTCTGTAAAGATGTTCAGATCTCCACCATCTACATGAAAAAATACTTAACTTCATTTACAAGGGAAATGCAAATTGAAACCACAATGAGATCTCATCTCACCCCCAGGAGTATGTGTTTTTGATGGCTCATCACTCTGTTACACAAGAATTACCTTTAACTTTCTTTAGGACATTGCTTTGCTTAACATTATCGCTCTCCCTGGGACACCTGTGTCAAACAATGTATCCCTGGCCTAAAGCTGAGTTTTTCAATTCTTAAATGGCAAGTCTCCCAAGAGTACTCCTGAAGAACTCTTGCTTGAAATTTTCCATCTTAATGTCTATTTCTGGTTAGTTCAACCTAAAGATCTTTGATATCATGATGGGATGTAAAGAATAGAATTTTAAAGTTACATCACTTACCTTTGGACTGGCACTAAGGGCCAAATCATTGAGGGGAGGTGGAATCTGAGTCACAGCTGACATCTTCTAGCAGAGAAATTATTGAACTGTATTGTGATGAAAGACTTAGATGGGATGTAAGTGGAAAGGAACTCATTTGTTGGTACAGTATCTCTGGCATTTGAGAAATTGTATTTATAGACAATGGAATTAGGTGACTCTTGCTGAGCACCATTGATTCATTGAGAGTGAAAATGACAAATTCTGGGTGCTAAATCACCATTTCAAGAGAAACTGAAAGCAGAGAGGTTTTTTTTTTTTTTGTAATATTTAAGGAAACTGTAATTTCTTGCAGCTGGAACACAAACAAAATGAAAATCTTGGCTCACGATTTAATCATAAATAGCAGAGAGTGAAAGATGGTTGAGTTCACAGCCTTAGCATTTTGATACCAAATTCAAGGTCCTAACAGGGAGGGAGAGGAGCAATGGAACACAAGAAAGGATATTTGGGTAGGTACATTTGAAATGCTTGTTCTAAATTCCACTGACCCCATTAAAAATGAATTAGAGCAATGAATAGAAGCCTTAATTGGACATACAAATTTGGAAATCCTTTGTGTACAGATGTTGGTTGAACCATAGGAGCATATGAAGGAGAAGTAAGCAGGACCTTCATTCCAGCATTGAGGAACTCTAGTATTAAATGTTGTGCATGGAGACTATTAGCCTGCAAAATGACTCAGAATTAACAATTACAGATGTAAGTAGAAAACCTGGACACTAAGGTCATGAAGTGAAAGGAAGAAAGAATTTTGTAAAGAAAGAAGCAATTAAGAACATTATGTATTACTAAGAGATCAAGTAAGATGAGACTGCAAAATGTCTATTGCTTATAGTGAGCTTAATAGTGACAATAGCTATTATTTCAGTGGCAAATTGAACAGACAGAACACTGAATTGGATTGACGTGTGTGTGTGTGACATGAAATGGAATTTAATGAAAATAGTCAACTGTCTTAAGATATTTGGCTGTAAAGGAGACGAAAAAAATTAAAACCTCTGGAAGAGATATGCCAAATTGAAAAGGCAGTGTCCATGTTGTTTCTTTGCTTATTTAATTAGTTTTTTAAAATGACCCTGTTTTAAGATTGCAAAAATCTTGTTCACAGGGAAGAACTGCTTCAACCTAGGAAGTAGAAAGCTGGAGAGAGTGTGACTCCCACACTTCTTGCCACAGCAACAAAACAGCAACTACAGCAGCAGCAGCCCCAACAGCAACATCAACAATGGTAACAACTACAGCAACAACAACCACCATAACAAGATCAGCAGCAACAACAACCATCATAACAAGATCAGCAGCAACAACAACCACCATAACAAGATCAGAAGCAACAATGGCATCAATAATAAGTACATCAACAGCAGTAACTACAGTAACAGCAACCACGATAACATCATCTTCATCAGTTATAACAAAAACCACTCTACAGCCCAATACAGACAACTGCCAGGTTTCCAACTTATGTTGAGTCCATCAGAAGGTTGAGGCACAGAGGTACCAATTAACCCAGATCCCAGGGGAGACTGGACGTGAACATTTGCTTATTTGCAGCAGATGCAACCAGACACTGAGCTAAAAATGTTGATTAATTGCCAACAATTAGTTTTAACTGATAAGGGAAGATGGAACCACACAACGAAATGAATTAGTTCCTAATTGTAAGATTTTCTTAATAAGATTAGGGCAGGACGAGTGTCCCATATAGAGTCCCTCCCTTCTTAGAAGGGGGCTGGGAGGTGAAAGCTCAGCAGCTATGAGGAGGGCACATAGTATCCTCTGTGTCTTCTGTCTTGTCCACAAAAAAAGTTCAAAAACACTTGGGGAAGGAAAACAGAGCCTGTAACCTTCAGAGACCAGTGGAAGTCCATTTCATTGGAAAAATCTAACAGAAAAGAAAAGCAGAACGACCCGTGGGAAGCGCAAGCAGGAAGGCTGGGCTTGGAGTGCAGCTCAGGAGCCGGTAGGACAGTTCCCAACTCCTTCCATCCGGGGACTCAGCTCTGTCTAGGAGTGAAGATGAAGAGAATGAAAAAATTTGCTCTCTGCCAAAACTACCACGGGGCATCAAGTAGCAACTAGCACCAGTTTTACTGGTGGAAAAGAAGATGTGTAGACCACACAATGCCAAAACAAACAAACAAACAAACAAACAAAAAAACCCAAACCCACAAAACAAAACAAAAATACTCTAAAACTGAGAGTGGAATGACTGTGGGGAGGGAAGGGCACTCCTGAAAATCAGCCTCACCTCTAAACATGACGTAATGTTAGGGGACTTTGCAGCCAGTGTGGCTTTTATATTATGAATATTATTATTTTGAGGTAACACTGGTTTATACCATTGCAGATGATTTAGGGCTATTGAGTCACCTCTTTACATGTCAGCCTGTAGTTCTTGAGGGTGACAGTAGCAAGAAGAAATGAAAAAAACACCTTAATTTCTAAATACTTTGAAGCTTCCACACTAATGGTCTAACAGAAGGAAAAGCAAGCCCTTTTCAGCACTTATAATTAATTTACATCAATGTCTATGTAAGATATCCACTTTCTACAAAAAACTTATATGAGAGGCAAAAATAACTTAAAAAAATAATCAGGAAACCAACCAAAAAACAGGAACAGATATGACATCATACATGAGATTTAAAATAATTCTAATGAATATGTTAAAGTTTATTTTTTAGATTTATTTTTATTTATTTATACATACAAGGACTGTATCAGAAGTGTGGGGGGTGGTGAGAGGATTCACCAGAGACAGAGTGGGGAGCAGAACAGGCAGATTGACTGCTACACTGCTGAGGAGAGCAGTGGGCGATGCAGGAGAGGTCTGCTGCACCACGTGGGTCTGCGCCACCCTGGCTGCATATTGAACTCATGTCACAGTGGTTGTGAAAGCTTGATAGTGCTGAGACTTTAACCCCTGGGCCCTATATTAAATTTTTATGTACAAAAGGTAGGCAGATTGCATGACCCGCTGGATAAAGCAGACATACAGAAATTGTAAGATTCAAATGAAGTAACTCATTAAAATGATGAAGAACACTTTTGCCAGACTGATCAGACTTGACAAAATAGAGGTAAATATTAGTGAATATGAGATAAGTCAAATTGAAATTATACAAATTGAAATTCTGAAAGAAAACTGTGAAAAATAAAATATCTGAGAACTGTGGTCTAAAATTCAACCATGTAGCTGCTTTCATATATCACTTAGGAAGTTAGACTCCAAGTCAAGAAAAATAATATGTTATGTGTCTACAAAAAGTGTACCAGCACAGTTCATTCTAAAATAAACTGGTGCTTTAAAAATTACTAAGGATGAAAAGGGCTATAAAGGCTGCTGCAAAACAATTTAAATGCTTTGTAAATAGACGTCCCTAGTCAATACTAAGGCATGGTTTAAGAGAGAGTGAAATCCTCTTCAGCTCCTATTATCCTTCATCTTCTTTTTGAAGGAAAATAAATTCAACATTATTATTTTAAAAGGGAGGATAAATACTGGCTACTCTGAATCAAATGTTGCAATCCTTCAAGAGAAGTGTGAGAAACTGGTTTGTTTTGCTGGCCAAGATTATCTCTATTGTTAGTTAGTGGAGGACTGAAAACATGAAGTTCAGCCACTACCAGGTTCCTAAAGTCCTTGCAATTCACAAGGATATTTGCAAGTGGGTGAGTATGTAGGGGTTTCCTTATGAGATTATTTTTCCATTAGAAATAAACTAGAGAGCAAGCATAATTTCACTAAGTACTCTCTTAGGAACATAAGTAAAACCTTATTCTTGTCCATAATTATTACCTGCAAAGTGTGTTAATGTACAGTGCTACTACAGTAATTTTAATAAGAGACAGTATTCACTTCTGTTGCAGCAGCTTTTAGGATAATGGGCTGGTGAGAAATAAACCTCTACTACTGCCGATGCAATAAAGACTCTGGATCCCCTGTCAGCTTAGGGTGTTTGAATGCACCTCTTCATTATTCAGTGATGCTTTGCGACAGCTAGACAGCCTTTCCTTGAAAAATAAAAGAGGTGAGAGGTCAGAGTAGCCATGATTTGTTCTCTAAGTATCAGCCGCAAACAGTAGGATTGATCAGCCCAGTGAATAAGATCAAAACCAGGGTTTAAAATTAAAATTTTTGTTTTGAATGCCTAGAATTTAAGAGAACAGATTTAATAAAACTGCAGAGAAAAATTAAGGAGGAACAGGTCTATTGTTACAGGGATTGGACTTTCAGCTAGGGAGGAGAAAGTTCTGGATTTCCTTGGCTTTTCTGCTAGTACCTATCTCCTTCAGCAGAGCCTGCATTGCCTATTCTGTTTTATATCATCTGCAATTCAAGTCTGGGATTATCTCTTTTATCCCTTTGAATGATAACCTTCCAGAACAAGTAGTTCTAATTTTCAAAAATGAATAGAGAAGATTAGTTAGTATTTTTACTCTGGAATAAGTTTAAAGCAGGCACTTGTTACTTCATTTATTTCAACAAGCATTAGGTGAGCACTTACTTTGTGCCAGACTCTCTATTCAGTGTGAGATTGCAGCATTGACTCAAACACATAGGGACTCAGAGGGCTGGATTTCTAAGCATTAGTGAAGATAGCTGATGGGAGTAAAGTGAATAGGTGTTCACAACAGAGAGCTCAACTTTTCTTTATTATCCCAATAGACCAGGGGAACATCAGTGTTGAAAGCAAATCATTTGACAACACTTCCTATACATGTCTTCTATAGAAAGCAAAGAAATGAAGACTAAAATGTGGTGTGGTTAGGATTCTATTTAATAATTGTAATTAAAGGAAAAAAAACCTCTGGATACCAACAATAGATTTGTAATCGCATTTTGAAGATATTGTTTTAGTTATTATTAGGTATCAATTTTTATTAGTCATTTTTTATTTTCATTTATACCGAGGCAACATTGGCATATAACAATGTACATCTTTGCAGTCCAGCGTTTGTATAAACTACGTGATGGTTCCCACCACAAGTCCAGTTCCCACCTGCCACTAAGTAATTGACCCATTTTCTCTCTAGTGACCTCATTTTCTTCCAATGATGTGTTTTTTTTCAATCTTCCACATATGAGTGTAATCATATATTTTCTTTCTCCATTTGATTAATATATGTACAATTTTTAATATATAACATTGTGTTTTATGCTGGAAAAGAATGTAAAAATGCAATGTAATAAAAATAGAGGAATAGAGATTCAAATTAATGTATATAAATCATGTAGAAAAATAGATCTAAAATATGCTCTGCACACATGAGAACCTTCCCTTGAAGGCCTCACTCCCCCATGTTCTTCAATCACCCCTTCCAGGGGTCTTATATACAACTCCCACTTTCTCATTCTTTCCTGGGTAATAAGCAAAACCTACAGAAGTTGATGACCCACCTTCAGATTCTAGAAGTCAATGCTGAACTTCTGCCTTCTGTCACTTATAAGGAGATATACTAGATACAAAAATATGAACTACTGTTATAATTTTATTATCATCATTTTTTTTTAATATTTCCCTTTTCCTTTAACATGGTAGTTGAATCATTCTCTTTTTCATTTTATTTCTGTGTCTGAAAATTCTAGACTTTCAATAAGTTATCTGAGTGAATAAATAAGTGAAATAGTACCTTACATATGGATGACGCAAAGTTTAGACCTCAGTGGTAAATAGGTTGGATGAAAGAACATAGTTACAAAATGTCTCTTGGGAGGTAGATATATAAGATAGACTAAGATAGATAAGAATAGATTTACGAGTATTGTGAATGTTCAGGAAAATAATTGAACCAATACAGGATGGAAAGCACAGGAATGATCTGCACAAATGATTGGAACGAGGGATATGCTGATCATTTCGGCCCATGTATTTGCCTTCAGATTAGGAGGTTTAAGAGGGGGGAAATGGTTAAGTTCTTAAAAACATAAAGCATGAAACTCTACTCTTGGGCTAAACCTTGGATTTGGGCAAATGCTCACTTGCCAACGACTGCATCAAAGTCAAGCATGGATTATTAGACACAGATGTGTAGCAAGAAAATAGAAGCAGCTGCTCTTGGGCCCCTGGCCCAGCCAAGTCTTTGGCAGTATGACATTTTCCTTTTGTTGGAATTCTATGAAAGGATCCCTGGAAGGCAAATAATCCTAATATGTTACTTCTTGATAGATGATTTCTACAAATGGATTTTCTGTCTTTGATTAACAAAACAGACCATACAAGGAGAGAGCATTTGAGAAATTCTAGAGAATAAATCTCACATCCAAATTGTGTGTGTGTGTGTGTGTGTGTATTGTATCTCTTATGACTGTTTTCCTAATATGTCAGTGTTGTTCATAGATCCAATCTCAGATTCTGACTGTAAACTATTATGTAAGCCCTCGCACAACTTCTACTTTATGACCATCTATCTGGTATATAACATACACTAGTAGTAAGTAGAAATAAAAATACGATTTTCACAGAGATTAACTGAGATCGATTATTGTCAAAATTAAATCACATAATGGAGGCAAAGTGTTTAACTCCATATATGGAGTTACAAAGAATGTTCCAAATGTTATATCTGTATCTATGGGTTCTCCATCTCAACCATGAGGGTGACAAGGTGTTTCTACCACGAGGGTTGCTTATGAAAGAAAATTCTTTTTTTTTTTAAGATTTATTTATCTATGTACACAACAGCTAGGGTGTAGGCCAGAGGTACAGGAGGTGAGAGGACTTATCAAAGACAGAGTGGGGAGCAGAACAGGCAGATTGACTGAAATACACTGCTGAGGGGAGCAGTGGGCAGACAGGAGAGGTCTGCTGTGCCTTGTGGGAAGCTCTCTGGCTGGAGGATCGAACTACTGCCGCAGTGGCTGCAGTTAGCTTCAGGGTGCTGAGACTTAATCCCTTGTGCCACCAGGGAGGCTCCAAGAAAACTCTTTAAAATAGGACTGTTTGAAAGTAAACAATTACAACTTCTAATAAACGGACATTTTGGTCAAAATAGCTTCTATGCCTACAGTATGTTTCACAAAAGGGTAGAAAGGGAGATTGTACTTAGTGGAGAAGAAACGAAGGGGGATATCATTGGAATCTTGAAGAAAGAACCATTAGAGAGAGGAGATCAGATATTTTTCCTTCAAGGAAAACTGGTTTATGGTACTCACTAGGATGTTCTTTCCTTCACATGGTTCCCCAGATGACTGAAATCACCATGTCAATGTAAAAACAATCTTGGAATTTTTATTAAAAAATAAAGCATCTTTTAAATTTGTTTTGAGGGGCCTCCCTGGTGGCGCAGCAGTTAAGCGCTGCGCTGTGGAGCTGTAGGCAGCAGTGACACCAGTTCGATGCCTGGCAGGGGAGATTCCCACATGGCGCGGCAGACCTCTCCTGCCTCGCCCGCTGCTCCCCTCAGCAGCGTGTTCCATCGATATGTCTGTTCTGCTCCCCACTCTGTCTCTGGTGAACCCTCTCGCCGCCCCACACCTCTGGTCTGTATGAGTAAATAAGTAAATCTTTATTTTTTATTTTTTTTAAAGATTTATTTATTTATGCATACAAGCTGAGGCACAGGCCAGAGGCATAGGGCAGCGAGAGGTTCACCAAAGCCAGAATTGGGAGCAGAACAGGCAGATCAATGGAAATACACTGCTGAGGGGAGCAGCGGGCGAGGCAGGAGAGGTCTGCAGTGCCATGTGGGAATCTCCCCGGCTGGGTGTTGAACTCCCTTTGCCACTGCTGTCAGCTCCACAGTGCAGCACTTAACCGCTGAGCCACCAGGGAGGTCCATAAATAAATAAATCTTTAAAAAAAAATAGGTTCTGCCATCCACCGCATCAAGACAAATCATACTCCAGTACTAAGACCTTCAATGGATGGGAACTTTAATACTATTAGTGTGCAACAAATAAAAGACAACGAATAAAGTTTTTAAGTCAAGCACCCAAAGTTACCCATTCCCTTGTGGGTAAATGCCCAACCAAAAAACAGGGTTGGCCCCAAGCAGGCCCATAGACCCAAAAGCCTGCCACAAGTCTAAGACACGTCATGGTGGGGACCCACGGAAAGAGGCAGAAGGGGCTCAGCATGTCTGGGACGGAAGGAGCAAAATCAAAACCAAGTTAAAAGCTGCTATTTTCAATCTCCCCACGGGTCTCTCCCCCACATCTGTTCCCAGGGCCAAGAAGCAAACGCAGCTTCTTCACGTGTCTCTCAGCTCCATGCACCTCCTCCGGCTCTCCTTCCGGCTCTCCATCTTTCTTCTCTCCTCCCTCCAGTCTCTCCAACTTCTCCTTCTCCCTGCTCAGTTCCTCCCTCCAAGGGTGGGGCAGGGAACTTGGAACCTCCTCTTTCCCTGGGGACTTTTTTTTTTTATTTGTTTAGTTTAGTTTGGTTTGTGCTTAAATACCTGATGATTTTCAGATCTCGGAAACATTTACAGACCTGAGGCAACCTAAAGTCACTCCTAAGCCGACTCACACAACAGCTTGAGGCTACCGCTGCACAATAGCCCTGCACTTTTGTTTCATGGCTGATATCGCACAGCTGTGCGAGACAAAAATGATTTCTACTTGGTTTTCCCTGAAAGACACATGTATAAAAGAAGAATATGTAAGGACAGCTTTTGCGGAGGTTGAAAGATTTCATTGAAATCATAATCATCCTTCCTGGAGCATATCTCTTAGAATTTGACAACTTTGGTAATTTTAGTGACCTCCCCAGAATATTCATTCTCCCATTCTGAGTAAATATAGTATTCCTCTGCTTACATCTATCATTACAAGGTACTACTCTTACGTTTCTGTATTTTTTTTTTTTTTTAGTGCATGCATGATTTTAGGGAGAGATCATGTTCCTGATAGAAACAAACAAAAAAATAAGTGAACCTGTTCCTATATTTATGGCACTTCCTCCCACTATCTATTTATGTAACTGTCTATGAAACCGTTTCCTTGGTAACCAAACGGAACCTGGGTCTGAATGGTGATACTGCAGACTCACACTTTCAGATATCGGTTGCTTTTATAAATTAACTGTTTGATGGAATATTGAATAAAAAAATGGAAAAAACAAACAGCCCTTTTGATAGAGAATGAGTCTTGCTAATGTATTCCATGTGGACACTGTAGCATATTGTGACATACTGGATACTTGAGTAATTAGTGACAATTCAGGGAAATTTATTTTTTATAAATGCCATTTGAGGGAGCTTTGATAGTGAGGCAGTTTTCCCTTCCAAATCTGTTTATGATTAATTGCCAAATTCTATAACTATCATATGAATAACAGCGAACGTTCAAACGTTTTATGATAGCAAATCACAGAATAAACAAAACAAGGCTTGAAATGCCATCGTGTGCCCCGCTGCCACGGGCAGAGACTAACACAAATGTCAGAGGTAATGAAAAAACAATGGATTTTAAGAGAATCAAACATGTTGTAAACAGCAGCTGGCTATCATTGTTCATTATGAAATCGGAACAAAATGTCTTGGTTCTGATTTTTACCTTATCTATGTGGCCCTATTTCACATTAAAATTTTCAAAAGCATCTCTTGCCAGATTCATTTTTATTCTACTGACCCTGCTTTCTTCCAGCTCTTGACTGACTCCCTCAGGTTCCTTTCGTCACATTCTGTTTGTTATCTGAAATAGTTGGTTTTAATGACATTTTATGGGCAGCACTATCACTTTGGAAATCAATTTATGTCACAATTTCAAGTTCATAAACACATAACATGCCACAGCAGTTAACCAAAGCCAGAAGAGAGGTTGCTTGATGAAACCTGAAAATAGCAAGTTTATCTGGAAGTTTTGTTTTTCTTTTATTTGCACCTTAGCAATCATTTTAATAATTACATTGCATGTCTTATCCAACCTCTTAACATTTCTGTGCAGTTCAGGAAGGGCGTCAAAAAGTCTGTCAAGTTTCATATCCTCTTGTTATTTTTTGCTGGACAACTCCAAGATATTACAAAGAAACGGAGCCTGTCTCCCTTGCCAGGAACATCGGGATGACAGCTTGTCTGGTGTGTCTATTACATCATCAGTTTCTCCTCCCACCCAGCCCTTTTCATGCCATGTGTTGTTATTGACAAGCCTTGAGTAGCTCTGTCAAAATTACTGAATCACTTTGTCCTCTCCTCCTCCTTTGCCTCTGAATTAAATGCTTAGTTTAAATCACCAGCAATGCTTTCCTCCTGTAACACTGATTTTCACATAATCTGCCACTATCTTTCAAGATCAACCATCGGAATTTAAGGGATGAAAAACACTCATTCAATTAAACATCTTCCCTGACTCTGGGTCTCTCACTTTCTTTTTATATCTGATAGGTTGAAATTCCACTTAATGCTGACAAGGATTCTCTATCCTTACAAACACTTTCCTTGACTGGAAATCTATGAAAAGATAGAGCATTTATTTATTTCCCAAATAACGGCCTTTGGGTTAGTGCATATAAAAGAAGATTCTTTATCCCTGATTCTGTAAGGTCCAAATGTTCAGGCAGATTTTATCTGCCATGATCTGGCAGAAGCTTATTGTCTACATATGCTTTCCTCTTCCCTTCACTCACTGACATACTAAATAAATACAATTTTAAAATAGTGGCATATGTTGAGGTATATTTCAAGAGGCCTCCAAATTCTATGTGTGGAGTTAAAAAACAGCCACCTAGATGATCCAGATTATTATTACATAATTCACTTAGAATTGCCTTATATCGGAATTCTGCCATGACTCCAAGGCTTATGACTTGAATAACTCCCTGGTTAGTCAAACCATTAACCCAATTGGAGGACAGTGAAATAATAGTAGGATTTGTGGAGAAATCAATGATAGTGTTGAGGTGTCTATAAATGTCTTTATAGTTTGTTAGAGATGACAAATAGTTTGTTAGAGATGACAAAATTTACTGGGTATATGAGTCTAAATCTCATAGATCTGGGTTGGGTATATTAAAGTTCAGAAGTATAAAATTATAAATGATAGTTAATAGCACATGGGTGAATGGGGTCATGAGGAGAACATGTGAGAGACATGAAGGAACCACAAAGGAAATCCAAATGTACAAGTTGGACAAAGGATGAAGTGTCAGTAAAGAATGCCGAGAAAGAGACAGAAGGAAACCTAGGAGCATGCGATTTCGTGAAAGACCAGAGAGCTGATTCCAAGGGAAGTGATCGATGGTGCCCAAGATTACTGAGGAGTAAATAGAAATGAGAATGAAAAATAATTCCAGTGGATATAGTACATGCAGATCATGACACTGTCTAGAGAGATTGATGTATATCTTGGAATTTAATTATAAAATTTTTGTGGAAGTCACATTTAAGGGTGAATGAGTGAGAGACTGATAATTTTGAGGGTAATTACTCTTTTGTTGAGACCAGTTTGTGATGCAAAAGATGATAGAAGAAACATAAAATTGTTACCATTCAGTTAAAATCTTATTTATTAATCATGAGAGGGTATTTTTAGAATAGGACATAAGAGAATAGTTGATTCCAATATGAATAATCTAGGAATGAAAGAGATTTATAATGTAGGTAGGAGCAAATGTAACTGCAGAAATGAAATTGTTGGGTAAGACACAGTTGGAACCCAGACGGGCCTGAAGAGGATTATTGAGTAAAGAACGAGGTTATCTGCTCTCCCTGAGAGATTTTGACTTGCATACTGTTGTAACTGGAGGAGCTAGGAATAACTAAGATTGTGAGTTGAATGTCCACGTGTGGATTCTAAGAATAAAGAGAGAAACAGGGCCTCCCTGGTGGCGCAGCAGTTAAGCGCTGTGCTGTGGAGCTGTTGGCAGTGGTGACTCCGATTCCATGCCTGGCTGGGGAGATTCCCACATGGCGCAGCAGACCTCTCCTGCCTCGCCCGCTGCTCCCCTCAGCAGTGTATTTCCATCCATCTGCCTGTTCTGCTCCCCACTCTGTCTCTGGTGAACCCTCTTGCCGCCCCATGCCTCTGGCCTATACCCCAGCTTGTATGCATAAATAAATAAATCTTAAAAAAAATAAACAATTAGGCTCTTATTTAAAAAAGAGAGAGAGAGATAGTGAGAGAGAGAGAGAGAAACAAAGGAATTTCCAAGAAATGTTAAAACCCTCTTGATGTTTTTGGTCAAGTATTTAAAATGAAACTACTCCGTTAGTTGCAGAATTTTCCTTAGAGATGTTCAAATACCATCATGCAGTAAGAGAAGAGAGAAAAAGAGGACTTTTAAGTTCTTTTCAAACCTTTAGAGCAAGCATTTGATGATTTGGATTGTCTAGGACTGACAAAGAGATCACTTGGACATCAAGTGGACATTTTCACTTGTTTGATTTTTTAATTGCATCTGTTTTGAAAACAGATTGAAATCCAACAAATTCACTCAACTGTATGGGTGCCTGCTGCATGCCAGGCTTGGTGCCAGGTAACGAGGATTCCAGGATAAAGGAAGCATATGCCCTTCTCTGGGGCTTTTTATAATCTTGTAATTGAGATTATCATGGCGAACAAATACTAGTATTGTATCTATAAAATGAAGAACATTTAAAGTTTAGACACAACAGAGAGAAATAAATCCATGTGGAATTACTCTGCCTATGAGGCGGGAAAATGTTCTTAGAGAAGGTTATTCCAAGAGCAAATTGAAGTAATACAATTCTAATCACCAGAGTGTTTCTTTCCTTAATTTAGTAAGATGCTCCATTTTATATCCAGAACATTCAGTGTACTTATTTTGAAGAATTTCAGGTTCTGGTGATCAGTTCCTACCTCCTATAGTTATGTTCAGTGTCACCTTTTGCCTCGGTCGAATTTTTGAGTAAAGCCCAGTAATGTATTAGAACCTCCTTCTTCATTAGTAGTAGATAAAGGAAGCTTGCTCTGCTAAAATCCACATCTTGGGCCGTGACACAGCTAAGGGCAAACACTTTTGCTTCAATCTCCCCTGAAGTATTTTGGTACACGTGATAGCACTTGTTTGCATATTCTCTTCCTTCTACAGCAGACCTGCTGTAATGCGGCATCCATTACTTTGAATCCAAATCGACTTTCTGACTCTTGCCAGCTCTCTCCTTGATGATAACCCCATTCCCAGAACTCTCAGCATCTGTCTTATTCCTAAAATTATGGGATCATTCCAAAATAAAACAGCACTTCCAAATTACCCCGAGCCTCTCTATTTCTAGAAAGGTCTGTTCAACAGTCCACAATATGGTATTGGTCCCATGTAAATGTCAAGTGTGAATTAATTACTCCTAATTTATTGGACCCTTTCAGGTATGAAATTCAAGGTCACCACACTATCTAGGATATAAATATGATGTATTGATCACCATGATGTAAACAGTTAAACCTTCCATTCTTCATTCATTCTGGACTTTCTCTTTCTTTCTCAGACCTGCCTCTGAGTTTCTAGCATATACCCAAGCAGCTGTGTATGCATATGTAACAGCAAGAATTCCAAAGGAATACATTCAGCCATTATCAGGTGCCAAAAATCAGAGTAACTCCAAAATCATTCTAATAGGTCAAACCATGTTAAAAGATTCATGTACTCATTCTGCTGTGAGTTTATAAACACAATAGTAATGATTTAATGCAAAAGAGAAGTTGTAGACTATTATAGAAATGATTTGACTTTTGGGAACTTTATAAATCTTGTGGAAATAAAAATCAATTAGGTTGGGAGCAAGATTAGTTTTTTATTTGTTCTGTTTTGTTTAACACATCCTAATTCATAATGTAATTTGAATTCATGAAAGATGTTTTGAATTTACATTAAGATGCTTTCTTGCTAGTGAAAGTGTAACCTACCAATAAATGGTGTAAAATAGTGGAAAAACACTAGATTTGCTATAATGAGATTCTTTTTTCTGACTTCACAATGACTTAGGAGATACATATTCTTTGAGAATTTTTTCACCATGAAAATATACTTACTTGGAGACAATTATTAAGCCATTAGTCTTTTAGCTTCAAGCCCCTCTCTACACCCTACTTAAGAACACTTTATTTCTGTTCGCCAACTGTCTTCCCACCACCCCTGTTCTTTATAGTTCCCAAGATTCATTCAGGAACTCATACAAAATATTCTAGATGGAGCTTAATCCTCATCTTCCTCCTTTTTGTCATTCTGGTTACTCTGGAAGTAGGGAATTCTTAACTCTTTTTTGTTAGCAATCGCAAAGACTATTCGTCTTCAAATTTTTTTTTGTGAGATATTTCAAATACCTTTTGAACAAAGTCCCCTCAGAAACCACCGCGATCTTTCTCTTGCTCCATTCATTGGTCAGGACCCACCATGGCCAGCTTTCCATTCTTGGTGTCCTGGAGAAATTGCATAAAATTGGCAGCCTCCACGATTCCACCTCCCAAAGGTGGGTGCAATTCAGGGTGAACTTGAGGACCTGCTCCTTGTCTTTTCACCCCTCTCCTTCACCACAAGTTTTTCACACACCACGCAGAGGCAGAAAGCTGTCTTCCCCTTGGCTCTACCAAAAGGCCTGTTGGAGGAACGCTGCCAGGCTGGAGGAGGAAGAGACTTACTGCTTCCCGTTTGCCTCATGTGGGCTTCCTGTCTGCCTGTGACTCCTGTGAGGCTCACTGCTACATTTCCTGACTCTGGAGACAGCAGTTATTTCCACAGCAGCTGCTGGATTCAGTCAGCAGTTTTGCCTGCACAACTTGTTCCACCCGGAGCCCAGTTCAGTCTGCTTGTAGTTGTTACCTCCATGGTAGACCACTTAGCTTGTTTTTTGTTTGTTTGATTTGGTTTTTTGCTTTTTATTTTATTTTTTTTTAGTTTTGGGGAGGTTAGTTAATGCTAATTAAGAAGTGCTCAGTCAGTAGACCTCTAAATCTGTTTAAATATTAAACTGGTGATTCTCAGAGACCTATAATTGGAAACAGGGTAAAGTCAGAAATGATCAATGAAATGATTAACGGATATGCGAGATAATTGTGAAGGTGTAAAATAATCATCGAATCCGTTCTGTACCTATTTTGAAGCAGAAATGGATGATAAACAGAAATGATTATTTATAGGGACGTGGAAGAGAAAAAGGAAAATTTTTCTGGGATAGAAGTGGAGGAGTCAGCTTGGCAGATGGTTCGTAGGAATAAAGTACAGATTTTGACCAGCTGAAGCAACAGGAAGCAGATGAGTAAAAAGCATATCTTTTAAGAAATTTGTTTTTTTTTTTTATAAAGGCAAGCAATAGAGCTGCAGAATAAAATTAAGGGGGAAAAAAACAACTAACCAGTTAACTGTAACATTGCTTTTGATATGGACCACATTTCTTATCATGGCAACACAGTTGCTCAAATTGAGAAGCTAGAATGGATTTCCTGCTAGATTCTGGCAGTAATTCCCACACACCCATAACTGTCAGCTGAGTAATTGCGATGTTACTATTAGGAGGTTGCTATCGGCACATTGCTGTTATAATGGAGGGATTCCCATTTGTGACATGTCAGCTCTTCTAATCCCTTTATCTTCTCTGCCAATTGGAAACGAGTCACCATAGAGGTTTAGGGTTAGGGCCTCGAAGTTTAAAAAACCAATGAAAACAAAAAGACCAACCCTTTTCTCCAGAGAACCTCACTCCAATGAGGCAATAACCCGTCTAATAAAATCTGAGTAAGCCCCATAGACGTAAAGGGAGAAAGCAGTGAGGAAATGGGGGGCGGGGAGGGGTTCGGGGCAAACTGGTGGCAGCTCTATGAACATCACCATCATTCCTTGTCTAAATACGCCTGTATTTCTGGGGACAAAATGCATCTTTGAATCGTCCCTCTCCCTGGTACAACTTATTATATAACGCACATCTCTTCAAATTGTTTTGTGTTCAATGGGATAAGAAAGGAACAAATTAGACAAACCTCATTTGGACCTTTGGTCCAGGTTACTGGGGAGGAGCTGAGTGAGTAATGAGGGACCCACAGGACCATCCTTACATTCACATAAGCCCAAATGACTCTCACTGAATATTCCTTCTCCCGTAACTGTTAGGCGGGTGGAAAAATAAAACCCTGAAAATAAGACATCCTTATAAGGAAAATTTAATCAGTTTACACATACCTGAAAGGAGAATGCTCCACTCCTTAAGTGGCAATGGAAAGGATTTTATTATATCAGAACTGCTTTATTTCATTTAATTATTCCCCACTAAAAGGGGAGTAAAGAGTGTCGTCACTTTTCCTAACATACTTTGCATCCTTTCTTTCCCATTTAGTCAACTCTCACTTTTGTTTTAAAGATTTATTTTATTTATTGAAGCATACAAGAATTGGGGTGTAGACCAAAAGTACAGGGATGGGGGTGAGAGGATTCACCAGACACAGAGTAGGGAGCAGAACAGGCGGATCCACTGAAATACACTGCTGAGGGGAGCTGTGGGCGAGAAAGGGGAGGGCTGCTGCGCCATGTGGGTCAGCTCCCTGGCAGGGGATCGAACTCATGCCGTGGCAGTGCCTGGGGCTATCTTGATAGCCCTGACTAACCCCTGTCCCACCAAGGGTGCCTCCCATTTAGTCAACTGTCTTGAGCTAAAAGTGCAGGCTCTGTCTCATGGTCCAATCTGGTAGCCTCCAGCCACTTGTGATTATTGACATTTAAGTTGAATTTAAATAAATTAAAATTAAAAAAACATTTTTTTCATTTCACTGCTGACTTTCAAGTATCTATAACCACATGAGGCTAGTGGCTGCATGTCAGACAACACAAATGTCCACATCTCAGTGCCTCCTAGAACACGTTTGTCATCTCAGAAATAGTGTAGAATCTAGAGCATCCACCAATACCGTTCTGTTAAATGCTCTTCCTTTTTCTTCCCTGTGAAACTAGTGTAATGAAAATTCATCCTTGTAACTTTTTTTCCCCTAATTGGCACCCAGCAGCTCTGCTCCGGGAGGACAGGACACGTCCCGATGTGGCACACTCACAGCTGAAGGTGGCATGCACGAGGGCGGAGCAGGCATTTTCCAAATCCTCCAGGCAGAAGGTCTGGGGAGCTTTTGCGGGGACTCGCCTTATGAAGTAGTGGTGCCACCAAGTGTTGGGTAAAAAAGGTTCAAATTTAAAAAAAAAAAATTGAGAAAATTTCCGATTTAAAAGAACTGATAGATCTAACCATAGTGGCCAGGGAATCTGCAGAGATTCCTGTTTAAAAGCCTTGTACACCATTATTTATCACAGTTTTAGAAAATAGAAGCGATAACCTTACATATCATTTAATAACCCTTTTATTCTACCTGAAGGAGAGAGAGAACGTAACATCTGAGAAAGCTGGATTTTTCTTTTTCTCCTTTGCCTTGGCTCAAGTAGGTTTAAGAATTCAGAAATATGTGACCCTAAAATGCACTTTAGTAGGACAAGCGTTTGAGGAAGAGCTCTTTAAACAGAGGCGTTGCCCAAGCGCCTCTACATCACGCTGGCTCCTGGTTCCTCGGTCCCCGCCTCCCTTTCTCCTCCCGAGGAGACCACGGTTTGTCTGGGGAGATTTCACACAAAATGTGACGTGCTTGGTGTGACTAGAAAAACCAGTTGACGGAAGAATGTCTTTGCAACATTTTCTATGTTGTCTTTATCACAGATGGAGGGAGGAAGAGCCACTGGTTCCTCTACCTTATTTATAACTGCAGCAAAAGCCTATTTTACTTGTCCTCCGTTGCCATGGTTACAAGCTTTCCCATTTCAACAGGTCAATACAAGCTTTTGGTTTACATAAGATCATGGGTAATTCAGCTCAGCCTTGCACAGACAACAACAACAAAAATTCAGGCTCTTTATTTTAAAAAATCTATCAAAATCTTAGAAACATAATTAGTTTTTATTTCCATAATTTATTATTTACATTTTAATCTCTAATTTGTGGCTTTGTATTTATGTTCAGATACTCGAGCTACAAGGCTAGTTTTGATAATACAGAAATCTTGACAGTTCTAAGTACCAATAAAGTCTTAAACTGACTTTTGCTCATAATTCTCCATTTATTTTATGATGAATATTCAACAGTGTTAGCATTAAATTAAATTTCACTTTTAAAAATATAAAATAGGTCACATGGGAGAAATTTGGCCAAACATTAAGACACTGACTGGTAAATGTTTCTTCTTGTTTACTGGCTGCAGATGTGTAGCTCGGTTTCCATACACCCAGCAATAAAGAACAAGGAGATCATATTCTCAGCCTTGATGGCTTGGTCAGTGGGAGTCTGCTCCACTGGGGGCAAAGATTTTCTTTCTTTTTTTTATTTTAAAGATTTATTTATTTATGCACACAAGAACTGGAGTGTAGGCTAGAGTTGTTGGGGGTGAGCAGATTCATCAAAGACAGAGTAGGGCGCAGAACAGGTGAATCTACTGAAATACACTGCTGAGGGGAGCAGCGAGCAAGGCAGGAGAGGTCTGCTGTGCCCTGAGGGAAGCTCCCTGGCCTGGAATTGAACTTGTGCTGCAGTGGCTCTGGATAGCTTCATAGTGCTGAGACTTAACCCCTGTGCCTCCAGGGAGACCCAAAGATTTTCAGTTAGAAAAATGGAATGGAAGGGAGAGTCTTTGTTACGAGAGGCAGAGGGAAGATTGTGTTACGTAGAACCAAAGTATGGATATTACACACACACACACACACACACACACACACACACACACACACACACAGCTTTACTTGGAAAAGGACGGGTTTTATATTCATCCTTTTCTTCTGTGTTCAACAGGCCAAGTGAGTGATACGAGCCCTTGAGATTATTCTTTCTCCATGGTAATTGGGTAAGAACCCAATCTGGATTGGCTAACAGATGACAACATTTCTCCCAGAATATCTACATTCAAGTCTTGGTCCTACTAATAATGCGATAACTAACAATGTGTTCATTACTTCTTTGTGCTACACTTGCTCCTCTGAAAAACGGGTGTGCGACTAGCAGCAAATGAACACATAGAGCAGTGTCTAGAAACTATAAAGGATCTAACTGATCTCATTATCAGAATAACTTGGCGATTCTATTTTTCTTTTTTTTAAAAGATTTATTTATTTATGCATACAAGCTGGGGTACAGGCCAGAGGCGAGGGGCAGCGAGAGGGTTCACCAGAGACAGAGTGGGGAGAAGAACAGGCAGATCAAGGGAAATCCACTGCTGAGGGGAGCAGTGGGCGAGGCAGGAGAGGTCTGCCGCAACATGTAGAAATCGCCCCGTCTGGGCATCGAACTGGCGTTGCCGCTGCCGACAGCTCCACAGCACAGTGCTTAACCGCTGCGCCACCAGGGAGGCCCCTATTCTATTTTTCTTTTCACATCTATCCTTCAACTCATTTCTTTTTCTATTAAAAGAAAAAAAAAACAACAAAAGTCATGCACAACTTATTTTTAGACTTATATAACTGTTTAATATCACTATCATGCCACAATTAATCCAGATTCAAAAGTTTTGAGATGTTAGAGCCTTTCCTGTTTGGTGTCATTTTGGCATAAAATATTAAATCTTATTAGAAATAGTACAGAAATACCTAATTGACCATACTCTATGCTTCAATCTCTTTCTCTTTAATCCATTCTTTAAATCTCTTAAAATAGTGCTCTCTAGATACTATTTTTATCAGCATGTCACTGATTAAGGAACATATAAAATATTTCTATTGCCTACCAAACAGAGCATAAACTCCTCAGCATAGATGTCAAATATAATTGCAATAACTTATTTACTAAAATAGGTTCTGCTTTGAGGGTAGGTGAGCAGCGTTACCATTTGGAGTGAAATGTGAAATATAGAAACATTCTGCTTTCCAATATAATGCACTTCTTGCTTATAATGCACTTCTTGATACCTCAGGAAAGCATGAGCTGATTTTTTATGTCAGTGATATGTGAGACATTGGTCTCTCTGATATATAATCAAAATTGCTTTCACTTTTAGTTTTTGCTTACTCACAAAGTCAACTGTAGCTTTTGTTTTATTTCTGTTCCTTCTATCATGTCAGTAGAATGCACAGTTCATCCGGGAAAGACTATTCTGCCTATTAATATATAGTAGAGGCACAATATATTTTAAGAATAAGTGAGTGATTAGTTTTCTTGATTCAGTATCCCTTGTCCTACCCCCAGATAACTGCATGTTTTCTAAGAAAGTGAGAAACACATTGTATAATTTCCTACCTAGAGGCTCAGATAGGTTTCTAAGTATGAAGGAATTGGATGTTTTATCTTGGAAAGCAGAATGACAAGTGCAAAGTGTCACGTGCTTACTTGTAGGATTTCCCTTCTCTTCTGACATCTATATTACAAAGCATTTCCTAGATACTATTCACTGTAAATTTGTTCCCTATCTTTAAACTGAGAAGCTGTGTGGCATATGTTTAGGATAGTAATTGAATGCAAGGGCTAAAATCAGAATGACCTGGTTCAAACTCTAGATCTATTCATTGGCTGTGGCATCTTGGGTATGTTTGTCATACACTAATCTTCATATGTAGAATGGACATAAATATAATAAATAACACTTAAGGTTGTTTTCAGTAAGAATGCATGTACAGCCCTTAGTAAAGATCTGGAACATAGTATATATTCAATATATGACCATTATTACATATTTACAATTTTATTTCATTAATCAAATGTTTTCAAGAAAAATTAAGTTTAAGGAATCATTATACATCCAGAAACATCCATTATATATCCAGGCAAATTTTTTCTCATATTAATTTGGTTGTAAATGTAGGCATAGTCAAAATAAATTTTGATCTAAACTTCCAATCAATGTTCCCATAAAATTGCTTCATTAATCAGTTGAATCCTGGTGACATTACAAAATTTCCATTATATTTATTAAGTAGAAACATATCTATCTGGACTATCAATTTTAACATTTTGGTCTTCTTACCCCAACTGTAACACATTGATTAATATGCTAGAATATTTTAAAAACCTGATTTAACATCTGATAGAGCAGACTATTCATAAAACACATTATTTTCAAAATCCCTTTGTCTTCAATTGAAGCTGGAATATTTCTATGAAATTTTTAAAATAATAGATTTTGCTTATGACTTCATTAGCTGTTATTAATTTGGGAATATTATATTATATTATTCAAATTTCTTATTTAAAATCATGAATATTAACCATTTAGTATATACTACTTTTTTACATCAAAAGAATTTCTGAAAGGCTTATTTTTTTTGTTTCACTTTTTCTTGTGATAGTTATGCCAACATATTTTAATCTATTTTTTTAATGTATTAATGTATTACTATTATAAATTGAATATTTTATTACTCTTTTTACAGCTTATATTACATGTGTGAGTACAAATACAAGCAGCACACAATAGGTTTAAACAAAACAAGATCTATTTATTAACTCAATGTGCAGGGAAGATGTACCTGCCTTGGAGAATTTTGGGAAATTTTTATGTTTAAAACAAACTTTCAATGGGGGTGGTTGATTTTAATTATTAAATGAAAGTCAAGTAAGTACTTTTTAAACAAAGATAAGCAGCTGAATTTGTATTTAAATTTCCAGGGTCAATTCTGAGTACAGGTTAGAAGTATTCTATTTTATTCTTATAAGAGATATTTGTTAAAAAAAAAAAAGCAAACTGCATTCAAAGTGAATATGGAAAGCTGTCAATCAATCAAGAGTTAATTTTAAAACATGAGATTACTTGATTAAATCATTTGCCCATCGATGAAAATTTAGGAGCTGAAAAATCTTAAAGAAATATTTTAAAACTTAAAGTTGATAACTTCTTAAACATACATTAGGTGTTGTTTTCTAATAATTTGGAACATTTGACTTTATCACCTCTGCAAAGTATGTGGTATCCAACTGCGGTTATTATCAACGTTAATTCCCTTTTACAGACAGTTTGCCAGAGTCCAAATCAATTCTTTTCTGTCCTTGCATACTACCTATTGTTACTAAGCTCACCTAAATTCCTAGGCATATACTCTTGCTCACCTTTTTTGAAACCACTTTCTGAACTTGATTTGAAATACTACTTATTGCTAACATACTCTCGCGATGACTGCATCAATCACTAGTCATTTTAGTTGGGCACTATTAAGCATTAGTATCATTAGTGACATTTAACTATCTCAACACAGATTTTGTAGGTTTTTCCAGGTTGAGTCAGCATTCAGCAGTGTACCAAGATCAAATTTCTTTCCAGCCTTCTGCTACATCACCCTAAGAGTGATGATTCATTGTCCTTCTGTTTGTGCATCATTGTATAAGAAAATTCCTGGCCCTCCAGGTGTTCTGATGTCATCCTCAGAAGGCATAAGAAAACAGTGGCATTAGGAAGTTTTGCTATGCATTGTTACTTGGTTTTGTTTTTAACCAGAAAGCAAAAGACAACAGACTTCTTAGATCAAATTGAACAGATCTTGGTCACATATTCAATTCTGAGGACAGAAGTCAGCTTCTTATCTCCTCCTTATTGCTGTCTAGTTCATGGACAAATTCAGAGTTCAGTTGTCAGAGAAGAGGGATTTGCTCATTAGCTAAATAGCAATATTCACTGCCAAGCTTTTCCTCTTTGTCTGTTATTTCTGAGCACAAATCATACAATTCATGAGAAATAGTCCAAAATTTTTTTCTGTGTTATTACTATCTGTAACAAAGTTGTTTTGATATTATTTGAACATAACTTTTCTGAGTTGGGTAAAATGGAACAAAATATAAAATAAAATATAGAAAAGATATGCATTTTTTTCCTTTGAGATATTCAGAATGTCTTTTTTTAAGATTTATTTATTTTTGCATACAAGCTGGGGTGCAGGCCAGAGGTGTGGGATGGTAAGAGGGTTCAGCAGCGACAGAGCAGGGAGCAGAACAGGCAGATCCACTGAAATACATTGCCGAGGGGAGCAGCGGGTGAGGCAGGAGAGGTCTGCTGTGCCATGTGGGAATCTCCTTGGCTGAGCATCGAACTCTGGCTATCAGCTGCCACCTACAGCTCCACAGTGCTGTGTTTAACCCATTGAGCCACCAGGGAAGCCCCCAGAATGTCTTTTGAATTGATCCAGTTGTAAGACAGAAGTCTTACTTGCTGTGGGGTTATAGAGGAGGAGGCAGAATCTCTTCCAAGGCAATTGCTGTCGGTTGGGTTCCTCTTAAGTAGACCCTGAGACAGAGGCATGAGAAAATTATTTATGAAGAAAAGTTCCAGGGAAGTGGAAGGAGTGGAATGAAAGATGAGATGAAAGGAAGTCAAACAGTGAGTGATTCAAGTTGAGTCCACAGAAAGAATTTTTGCCTTCATTTCACAGAGGACTCTCCATGGCAGCCCTGTGTCAGAGCTGTTCAGATCAGGGGAGGGAAGTTAAAATTCTTAGCCCAACACTCTACCCAGTTTTTTTGATAAATGGAAGTGCTAGAGGGAAAAAGGCACAAAATTTCAGGCTTTGGTTCGCTGTTTACCCAAGAAAAGTGAGATTCAAGGATGACCTTCCAATATTGAGATTCAGATTCAGCTGTTGGAAGTAAAACACATAGGAAGGAAATATTAAAGGTCACAGGCAGGTATAGAAAGCGTACTGGTAGATTTCTACAGCAACTGAAGGTCATGGGCTAAGAACTACTTCTGTTCATATTCATCCCAAACTATGCCTTGATTATACTTTCTTTGCATTTCTATTATTACTAATTGATTTAATGTATCATATTCCATTACAGTTTTTATTTATATTTAGAATTATGCTTATATTTGACTCTGCTGTCAGCTGGAAGATATCTTTGAGTGCAAAGATAGTATCTAAGCTATTTGCAGTCACAGTTTTAGAAAAAATACATAATGAATTTCAAACTTCAGAAAATGCATATTGAAAGAAGGCATAATTATGAATAAGTAAAGTAACATGTCAGGAATGATATACAATTTTAGTAAATTCGACTGTGATAAATCAAGATATGTTTTTACTAAAGAAGTTGCCATAACAAGTCTCAAATTTCATGGTGATTTTGTGACTTATTCAGATTAGTGTCCACACCAAATTAAAACAAAAATTCAGTTCAAGAATTTCAAATCTGTTAGAATAAAAAAAGCATCAACATGTTGATACAAACATTATTTTCTCATCATAATACTTCAGGGTATATTTCCTATATTGTATGCACATCATATTGAATCACTACCTTACCTTATTGAATTTTTCTTGTGTTTGTATGTTTTTCTTTTTTTAACATATATTTTGGAAGGCTTAAAATTATTATGTTGTTTATAAAAACAGTAAGCAACTTTTTCAAATTATCAGTCAAATTACAGAAAAAATATTAATCAGAGAGGACTGAAGGATAAATATATACACAGACATATGCAGATTCAGTTCTTCCTTCTTGATAAATTCTCTTCTCTTCAGACTCGCAAAAGGAATGAACAACTGGCTCTTATAAGGTGGTAGAGAGCGAAGAAAGACATTGAGCAATAATTTAAAATAGCAAACATCTGGGAAATTCTAGATTTTTAGAGTCTTTCAACTTCAGGGTTTTTTTTTTTTCAAAATTTTAGTAATTTTGAAGATTTTTTTGATAAGGTGGATTGAAAAACATAGTCACATTATTTTATATAGCTATTATATATGTGGGTCAAAAGCTCACAAATATACCCTTCTTTAGTTTTACCAGCAATTTTGACTACAAATACAGGTTCAAAACAGTTACATAAACTATTTGAAAATCAGTTCCATCATGGACATGAAAACTTCTTTCTCCGGAGATGCACAAATTATTTAATAAGCAATCTGTTAATGGGATTTGTTACAGATATTAATCATAAAATAAAATATGCAAACTTCTTAATGAATATTAAACTACATAAATTTTATTACAACATACTTTAAATAAAATATTTCAAACTCATAATAAAACCTCAAGAAATGTCTCAACATTAACTTTACTGGTGAAGGAAACAGGGAAATCCCTTTCAAAGTGAAAACAAGCCCAGGGGGCCTAATATAACTGATAAAATTTAATTGTGTGAGGTAGTGCTAGTCTATAAATTCAGAAAATCAATAATCTAAGAAATTGGAAACATAGCAGTAAGAGTATTATCAAATCCTAGAATATATTATTATCTATAAAACTCTTGAGAATAAACTCAGTAATTGTTGCTAATTATAGAGATTACTATAAAGTGGCTAGGAACAAAGCAAACATTCTTATCAATAATTTTCATTTTAGATTGCCAAGAGTATAATCAAATGAAAAAATAGACTATTGATAAAATGAATAAAAGTTTAAATTACTTTGAATACATTGATGTGTGTGTGTGATAAATGCATAATTTTTCATGCACACATATTCATTTTTCCCCCCCTCTGCTGCATCTTGATTTCTAGAAACCAAGGAAATTATCAATCCTTTTCATTGTGTATGGAAAAATAGCCCAATGTCTTAGTCCAAATTAAAACAATAAATGCATTTTTTTTGTATGACTGGTAGATGGAAAATGGATGCATGAATATATGAATGAAACAAAAATGGAGGATCACGGTAAGAATGGACAAATGGGAATAAATAAATTGGTATATGAGACAAGTATAGCCATATGAAACAATTCAATTAGAAATGATCATTACTGCAAGAATAAAATAATAAACATTGGGGCACTTCTCTATACAGAATTTATTGAATTGTATATAGAAATTTGACATCTTAAGGGAAATTAAGAAAGCTGGAAAGAGAATGCAACGATTGTTTTTACATCATATCACCTGGTTAAGTATCACAATGAGATAAAGGATAGGAAAAGCTGAAATGTGATTTGTTGATATGTGCCTGTCGGTAACCATTGTCTTTGAAATTATTTTAACCAAGATAAGACTAAGCAATAACCAAAGATAAACTAAGTATCTTTCAGAACAAAATAATGTCAATCAAATATTTCACCACCTTATAAAATATTTTTTATATTCCCAAATTGTTAAATAATGGCTAAGAATGACATCATAGTTTCATGTTGTATACAATTAAAAGGCTTGCACATTTATTAGTCGATCATGTCTTTCTTTACTTTTAGTTAATATGTTAAATTATCTAAGATGTATATCTTACACTAAATTTCTGAAATAATCCCAATATTGTCTTTAAGTATGGATCTATTTTCTATCTTGTTAGTTCCTTTTAGAATGGGCTTAATTCTAATATAAAACAGGATAAGAACTATCAAGAAGACTTTCCCAGCGACAACTGAACACATGTGAATAACTATCCATCAATTGACCAGGGATAACAGAAAAAGGAGTCATGTGCAAATTTCATGAGGAATATCACTATTATGAGGCTAGGTTCAGGAATGTCTTTCGCCAAAGATGTTAAGTGGTGTTTCAGCACCCCTACAAATACATAGTATCTTCACATTCAATTGGAGATCTTGTAATGATCTCTGATTTTCAACTTTGTAAGATGTGTCTGTGAAGTAACCTGGCAATAAATATGACAATGGTAAATGAGCTATTTATGCCACTTGTAATTAAGAAAATGACCACCCCAGGAAAATCCTATTCAATGTGATTTTGTATGAGTTTACACAAAATATATTAGGTCAGATAGATAGATAGATAGATAGATAGATAGATAGATAGATAGATAAATAGAAATTTATATATCTATATATACACACATATATATACACACATACATATATATTTTAAAGTGCAACTCTTTGTGCGAATGCAAAAATGATTTTACATGCTTGGAAATGAAAATTTGTTACATGAAAAGTTGAAAAATCTACTAATTGGCAAACACTAGTATTTGTATAATTTTATAAGATAATGTTTCTAGGCATTCAACTCTTTCATTATTAAACTGAATTTATTTTAATGTACATTAGGTGTTATGTCAGCCCTGAAAATATATCCATTATTGAAACAATATTTTTGCCTAGTTCTTTCTTTAAAATGTATTCCACTTCTGTTGCTTTAGCTTAATTTAAAATCTGTGCTTGTTAGTCCCCCCAGTGCTATACAACCAATCCCTTATCCCTTGGGTTTTTACCATTCTTGTCCTTTCAGTCTCCCATTGAATGAGTACATTGGTGGAAAGGCTCTCCTTTAATTACTGACCTTGAACTGTGGAATGCATTAGAGAATGAGAGAAAAGCTTATGTGTCTAAAATGTTGCACAGCTGTCATTTTCTTTAGGATATATTAATGAGCATTGCTGCTTAGACACCTGGGTTATAGCTCCTGCTCTGTTACCAACTAGCTGAGTGACACTGACTGAGTCCACATGGGACCTCAGTGTCTTCATCTTTAACATTAAAGATTTGTTCTAAATTATCTCTAAGATTCTTAAATTTTTAATGATTTTAATTATCAACTTCATTCATTTTTTAGTGTCCCCTCTTTTGTCTGCCTTGCGGGTGTTGACACCTCATTTCTGTATAAATAGCATCAAGCTCAATTTTTTTAAAGTACATGAAGCTCATTTTTTTTTTTTTTTGATGTTTAGGGAGCTTTAGCATTAAGTGTGGTGAATATTAGAATTAAAGGATGAAATGGCCTTTGTATCATCATGGATTTTATTTATTAAAGATAATTCATGCTTATAATGCCAAATTTTGGTAGTAAAATTATTTTACACAATTAGATACATATTTTCTTAGTTCATGATTGTCTCCTCACCAAAAAAATTAAATGAATCAGTTATGTAAGGATTGCAGCATTTGTTTTTAATTCTTTTTGAAAATAAAAATACAGTATATCATTTGTCCTACATCCACATATATGCATTTTGTGTACACTTACCATATTACAAGGTAATTGTCTAATTTCTTCTTGACTCCCTCAATTGTGTTAAAAACCTAATGGTAGAATCTGTGTTTTATAAATCTTTGTTTCCTCAGTATCTAGTGGAGTGTCTAGTTGAAACTGGGATCTTAAATGCTTATTGAAGGGATAAATGAAAACCCACTTTATAAATAACTCAAGGTCATAATTCTAATCTTATTTTAAAATATACATAATAAAAACGCATGTGAATAACAACTTGATTTTGAAGAGACAAATTTGTGTAAATAAATGCTCTTTAATAAATTATTAAAGAATAATAAAAAAATAAAAATTAGCAAATCTTTCTAGCATTCCTTGCTAGGTGGTGGTTTTTGCTCCAAGTGAGCTGAGATAAATAATAAGCTCCTTCTATAAATTCTATGAAGAGAGTGTTATTGTCATCCACATTTGACATATGATGAAATGAAGCACAAAGAGGCTAAATTACCCACCCCAGTTTATAGATCTTATAAATGATGAAGCCAGAGTTTGAATTGAATAGAGCCCATCCTGATTTATATTATTATAACATACTGCTTCTCATTGAAGTTATATCATATTTAAATAAAATGAGAAAATAAGGTGTCTATTGATTTTAGCAACTAAGTTACACATTCCGTTGTTTTTACATTCCTAGACTCTGGAGTACATAGACGGAAAGGCATGATTTCCATTCGTTGAGAAGCTAACAGGCCTGTCAAGACACAGCCAGTATAGATGTTAAGATGTGTGACTGGCAATAGCTGAGGTATGTGCAAAGTTTAACAGAAACACAAGGTAAGAGCCCATGCCTTGTACAGAAGATACAACGGAAGTTTCAGAAAGCTATGATGTCAGAACTGATTCTTCAAGAGCAAGTAGGAGATTTCTGAATGGAAAAGTACATCCAGGAGAGCAAATTACTTCTGCAAAGGCAACAAGGGTAGAAACAGATAGTATTTCTAAAGATCTTGGGAAAAACAAAGCCAGAATATTCACTACTTTTCTATGCTGTTGGAGACTTTTTATGGAGTTGAAAGAAGTGGAATAACAATAGATTTTCAAAGTTACATGTTAAAACTAGTGCACCAATGTGGGCAAACTAGAGAGCTCTTGCAAGATCAAAATAGTTAAGAAAAAATGAGCCACTGAATTGGGTGACAAGAGAAGATAAAGCAAAGAAATATCAGCAGTAGAAAAAGTTGGAGTGAATGACTGATTTGATATAGGGATAAATAGGAAGGATAGTCAAAATGATTCCGCTGTCTTGTTTGAATAACAGGTGGAACTAAACACCATAAGTCTCCATCACAATGGGAAATAACTGGATATTATAGAGTATGCAAAAGAGAGAGAATAAGGCAAGCCATTGATGAGAAAGTTATTTTGCTCTCTTTGAAACAGAAACCTTATATTAGTGCTGATATTTTCTGTTTTCCCTTCACCTGTGTACATGGCAAGTTTTCATTAAAAAAATATTGCTTTAATATAGGAATTGTTGCAATACTAAATAGGCATAATTATGCAAAAATTTTATTTTACTTCAAGATGTTCCTGCTTTCTCTCTAAAATTGCAGTAAATTGACACATAAATTAAAGTAATAAAAGATTTAGAATTATTTTAATTTCATTTTTATTGCCTTTCAGTGAGAAATGAGCAAAATTATCTTTCTACTACTCATTACGTATCTGTTGTCACTATATTATGAATATCACAGTGCCGTGATTTAGATGATTTTAATTATATTTATAAAATATTACAAAATGTATTAAAACAGTATTTTCTTAGGCAAAATAACTGTGAAATATGTGCATTAGTATGCCTCTACATGACAAGTAAATAAAATAATTTTCTGCATGTAACAATTACCTTCTGTGACTCTCTGGCATACACTCAACTAAACTCACAGTATTGTAGATTGCATTACAAGAATGTAAGCAGGATTTCTCTATGCTATTACTGATGCACTCTTGTACCAGAGTTCTCTGCTGCTTTCTGCTCTTACTCTACCCAACTGTTGGCCCAAAGGCTCAGAATTTTGTTTTTGTTTAGTTATTTGCTCATATATTCAGAAGAATCATTTATTATATGTCTATTTGATCACCTGGATTTAGTTCATCTTATTCCATTTTTCACTTTTTTTTTTTTTTATAGTAGCTTCTTGGGCCTCCCTGGTGGCACAACAGGTTAAGTCTCAGCACTATGAAGCTATCCGCAGCCACCGCAGCACGAGTTTAATCCCCAGCCAGGGAGCTTCCCACGTGGCGCAGCAGACCTCTCCTGCCTCTTCTGCTGCTCCCCTCAGCAGCGTACTTCAGTAGATCCACCTGCTCTGCTCCCCACTCTGTCTCTGGTGAATCCTCTCACCACCCCACACCTCTGGCCTACACCCCAGTTCTTGTGGGCATCAATAAATAAATCTTTTTTAAAAAATAATAAAATAAAATAGAAGCTTTCTGAAGCTGCCAGTTCACATTTTCCAGTTTGGCAAACCCAGACAAAGAATATGCATCTGTCTGAATAATTTCAACATGTCTGGGCATCAAGGCTTACTGCCTGGCACTAAGACACGTGCCCACGCCTTGGTCCACAGCTTCGTCTTTGGGGCAGGCTGGGAGAAAATGGGGCAGGCTGGAAGAAGGATGTTCTGTCCCCTACTGTCTGGTCACAAGACCTCTTCTGTGTCCAGCTCGAACTCACCTGATGCTCATGCTCTCAGAGAAAGGTGCAAAGGGCTCCACAAAGAAAAGCCAAGAGCTACTGCCAGGATGAAATGTCTGGGTCGTGGACCGCAGCAAGATGCACAGATCGAATAAGCACGGTGAAGTTCTAATTTGGCCTCCAGTCAATTATTAATATGTGTGTTAATAATACAGAATTATTAACAAGACAGGCATATTTTGAAGAATTACACATTAGCAGCATAGCAATGGTTTCAGATTAAGAGATATATAATATAAAATCTAAAGATTTACAATTTTTTAAACTTTCTCAAAGTAGATAGTAAAATGGATAGCCAATCACAAATAAAATGCATTCAATCAATGAAATTGAATAGCTTAACCCCTCTTGCTTAGACATTGTTTTTTTATCTTAAGTAAGTGATATTTAATATATGAAACTTTATTTAAATATCTAGCCTACGAAATTGATTAAGTGGTTTAAAATTTGTCCTGGTAATTAAGCGCACAGAATACATCTAAATTCTGGCTTTATCACTCACCAGTGGTGTGATCTTGAGCAAGTTAACCTCTCACTTCTTCACCCCCATGACTTCTAAAATTGGGTTTATTTATAACAGTACCTGCATCATAGAAATGTAAGAATTAATGGGATATTATTATATGTACGGTGCTCAGAAGAGTACCTGGCCCCTGGTAAGTGCTAGATCACTATTAAACTTCTGCTTTGATAAAAATATACACTGAGCACATTTTCCTTCCTGGAGTTTATAATACAAGCTTTACAACATTATTATAAATTTCTAAAAAATAAACATTTCCTTTTTATCAGTGAGAAAAATACTCAACTAAGTTAAGCAAAGTTAAGCTAAGTCAGACGTTTTATAAGGTCAAAGCCAGAATTTGAAGCCATTATGTTCTCATTTCAAAGTTTGTGGTCTTACCAACTATGATATTCTGTGTCTGAAATAAAGAATACAGGGTGTTTTAATCTCTAGTAAATCCCACATTAAAAGACTGAGATATCAAAAAGAGTATATATTTGATAACACAAAACCTAAGAAGCTACTGCATGATAGAACATCATCACATTAACAGTACACAAATGTTAGTAGGTTCCCCTCGGTGGTGAGATTGTTTCTTCTTTATCAAAGCACTCTTCCATCACCAGAGGAAGCAGCAAACGATTGGAAGAGGAGGAGTGGAACTTTGCAGTGCTGTGAAGGTGTGTGACCAGCTCTGGGCTGGAATGTGGGTTCTCAGAGCCTAAGTGAGTCTTTCCCTTGGAGACAGGGAATAACCTACAAATTAGCCAAAGATGAGTCACATTCTTAGCACTTCAATGAACTACGTTAGCAAAGAAAATCTTTTTGACTATTTAACATAACATATTCTTAGACTCTGAAACATTTCCTGGTTACCAGCAGAAATGGGCACGGAGGGAGAATCATCTTGGGAAAGAGGAGTATGGCATTGGCACCAGTTTTGATGGAGGGTGAGGGAAGCATGTGCTTATGTGGAGGTGTGAAAATGTACCCCCAAGGTTACATGAAAATGTATATGATGGATGAATCAATGACATATGAAAAATAAAAATACATGTGCTTTTAAAATATATATATATTTATATTATATTCACTTTATATTTCTGGTCACAAATTATCTCTTTTTTGAGGTTCTTATTCTTCCCATGGCTACTTGGGGTACAAGCTCATATGACTTAATTTTTTAAATGAAAGAATGATGAGAATATCTAGAGCTAGGATATGTAAATAACACACACACACACACACACACACACACGCTGTGGTGGGGTGGAGAGTGGACAGCTTGGCAGATCAGAACAGCTTGTCTGGGGGTGGCCTTACATTTCAAGGCAACACTGCTCAAGTGGTGAAGATGACAAATGGGGAAAACAGATTGTGAAATCTAAGCTCGAGGGAGAAGACTTTTTCACAAAGGGAATAAAATCCATTATCCAGCTTATGGCTTCCAGCTTGGAAAGAACATTACATTTTAACTCACCCAATATTTTCATTTTTTTAAATGAGATAAAAAGATAAAGCTAAGAGACCTCTTCAAGGTGATGGTGACGAGAAAGGGCATAAGCTTAGATCTCCAGCACTCCAAGAATCCTTCCTCTTCTAATCCACCAGGCCCCAGTGAACTGAAATAGGGAACAAACGCAACTGATCTGGGAATTGCTAATCTCCCAGTGGAGGTGAGTAGAAGGAAGAAGAATTTAAGTATTCCAGAAATCTAAATAAAAATGAGAATAATTAAATCCCTAGATTCTTACCAAAAAGGTTATAATTTTGAAAAGTTACATCTTTTGGTATTTGTACTATGTCCTAATGGTAACCAAGTGTGGTGTCTTGTCTTACTGCCATCTTATAAAGTATGCATTGTAAAATCCAGAATATTTTGTCTCATTTAGAATAGAATGCAGGAGTCATCAGGTTGAATAAGAAGATAATTTCTCGCTTTCAAAGGTAGAGTATTAGTAGATGCCTTAGTATTCTGTCTTATCAGCCACTGATGCCTCCCATTTGATACGCTGAAAATGCCCTGCTGCTACAGGAGAGCAATTATCTGCTGGCTGACCTGTGTCTACAGGTCATTCGTGCCTCAGTGTCACCCCAGCCCGAACAAATGAGTCCTCATTTCCCATGACATTGAGAACCAGCTTTTCTCTCTTGCCCCATTTCTGTCTTCTTTACTTCCAAAAGCTGCATTTCTTGAGTGTTCTCTCCAGTTAAATCTCCATACTGTCTCCTCAGTTTGTTTCCAGGGAAACTTTTCCATTGGCGCTGACACCAGGAGTGAGTCTCAGAAGTTCACCGTAAAAATGGGACTTTCTTGCTGAATACTCGCTGCCGAAGCAGACACTGTGTAGTTGTTTCACATTATGATGCAACTGATAGAACCTTTAGGAGAGAGCTGGGACGGCTTATAAAAGAGAGGCCGTAGCTGCACAATTTCTCTGACACTGGACAACTGTGAGGCAAATGGAACTCGAAGGACTGTGGAATCAGGTCGCTTTGGCTCGGTGTCACGGATTCTTTCAAGCAAGTGTGATAGGCAGAAATTCTTTTTTTCTTTTTCTTTTCTCATTCGTCTGAGGTAACATTGGCTTAACGATACCATAGATGATTCAGAGATATAGGATCACAGCTTTTTACGTGTGTACCACCATACCACACCTGCCACCACAGGCCATGTCTAAAATGGGCCCCCATGATGTTCATTCAGGCCTAACCCCAAGAACCTATGGATGTGAAAAAATGTCACTCTCGTGATTATGTTGCTTATGGCACAGTAGATCCTAAGAACCTGATCGAATCAGCGGGGCCCTTAAAAGCAGCTGATGGCCAAAGTCGGATGGAAGGGAAGCTAGGAGAGGACTTGATGTGCCTTTGCTTGTTTTAAAGATGGCGAAGGCACCCTGAGAAGGAATGTAGGTGGCCTTACAGCTCTTAGGGAAGCTCCAGGCTGGCAGCCAGGGAGGAGAGAGGAGCCTTAGCTCTACATAGCAAGGAGCTGGATTCTGCCCAAAATCGGAGTGAGGTTGGAAGCAGATTTTGTTTTTCACCCACAACTTCCAGGTGAGAGCCCAGCCCAGCTGAGGGAGTGCTTTTGGCACTGCACACCCGATGCTGAGCTCCCAGTCAAGCCCACCCAGACATCAGAGCTACCGAGCTGTGATAAATGGGTGTTGTTTTAAGCTGCAAAGCTTCTGGTGATTTACTGAAGCAGTGATTAGAAAACTAACACCAGAGATAACAACAGGTACAGGGTATTTAATCGTCAATTTACTTGAGGCGATTGTGTCAATTTTCTCCTTATTTTTGATGATCAGTAATTCAGGCACACAAACTCACAGGCTCCTTGGAGTTTGTATCGGATACATGCTTTTCTCCATGTGATACTGTAGATAATGATTTGAAAATGAAAATTTCCACAAGTGTTAATCCCTGCTTCCTGCCTTCCAGAGTGCCCCCTCCACCCCCACCTACTTCAGACCAATGGGGTACTACGAATTGGATGCCAATGAAATCTTGCTGTGTCAAGATTTTAGATCAAAATTCCATCTCTCATTTCTTTTTCAGAATGTGCAGACAGAAACATAGTTCCCTAGATTTGCTGGATGTGTGTTCTGGGACTCCCATCACCTTGACAGAGCTGACCTTATCCACACAGCGATAACACTGTGCCTTTAAGTTATTCCTCACGCTAATGCTAAGCACCGGGGACATATTTTGGTGAGAAGTGTCCAGGGTCTGCTTGCAGTAGCGAGCTCCTTAAGCATTCCAGAGACAGATGTCTGAAGATCATTTCCAAACCCTACAACATAGCCTGCATCTTAATGACATATTTGAATGAGGAGGTATATGGAAATTCAGCATCATTTAAAGGACTAGGTCTTGAAATGAAAATGAATAACTGGACAAACACAGCAAAAAGGATTGAGCTCTCATTATGAAGTCAGCTAAACCTTCAAAGGGAGGAAATCAATTTCTCTTTTTGGTTTGAAGGTGCCAAATACTTTGTTTGGCATGAATGTAATCAATTAGATTTTTCTAATCCTTCCATAATGTTTTCCTTTTGCTTCCTTATTCCATATCTTAAAAAATCCTGTATGAACTGTTCTTTAGAATTAATTGGTCATATTCAGGACATTTGATTTCCTTTGCTGTGATCACATAGCTCTTGATTCTCAATAGTATGCAGGGCCACGCAGTACGGCAGTGAAAAATAAGCTTTCAGAATGAAATGCAGAAACATAGCCTCTAATCATATGCAGATTGCTACTGGGGTGTCATAGATGACTTACTAAAATGAGGGGATACAGTGATGGTTATTAAAAGGAGATCTACCATGATGGTTTTTAAAATTGTTTACTTGTATTATGGAAGAACTGCATAGATTAAGTAAGAGAGGATACAGAATTTATTTTCTGAGTAAGTGGAAAGTTTTATTTCCTTCACCAAATTCTTTTGGACATAGACTTTGCCTATTCTGCCGCTATATAAGGTGCAGTTTTTTTTTCAGTTATTTTTATAAAATGGTATGTTGGTATGAACAATTGCTCGATAGATATTTTTTCAGACTTCTATTCTCATTTCAACTGATCTTTAGAAAAGACACATTTTGCACTGAGGTTAAATTTAAAACTATCTTCCCTTTTATATTTTTATATTTTCTACCATATGGATTATCCCTGAGCTTATTCCTGATATGAGGAAATATCATTTTTAATCATTGCAGCCTGATTTTGTTCACATTGAAATTTATATTGCTGTGACAATTTCACTTTCCTCTAGGCACAAATAGGCTGTTACTAATTATAATATAAAATCTGTTTAATCAACTTTAGAAATACCAGTAATATAGAAGACACTAAGTAAAAAATCAACGCATTCTCTTTTACCTTTTCCATTTAGATTATAACAAATAAGTGTATCATCTCAGAAAATTTGACAGTTTTGAGCTGCTGAACCAATGCCAGTGACTTTTTACCTTTGGTCTTCTTCTTGTCCCATATAATGGTCTGTTGTTATAAATTAAACTATTATAGCGTGAATATGCTTTTACATGTAGATAAAAGTCTTTATGCATGAGAAATGTGTTAATATCATCACAGCCCTGGTATCCAAATATACACAAAGCTGCCTTCATGAACCTCTCAATTCATTGAATGAATATTCATTGGGTACCTACAGGATGGCAGGCACTCGCCCAGGTGTTGGAAATATAGTATTAAAAGAAATTGCCTATCCAGATTGTATACTGACTAGTAATTGATATAACATGATTAGTATATTTTTTATAATATTGATACATAGTTGATATTTCTAGGTAATCTTATAGTTCTAATTCATGGCTAGAATCAGGAGAACCAAGAAACCTAGTTCTTCATATAATTGAATTATAAAAATCTTATTTATGAAAAATGATGATAAAAAGATAGTTATGGTAATGACAGCTCGTTCAGTGAAAAAATGACCAACATTACGAAAATAAAATAAGACTGACTCATTGTCCTTGTTCAGATTTGTTAGTCAGTGAAGCATGGAAGATTTTATAAAATTTTATTTCTTTTATCTCTCAGCTTTTGTGCAAGTCAGCTAACGGTGTCCATTTCATACATCACCTCACATTACCATATCCATCTGTAGGAAGGAACATGTAAGCTTTCCCTATAACTAATCTCTTCTCTTCATAATGATTTTACATATTTAGAATAAGTTTTCCTTATGACTTATATCTTAAATATGTCAATAAATTCAGTACATCTAAAATGTTTTCCCATTGTCTATTTGTCTATCCCAGAGTATCATTCAGGGTTCAAGACTGACAGGTTTTCTCACCTGCAAGGAAATTAGAATTTATTCCTCAAATAGAAACAAAACTTAAGACTCAGAATTGATTATTGAACTCTTTTAAGAAGGAATTTTTGGTTTTGTTTATGTTCTTTTATTATTTTTAATGCTGTATTTCCCTCCAATTTGGGACACTTTCTTCCTTCTGCTTACTTTAAGTTTAATTTGTTCTATTTCTAACTTCATAAGGTTGAAAGTTAGGTTATTGGTTAGATATTTGTGAATTTGACAAATTTCTTTTGTTATTAATTTTCAATTGAATTCCATTGTTTTTGGATAAGATACTTTATATGGTTTCAATATTTTCAAATATATTGAGTCTTATATTATGGTTTAATATATGGTCTATTCTGGAGTATGTTTCATTTGCACTTGAGAAGAATGTGCTTCTAATGTGGCTGGGTAGAGTTCTATTAGGTCTAACTTGATCATAGCATTGCTCTATTCTCTTATTTCCTTGTTGATATTTTATCTACTGTAGTTCTATCTATTACTGAAAGTGGTGTATTGATGTCTCTAAATATCATTGTTGAATTATCCATTTGCCCCTTCAATGACTAAGATTGTGCTTTATGTATTTTGTGAATTAGTTGTTACATTTATACATGTTTATAATTATTATGCCTTTCTGCTGGATTTACTTTTTTGTCATTGATTGAACCCAAGGTCCAACAACTTTTTATAAAACTATTTACTTGCCACATGATCCAGTCATTCTCCTGTATTTACACAAAATAATTGGAAAAAATGTGTTCACAAAAAAGTCTTAAACAGAGCCTCCCCGGTGGCGCAGTGGTTGAGCGCTGCGCTGTGGAGCTGTCGGCAGCGCACAATGCGAGTTCAACGCCCAGCAGGGGAGAATCCCACATGGTGCGGCAGACCTCTCCTGCCTTGCCCGCTGCTCCCCTCAGCAGTGTATTTATGTCGATCTGCCTGTTCTGCTCCCCACTCTGTCTCTGGTGAACCCTCTCGCCGCCCCACGCCTCTGGCCTGTACCCCAGCTTGTATGTATAAATAAATAAATCTTTAAAAAAAAAAAGTCTTAAACATAAATACATAAATATTCATAGCTGCTTAATTCATAGTAATTAGAACATGAAAGCAGCATAAGGATTATAAAAGTGGATTTAAAATATGTGATATATCCATGTAACAGAAAATGACTTAACAATAAGATAATTGACTTATTGAAACATGCAAAAATGTGGATGAATTTTATAACACTGTGCTGAAAAGAAGCCTTAGACCAAAGACTGCTTATGTTATGCTTCCATTTATATAAAGCTATAGAAGTGGACAAATTTAATGTGGTTGAAAAAACATCAGAACATTAGCTGCTTCTTGGAGAGAGATTTAGATAGAAATTGCTATTATTGTTGTTTTTATAGTCACTGTAATATATTATTACATATATATTATTAATAAAATAAATGGGATAATGTTGATAAATATTATACTATATCTTCTATTATTTACTGTTAGATATAAACCATATTTAATGCATACTGATAAAAATTATGTGAATCATAGGTTGCTTTGTGAAACTTATAGTCTCAAATATTTCAGTGATTTCCCCCACCTCTCAAATTCTTGAATATCTAAATCAATTTTTCCCAGTAGGTAAGAATCCTTATCTATTTTCCCTATATTCTCATTTAATTATACAAATTGTGCAAGCTTATGTTATTGAATGCATTATAAAATTATTCATTTGCATAGCAAAAAAGATAGGTTATATGGATGAAAAGAGATAATAATCATAGCAAATGTGAATGGCATAATGGAATTGTACAGTGTACAACATATGTGACTGTAAGTTATAATATTGTATACACATATATATATTTCCAATTTATTTTGAGATTCGAGTGTATAGGATTATAAAAGTTGTCCTGAAGTTGTTTCAAATTTTACTCTTTAATTGCCTTGCTGTGCACCACTGATAACAAATTTGAGAATTCTTTACATTTTGTTTTTTAGTTATAGTCAAAAGTATCTTTTTATTATGAAAAGCACTTTAAGTTTATTTTAATTTAATAAAAACCATTCTATTTCTTTTAGGACATGTTGGTAAGAATTTGACACATGACTAAGAAAAAAATCAAATGTCTTGGTTATAAATAATGAAAATATATAGTTTGGATATTTTATCACTAGCTTTCTATCTACACAGACACTTACTAGAAAGCAAGTAAAATTAAGTTTGAAAGAAAAAAATGTTAAAACAGATATGTGGATGCCTATTTATTTTTTTGAATGTTGCTTTGAAAGAAAATGAAATAACATTTTATTTCAAGTCAAAATCAACATATAGAAAAAGTAATTTAACCACAGATAAGCTTCAATTAGGAATCTGAAGAGCAGAACTTGAAATGGTTTCACACCATCCCCCCACCTCCTCCACATACAGCCTTGGTCTTGCATTTGTGCCTGTCCACTAAGGACATGTGACAGATGGGGAGGGAGAAATTGATTAGTGGTGGTAATAACAGAAGTGGAAGGCAGGAACCCCTTGGGTTCCCCTGACCCCAGAATGAATCATACTCACTGTATCTGATAGAATTAATAATCTCCTAGATAAAGTGTTAGAGCTGTAAGTCTCCATTGTTATGGTGATGTAATACACTAGGTGTGTGTATGTGTGTATGCATTGTACATGTAGATGAGAATATTTCATTACACATATATAATATGACGTATTATTACATACATCATAATATACATTTACGTATTTTTTCAAGTGCAAAAATCCTGCAGTGTGCTTTGGGATTTCACACATAAAACCTAACTCTTACTTTTTGAAGATTTTTTTCTTTCCAATCATATAGAACCCATTTGACCAAACTATCATGTTTATACAACCAGATGGCTCATAAATAAATCATGATAGGATTCAGGAGCTTAGGTTCTAAAATATAAGGTTATTTCATTCGCTTTACATTTTTACTGCCTGGTGTGACTCTGTTGAGATAAATTTATATAACATTAATGAAAGCTTAAATTTAAAATTATTCCCTAAAAGTAGTGCAATTTACTGAATAAGTTATTAAGGTACATTACTCTAAATAGCAATGTTATCCACTTTAATTGAAAACAAAGACATTAAAACAACTGCAACATACTTTTCGAAAACGTAGTTAATTTTCTTATGTGGTCTGTCATCTTGCTCTACATCTAAAAATATCTTCCAGTTACTTCTATCTCTTACATAATTGAAAACTCTTATAAAAAATGAAATGTAAAAAATCTTTGAATTATCTAATTTTTCATTATTTTTTTCATTAAAATGTATATTTTTTCCAAATACCAATGTAAAACAGCAGTAATAAAACCTATATTCTGCATTATTCTAAGTATTAAACATGATTTATATAAAATTGGTATAGTATCTGTTGCATAGTAATCGATATTAATTCCTTCCCTATTGTCTCTATAAAGGAGCGCAGAATTTAAGATTATGTATTTAAGGCAGTTAGAATTATGCCTTATACTAAATAAATGATACTTTCTTCTGCTCGTCCTTTTGTATTTTTCAGGCAAGACCTCTCTCATCCTTAAAATTCAATTAGGATGCAGTTTCATCTTTAAAATCCCCCTTAGGCCAATATCTTTGGCTCAGACAGAGTTACATATTTCTCTTTTTGTACTTTCATGGAAGCCCACATGAATTTCTGTTAGAATATTAAGTATATTATATTGCAATATCCACTTGTCCATTCATATATATGGAGATTCTCAAAATATTTTACAAATATTTACATTTTACATGCATTAAATTTTCTCAGAGCAAGTCTTGCTTCCCAGTATGGTTTTCAATCCATTTACCTTTCCTACTTCAAAGATGGATATTCTAATGGATTTTTTTCTCCGAAGAAAGCACTATGAAATATTCATTTTTTGATGTACAATAAACATTTTTTTTTCTATGAGCTTTCTATAAATTGTACAACAATGTAAAATTCTCTGCACTGAATTTAGAGATACTAGATATAATCGATTTATTTATCATAATAGTTATTGAATTCATTCTAGGCTCTGGGATAAAATTAAACATTCCAGAGCTTATATTTTAGTATCTAGGCTACATTAATCAAATAAACATACATCTGAAAGATAAGTACCACAGAATAAAGGTATGTGATATTACAATAGCATAAAATGGGGGGTTAGAACTAATCAAAACAATGTCAAAAAACTTTTGGAGGAAGTGAGGATTGAACTAAGTTCGAAGCACAGGAGTACTTTGTGAGATGAAATAGAAGATAAAAGAGATTTACTGGCAGACATAACAATTGCTACAAAAGCCTGAAGTGGGGAAATATGTGAGTAATATAAGAAGACACTAATATCTGCTACTCCAGAGGGATGTGCTATTCTTTTTTGTTGACCATCTTTCTCAGGATGTGAGTTTCAGAGGCTTCAACCTAAGATTTTCTAATGAAAAACTCCTACCCACAGGCAAAAACACTGACATGGGAATTCTGCCAACTGCTTTCCAAGTCCACTTCAACAATTGTTTGGCAGTGAGAGAAATTACCTCCGGGCCATCATGGTCCCCGCAGACCCTGCTGTGTGAAGCTGCATGAAGCTTATGACTTGTCCTCCGTATGTCCCTGATCGCACAGGAGATTTGTGATGAGGCTCTAAGCCCCTGAGAATCTGTATCAACTTCATTAAATCTTCAGTTGTGTGGCTATTCTCTTTCCCTCTCCGTACCATTACCCAAGGAGGCTGCCCAAGGTTCTTTCGGGAAAAGATCAAGGTATCATCATCATCAGCATCATCATTATTATTATTATTTGTCTCTGTTGTTGCAGGAGGTTTTAGGTCAAAATCTCAGCCCAGCTCTAGATGTTGGGACAGGGTCTAGTTTTTTTCTAGGGCAAGTATTATTAGTCACCTGATCATTTTCTCAACCTCTTGGGTGCTTTTAGAATGTTAATTCCCGTACAATATCTCCTGTCCTCAGACCTACCAAGAAACAGCCACCACAACCGCATTCCCCACTGGTACTGGTGCCCCTCTCACTAGTGCACCCTTATTGCTTTGGCTAATAAATACCTAATGACCCATGCCAGGGACTATAGAATTCACATAGAATAAAATTTCTATCGCATCCCATATTCCTAAACATTTTTAACCTTTTTTCTATTGTCTACCATAAAAGGTCAGATACTGCTACTTCATTGAGCAGAAGCTTAGTGCCTTATCGTCTTTGACCCATCTTTGTGGTTATTTATTCCTGCTCTCGAGCTTCTTACTAGATGTTTAGATCCTATATCCCAAGAGAATCTTCCTAGTTTAGAAAATTCTTCCTCATTGAACCTTAATTTCTACCCTGCCTTTTCCTGGCACCCTCGGTATCCAGAGCAGATATACTTGCCAACCTACTGCTAGCACATAGTGCTTAGATTCTGTGGCTTTTTCTGAATATAGTTCCTTTTCTCTCTAGAAAGATCAATGATTTGTCAAGTGCTGGTATATCATGACCACATGAAGAAATGTTGGAGCAGATAGTGAAGGGAATCTTGCTTCCTACAAGAAAAGCTCCTCTGTGTAATCTTCAAAGAAGGTTCTCATTATCCCAAACAGGGTGGGCTGGGGGAATACAAATTCTTCAAGGACACTAATCCAGATGCACCATCCTCTGTATCAGGGTCTCATTCTATTTTTTAAATCATATTCCTGACCTCAATGGGTGGACTTGTTTAATTTGAGAATATACCCTTGTTTGAAGATTCTATGTTGAGGTCTAAGTATTGTCTTTAATTTTCAGTACTGTCTAGTTTCAGAGGATGAAAATCCCTTCCTATACTGAAAAGGAGGCTCTCTGATTTTCACACATTTTTATTAAATCATAGTCAGTCACCTTGCACAAGAACCATGAAACTCCACTGCGTTATACTCCTTCCACTCTCCTTCTCCCAACATCCACCTGTGTGTTTCATCCCTCAGGGATGCAGTCCCAGTCCATCACTAAAAAGTGTTGAGCGATCACCCTTGTTTTGCCTGAGACCCCATGCTTCATGTACAGCAATGATGAGGTCCTCATTTATGATCGGGTTGAAAAACAAAAGTACCAAAAAGCAATGTTGGGTAATCCAGCTGCAGCTTCTATTGTAACATTTACTGTCTGTGCTTACCGTGCTGCAAATTATTGCAGGTTAGTTTCCCTTGAAACATAGAGACACGGATTAGAGTGCAGGGGATTTTTATGGTAATATTCTCAGTCATAACAATTCTTGGGGCAAAGGTAGGAAGCAGAGGAGAAAGCAGAAGAATTATGACTCCCATGTCATCACAATAAAGACTTAGATCAGTGACAGCGAGCGCTGAGGCTAGAATTGCAGTTCTCTGTAGTCTGGGAGGCAGGACAGGGTTTTATAATCTCATATCAGTCAGTCAGGTGGTCTGTCCCTGGTGAGATGCGTGAAGTTGGGCTTGCCCGTCATCTGCAACCCAGAGCACGCCCTGGAGAAGATCCAGCGGAGGACATACTGCAGCAGTGTTCACATATATGAAGGATAAGTCCTTTGGCCCCGCAGGGAGATCTGTGTGAGGCAGCTAAAAGCCCAGTACAACCCATTGAGGAGATACCATTGGAAGAAAATGGCAGATTATTGGTGCTTTGATAGTGAGCGTGGTGTGGTTATATGCATCTGAGGAGGTGTGAACTTAAGTTATATACAATGCTGTAAACCAATGGTACCTCAATAAAAAATGATTTAATGAGATGTTAAAAAAGAATGAATGACAACTATGCAAAAATATTTTTTTAATATTATTACTTATTGCAATAAAAATTTTTAACTCAATAGGAAAAAAAAGATAATGGGAAAAAATGATGAATTTAGCTTTCTCCAGGCAGAGTCAATTTTATTGTTATATTTGGATCAACATTTTTCACTAGATTAAATGCAAAGTGCAATTGGATATGTATTTTTTTCATATATAGAGAATGCATAGTGCCATTTTCTAGGAATTATTTTATTGATTTCACATGGACTCAAATTATAATGTCCTCAAAGTATTATATAGGTTATATTTGTAGTATGTATTATGTAACATAAGCTATAATATAAAATATATAATTCAAAGCATTATAATAGAAAATAGTGCATGATATAAAGCTTCTTGGTTGTGTGTGAACCCATCTTACCTATTACAGTAAATATTTTGCAACTCAAATTTGGAAAAACTTCTAAACAATAAATTAAAAATTTTATAATCTTTTTTCCAAGTAATATTCCATATTAAAATAAATACAATACGGGCCTCCCTAGTGACGCAGCAGTTAAGCACTGCGCTCTGGAGCTGTCGGCAGCGGTGACGCAAGTTCGACACCCAGCCGGGGAGATTCCCACATGGCGCAGCAGACCTCTCCTGCCTCGCCCGCTGCTCCCCTCAGCAGTGTATTTCTGTCGATCTGCCTGTTCTGTTCTCCTACTCTGTCTCTGGTGAACCTTGCCTCTGGCCTGTACCCCAACTTGGATGCATAAATAAATAAATCTTTAAAAATAAATAAATAAAATAAATACAAGGCAAAGTATTTAAACAATTAAAGGAAAAGAGAAGTAAAATCCTTTAAAATATCTTCTCAAAATAAAAGGAAAGCTGGTGACACTTATTTTTTTTTCTTTAAGATTTTGCAATGGGAGTAAAAATGATCTTTCTGACTTTATATATTACTTTATAAATAATCCAACTCATCTGAAACATTTTGATCATATAAAGACAAACAGAAGCATGTCACGTTTTTAGGTTGAATTTATTGGGAGCCTGTAAAAGAACTCACATCTCAATGCTCGATCCTGTTAGAATGTTTGACCTTCCCAAGGAGAATGAAGGTGAATTTTAGTTCATTTTCTTTCATCAAACTTGAAAAAGAAAATATGTTTCTGCTCTCTAGAACAGCATGAAATTCTATAAAGTAGATAGAAGTCAAGCCGAAGTGGAGCCTCGTATTTCACTGCAATAACCCATGCAAAGTAAAATTTTGCTTAGGGAGCAAAGGTTCAGGCCATAGGGGCTATGTCTGTGGGTGATTTATTGAGGACACAGAAGGCTATTAAAGATTGCCATGTGCATATGGCCATGAAATGCCAGGAAAGTACCTTTCTATCATGGTTACATATATATCAATGCATTTTTTTCAGTAATGTGGAAAGCATTCTTTAAATGTTAGACACATACTCTTAGGTAGTTTTGGAATGAAGATGGTTTGCTTTATTCTGAGTAGAGAATACATGTTCAGATTGATTCTGCTATCTGAGCTCTCAAAACACATGGGCAGTCATGGCAGAAACAAACATGACAAAGAGATGGGGTGGGAGAATGGAGACCATGGAAAGCCTGAGCATAGATACAACCTCAAATGGAATTTCCTGTTGAATTTAGCAATGGTTCATTGCTTCTGCTTGTGTATTGTTTATGTGAAACTGAAGCTAAATAAACCAATCCATGGCCCGATTCATCTGCCAAATGGATTGAACATTTATTCTCTCTGCCTCAAAGGTTTGTCATTTCAGTTTAGCCTTGCAGATGGTACATCCATTTCCCTGAAATTCAGCCACTAGCTCGTGGCTTGCCAACATTTCCTGTTATTTAAAGTTCACCCTTAAAGTCCACATAAGCCTGCTTCACTTTCTCGGCCAATATTCCACAGCAATATTCCAAAGACATCTCTTTGTCTTTCAGGTCACTTTAGCAGAGTTGGGTGCTTAGTTTATCAACCATTTCTCCTAAGTGTGCTGCTGAGAAAATTATAGTGTCAAGAAAGCTACTTCTATTTCTGAGAAATGACTTTATCCAGGAAACCTAATGAATCTTTGTGAATGTGTTTGACAGTATGTATGGGATGAGTTTATTGGCATTTTTCTAAAATAGTGTATGTGTTCAAATGCCACATGAAAGAAGCAGCTTTAGCTCCACTGAGTTGCTTTCTGTTGAAATACTGTTATTATAAAACAGAATAGATGACTTGACTTAAAACATAGGCTAGCAAGGCACATCTCCATGGGTGTCAGCAACCTGAAAAAGCAAATGTGTTTTTTTCTACTTTGAACAAGTTTATGTTTTGCTTTTTTTGCGATCATTTTCTTTTCTCCATCTTTACATCGAATAATAATCACAGACTCCCTCATATGTGACAAAGGTTCCTGAGATGATGTCTAAGTGTCAACTTTCACTTCAGCTACATTTCTTTAATGGATTACAGTGTTGTAGGATCCATTTTCCTTAAGCATTTTTTTAACCACTTCCATAGTCTGGATCATTCATTCTACATTCTAAATCTTAATTACCCAAGGAGAATACAAAATGTAAAAAACATAAATAACAATAAAAATATATTAAAAAAATAAATAAATCTTAATTTCTGAAAACCCTGCATGCCCTTGCATCACACACCCTCCCAACACTATAGCCTGCTATATATTAGCACCATTCATGCGCAGACTCGAATTTTCTAGCTTGTGAATTGTTATCCATTGGCATATGTTGTTTCTAGCTGAAATGTATTTCCTCCCTCATGTATACCTATCAAAATCATATTAATTCATTAAAAAGTAATTTAAATATTGCTTCATTAATGATTTGTTCTTGGGTCCTTGTAATTCGCTTTGAATTCTGCCTTGCACTTGTCTATTAACTTTTTGTTTACCCCAAGAATTTATATTTCCCCATAACATTTAATAGAAACTGGTTATATTCTTGTGTATCTTCCAGAGACACTAACACAGAATAAAGGACATGGGATTATATGAACAATAATTATTTATTTAAATGTAAATACGTAACTTCTAATTTCAAAGTTAAAAATTTCCATGCTCCGTGGAGAAGGTTTTGACAAATAGAAAATATGGATTACATTCATTTTGTGACACTATTCCCAACACATTATGACACTGCAATATATTACTAGGAGCATAACAAGAAACGACAGGGTATTAACTATGAAATATTTTTATCTCCTAAAAGTAGTTGGCAGGAAAAAAGAATTGTCTTCAGGAAGCAGTCCTAATGTGAAACACTAAAACCCTTCCACTGAATGGAGATTGCATTATCCTATACTCTTCTGAAAATTTCATTGCTAATTTCCTTGACTCTTTCTAAATGTAACCATTAGAAAACTCAGGAAATGACTGTAATTTATGATAAAATAAAAGCTAGTCTCACATCTAATAAAAGTGTTGTGATAATTTTGAGATAAAGAGAAATCTTACAATAAAAAAAGACATTTAATCTATTATCCTAAACTATCATGCAGATTTTCTTTATTTGTATATGTACTTTCAGTTTCTATTTCATTAAAAACAATTCAATATTATACTACTTGCAAATATACATGATCCTAATAAAAGCTTGCTGTTTACACTAAGACTGGAGCAAAGAAGATGTAGTCAGTTGTTGCCACTAGATTGATGATCAGAAGGAACTGTGAGGAGGACCAAGTCCCTGGGCAAAGAGAGTGTGGGTGTTGGCACGAGTCTTACTTTCCCACAGTCACGTTTGCTAAACCAGCAACATTACATCCATCTCTTACAGTCCTTCCCCAAATCCATACATTTCAGTCTATTTGAATTATTTCTTTACTGCATATAAATATTTAAAGTTTTCTTCATTCTGCACAATATCTTCCTTCCTCCCAACAACTTAAGTCAAAAATGTGTCTATGTGTATATCTATATAAGTACATATATTCTTAAAACTCACCATAAGATCATTCCACTAGTCAAAAATAAACTCACTATATAATAAAGTAGCCAGGAAAGGTCTGGTACAACTTTACCCATTGTTCTATAATGTGTCTTATTAAATAAAAGGAGTTCTTCTTATATAGAACAGTGGAAGTGGCCCAAAGAGATTCAGTACGTGCTATGTATTCCACTTGAAAAACACTCCTCTTCTAAATCTCCTAACTCTTCTTCATTAAAGGTTTTACCTCAAAAGAAAATAAAATGTTTTTACCTGGTGAAAACAGTGGCTTTATTGAATTGAGAATTAACACTGTAACCTGGCCAATTTATGGGTCTAACTCACTGCAACCATGAACAAAAGGGCAGGGGTATCATAATGAAGGCGATAGGGAAATAAAATTGTTTTTGTGTAGTGGGGTTCCCCCAACCGTGTGCCCACAGAGCCTACAAACTATGAGAATCTGCAGGAATGGAAGCAGAGACACAAGCAAAGCAATAAAACCACAGCAAGTAGCAAAAACCAAGTAGCCGTGATTCTTACCACCTTGGGGATACTAAGTCCCCAAGGTGGGTGAGTGCCACAGAACTGTCTCCACCCCTAGCAAGGCTGCAGTTGCACATGCTGCAACAGTGCATGGAGTAATTCATGCTATGACCTAGTTCAGGGATGAGAAACTCAGAGACAGGATTTGATGGATTCAAGGAAAAACTTCATTGAATGTTTTAGATTTGGAGGTGTCAGTGATAACAGAGAGATCTGGGCTGCCTTCTCCAAGCGGAACTTTGGTTTTGGTTATATAAGGGATAGTTGTTTTATAGGCAGAGAATTTCTTTGCCAAGCAGGGATAAAAAATGAAATATATGTGTGTGTGTGTGTGTGTGTGTGTGTGTGTGTGTGCGCGTGTGCGTGCGCGCACGCGTGTGTGTGTGTATGGAAAAATCAAAACCTAGTTTCAAAGTGGACTTGAGACCAATTTAATCTGAGCTTATACTGTACCAACTTTCTACATTAAGAGACCAAAATTTCATTGTTTGTGTTTTCATGGGAATCAGTCCTCATTTCCCGTTAGGTAGATTAAAGATGCTAGACTTGTGCTTGTCATATGTAAGAGGAGTTTATCACTAGAGCATGGTCACTAACTTGCCTTTACCAATGAGATGATGTCACCTGGGATGATAAATCTCATTTGAGTGACTCAAAGACGCAGAATTTTATTGATAGGCCTTTACCACTACAACAGCATTCTGTGCTGCCAGCAGTTCCTTTAAGCACCGAATGGTGCAGTCAGCTGCACCGTGAGTGGGGTTCTTACTGCTGTGGTTCCAAACAATCTGTCCTGGATGCTGCTCCTTTTCTCGCTTTAGTTGTCCAGCCTATTGTCAATTCGGAAATTTCTTGCCCTGCAATTTCTAATTTTGTGCTTTAAATTATGCTTTCAGATACCTGCATGCATATGCATTTACACATTCTGGAAAAATTATACACACACATACATAAACATTCTTTAATCTAAAATACATTCCTTTAAATGTGGTAGATAATGGCAAGAACTATTAAATTAGTACACATAGATTAGGAAAGTTGAAACACATTCATGTGTCACATTGTTAACACTGAAAAGGTGAGTTAACATTTCTACTTTCGTGTGTAAAGTAACATGCTCTTATAGTATCTTTAGAATTATTTCTGTATTTCATGCACCACTGGATGAAAAAGTTGTATTGAAAGTCTTCCATTAACATTGATCCATAGCTGAAAATATTTAATTAGAAACTTTTGATAGAACAACAATTTATAAGCTTTAAAGTTGCTATATATATTTTATTTGAATGGTTACTTTATGAGAAGCTTACCATCATAGAGCATTAAATTGACAATAGTTAATGGCGTTCATTCAGGGGAAAAGAATCTTTACCAGCAACATTGAGAAACTAACTTCCTTGAAATTCAACTGGAAAACTTCCCAGATTTGGAAGTCTATCATCCAACCAAGACACTAGAAGATGTGCTTTGTTCATGCTGCTATTGCTAAAAATTTTAAACAAAATAAATGTGCTTCATCTCCTATGTCATAAAATGTAATGAATCTATGTTTATTTTGAATTTACGTTTTACTTAAACCAACCTAAGTGAGAGATTGGGAGTATTATGATTTATGATAGAAAAACAGTGGCACAAAATGAGGACAAATATCTGTGTATGCTGTCTATATAATGTCTGCTTAATGATGAGCTTTAGGGCCTCCCTGGTGGCCTATTGGTTAAGTCTCAGTGCCATCACCTCCATGGCTTGCTTGAGTTAAATTCCCCATTCCAGGCCAGGGAGCTGACCCACATATGATGGAGCAGGCCTCTCCTGTCTTGCCTGCTGTTCTCCTCAGCAGTGTATTTCAGTAAATTTGCCTGTTCTGCTTCCCACTCTGTCTCTGGTGAATCCCCTGGCACCTCCGGCATACACCTGTATTCATCTATGCAAAAACAAGTAAATAAATGTTTTACTATCATGGGTATGTAAAAGAATTAAGTTTTCTAAGCAGTCTGACGAGATGGGGCAAGTTGATAACTTCTATTTCAGAAGTAAGCTGTCTCTGGGTGGGATAAATGGTTTATTTGAAAGCAAAACATAAAAGCTGAATGGGACCTGCTTTTGGCAGCAGGGGAACCAACTTAATAGGGGTAAATACTTGTTTAACTAGACTTTCTCAAGGAATTTGAGTTGGGTCTATCTTCACAGCTTCCAAAGCTAAGCTTATGGAGATAGACGCTTTCACTTTGGTATGCTTAGTGCTATAATTAAGTTCTGTCACTGGGTCTTAGGTTGCTTTAGTTACTGTAAAAATCTGTGTTTTTAATAGAAATAGTCTATGAGTGAAAGACTGCTATAAACGGAATTTTGTTCACAAATTTCATGTGTTCAAGCCCTAACCCCCAATATGTGAGGGGTGTCTAAATAACTCTAAGTGGTGTGAATTACTTGTTAGTCATTAAGTTAAAGTGAGTCCATTAGCTGAGCACTGATTCAACTTGGCTGCTGTTCTTAGGTGACACGAGGACACTTCACGTGGGAGAGGAGACCATGTGAAGACGCAGGGAGGAGATGGGCATCTAAGAGCCACAGAGAGAGTGTCAGAAGAAAGAACCATGCCAACAACTCCATCTAGATTCTAGCCCCCAAAACTGGGAAAATAAATCTCTTTCGTTGAAGTCCGCCGTCCGTAGTTATGGCGGCCCTGCGACGCCAACGCGCGAACACAAAACACAGGAGTCAAAGGGTCAGCAGGCCACTCACCAGAGATTTTACCTTGGATAATTAGTTGAAGCCTCTGTCTCTCAACTGCCTTCTAAGAGAAGAACATTTAGAACATATTTTCCACATTTTTAAACTCTGTGGTAAAACATTGGGTCAAAACTGTAAAAAAAATTGTTTGAACATATTTTTATCTAACTTTCTATATTCAGGTTAGTGTCATATAACTGTGAATTAAAAATAAGAATATATTCAGATACATAAACACTGAGGAAGCACATGATGTAGATAAAACATTTTTTTTAAACTCTGGTTATAAATAACTAAAACCACACCGAAGAAAATGCAAAAGTGGAGAACTCAAAATACAAGAAAAGTTAAAGTGAGATGACTTTAGATGAGGTAAGTCTAAATGACAGAATTTATGACATTTTATAGTTAATTATGGTAGTCATCAGGTAGAATAAGAAACTGTCCAGCTGTCCCTGATCTGTCCCTGATGAGTCCTCTATAGGGCTCATGGGCATGCGTGTGTCTATGTCTGTGCTTCCATAGCTTGTGTTGCTTACACACGGCCCCAGAAGCTCCTTTATCAATCCCGAATGTCTAAACCTCAAAGCCTCACTTAATGTCTCCATTTTCACATTCTAGAAGCTTTCATTTGCAGTGTCCCAGTTCTTTTGATAGTTATCTATCAATCAGGACTCTTTTGATTTTTAAAGATACATAATTCAAACTAATAAGAAAAGAAGTTGAGTGGGAAGAGGTCTGTGCTATTCATTGCAAGGAATAACGAGATACCTCATGTGGCAAAGGCGGGGACCGAACAGCTCCAGAGACAGCAGACACTGTAAACAGGGACAGGCACTTGGGCCAGACCTGCTCCTTCTCTGTCTCTGCTTCTCTTTGCTATTGGCAAAGTAGTCATTTTGCATGCAAATTAATCAGTTCCACAGAAGTATGAGAATAGACAGTTTACCTAGATCCAAAGTCAAGGTGCAGAAATGAAGCACATCATTCTCAACCCCTCTTTCCCCTAGGAAACACCAGCCAGTAGACCTGGATGGACTTGAAAGAACCTTGACTGGTTGGGTAAGTTCATGGACCTGGACAAACCTTGTCCTCCCAGAATACCAAGAAGCCACTCGCCAGCTTCCAGCAGGCGTTTGTATACAAAGGACAGGAGGGACACAGCCAATGAGTGGGTTAAGTCTTCACAAAGCTCATTCAACATGACAGAATATATTCAGAAATACACCCCATGTATTTGTATATCAGGAGAACTGACCTGAGAGGGTGTTTGATTAAGTTCCCCTTAGGATGGGTTTTGCTACACCATCTAGTACAATACCAAATCTGTTTTAACCTAAGTGCCAGAACAATAGCTGTCAGAGATCTGGAGTTTGCTTAGTTCCAAATGCACCTTCTGGAAAATAAACTTCTTCATGTCAAAACTTCTAAGAAGGGATGGACTAGTGGTTGTGCTTGCTTACTCATAGGCCAGTCATCGTTTTGGGAAGGTCAAAGTCATGAACGACTCCTCTTAAGACTCTCAATAAAATGTGTAATGGGGGAGAAATAGCTCCCTTAGAGTAGAAGAGCAGATTTCTCTATAGAAGGGAGGGTGTCCAGGTGGAAAACCAAGACCATCTATGAAAGATTGTCTCAAAATCAACACTCAGAACTCAAAACACAAAGAAAAGTCTAATGAGTAATAGTTCTGATAGAAAGTCCACATACACATGGAAAGACCCATTTCTATTTCTATAACCACCTTTATTTAAGGCCATAGAAAGTCATGTATATTTTCCATGGACATTTCTCACCATGAAATAGTTAATTTCATTCTCTCCATTCTCCCATTGGATTAAAACACACTCACTATCCATGAAGCTGTTATTTATCTTCTATGGGAGGATTTTATATATCCTGTGGTGTTAGTCCCCCCAAAATGGTGAGGTAAAAACCCCTTGCTTTTATTTCATTGTACATTTTGGGTAAAAAGCTTTTTGTCCACTGAACCAATTTAAGCATGAATTTTTCTAAATGCATTTTGCATTCCTGCCTGAATATTTACAGTATAGAGACAGAAATTCTCTCTGAAGCTTTGCTTGCACTATTTACATCAAATGCTAGCCTCTCAGAAATTAGAAAAAAAAAAGCGGCAGTTTTATTTAGGATAAATTCTGTGTCACTTTCACAAAAGCTTACATGTCTTTAAATCTTTATAATTAAGGTAACAATTTAGGAAGAAGACACATAAAAATAAAATACAGAACAAATGGAAACAGTGATTTTTAAAGGTATTTGACACTTGAAATACTAATGGCATTTAAGTAGTAGTTAACTTTGAAATCTCTTATTTACTTTAATTTTCTTCTCAAGCAGGCTGCGAAAAGCCTCTTGCCTAGGGCAAAGCAGAGCAAAAAATTAATCAAAATACCATCTTCAGCTGCTCCTTGAAGCATAAATGACAGCTTGATATTTCTTGTAGATTTTAAGTTCACAGTTACTCATCCCTACTAAATGACCAAAACTAGGAGAAAACGTGAAAATAAATGAATAGAAGTGTAAAAGCACATTATTTAGGTCTTTTAAAAATGTGATGTTAAATATGCTTATCCATCAGCCTGAATTTTTAACCTATTTATGTCTGGCTCTGTGGACAAAAAAAGTTGAAATCCACATGAAGAAAATTAATATCATTTGAACCTATACTCCTTTGAATTGAACTTGTATTTCAGGGTCTGACAAAGCAAACAACCCCCACCCATTCATCTTCTCTCCCCTCTTCCGGGCAAAGGCTAAAGAGAGGAGAGAAGAACTGCCAATGATAAAATATTAAGGGTTTTGATTTTCTGGATGCAGGTATGTGAACCCCAAGTTAATTGGAATTTTTTTTTTGTTCAAGAATTTGGAATTCTTTCAATACAACTACATGATTAATCCATTTTGATTTATGGCTGACCAAATTCCTTAAGTCATGCTTTTAAAGTGATTAAAAAATTCCTGTCAGTGTTGATTATATGAAAGTGGAGAAGTAAAAGAGAAACCTTTTGTATGTGAGGGGAAAATAATGGCTCAGTGATGAAATGAGCAATGGACGTATAGGCTGATGGGGTGACCTATGATTTCTAGAACTCAGGGTCACCCAAGGAACATCTCATCTACCAGCTTCCCAGCCTGTTGGGTTTGACTTTTCAGAAGGATATATTGGTTCTGGAAGAACATTTTTCTTTGTCTTTGGGCTGAAAGAACAACATGTATGGTTCTGAATCATATTATTCCTCTAGTTGGAATAAGACAGTCATTTCTTTTCCTTCCTTTTTACTCTGAACTGCTTACATCCGGGAACTTGGTCTTCTAACTTCTTTATACCACAGGCTAGGCAAGTGCTCCTTTTTCTTTTATTCTTTTGGTCAGTGGGTACAGCAAAGTCAAAGAATGTTTGTGAGGATGAACATGGCGTGATGTAAAAAGAGTTAAAAAAGTTCTCACTTGCATTGTAGACTCAACGTTTGCAGTTGTTACCATGATGTACTTTATTCATTCCTCACCATGTAGCTTCCATTTCCAAGGCAGATGAGAGACAAGCAAAATAAACTGCATTTATTTAAAATGAGACTAAGAAAAGTATTCATGGCCCATTGAAAACTAACATTCACTTTCCATTTTACATCTAGTGAGGATGTGATTCTAAACAGAAATTTGAAACCTAACAAACATTAACTTATATAGTCATATATACACTAGGTTAGTCATCTTGTAAAAGTTACAACAGTTTTTGTGATTTTAATCTTTTTACTTGTAAGACGATTAGTATATTTCCTACCCTTGCATTTCTCAAAAATCCTCTGATATTATCGTCTGATTGCTGAGGGGCTGCATAATTTTTAACTTGCTTAATCACCATATAACATCATTATTTCCATGCATGTAATGTAATCTATACTCAAAGATAAAGAAAAGTACCTAATTACAACTGTTGTGTTGTCTGCATGCTATTAGTGTTAATTCCAGAGACCAATAAACACACAATAAATTAGCCTAGAAAATTTGGCAGAATTCTTAAACATGTCATTCACTTTCCCATATCATTATTTGTTGTTAAACATTCATTTATTTAAATAATCCTATTCTAGTGTGGGGCTAGTTGAGAAATGAAATCCCAAAGGCACACAGAGATAACATTTCACTTTATTTTGATAAAGCTGACTGGAGAAAACATTTATGGATTTATATCCACATGCAGTTGGGGTTGATAGTACTTCACTCTGAATTAGATAGCATTATCCACCCAGTTATTAGAAAACTGTAACATGAGATTTCTAGGGAGACGGAGTCTCACCACATCTGAGGAGACATGTCCTTGCTACAGCCAGTCAACTGAAAGAAGCAGAAGGTTCTTGCTCAGAACTTTCTCCCCAGTTCCAATCAAATTTCACTCCTCCTAAATGGAGGAAAAGGGGGGAAGCTCAGTCCAGCTGGGAGAGTTCTCCTCATACGTTTCATTTTTGGTTCTCTGTTACACACAGACACAAGAGGAGAGGCCATGTGCTCCTTTCAACTGTCAATAAGGCAATAGTGACTTCAAATCAGTGCTTCTTCTCTACAGATTGTTGTTGAATTCTACTCCCTTCACATTTTAGGAAACAATTGTTTCCACTGTCAAGTAGTTTGGACAGTTTCCTTACCTTGTTGTCATATTTAGGCTCTTGTTAAGTCATTTTTACTGCTTTTCACTAGAGGGTATTCACAACTCCATAGTCATTTCAGGAATATTCATGACTAGAAAGTGATCTATTCTGCCAGGCACATTCATAATAATAACTTAGCAGAAAAAGTAGCAGTATTTAAACATTTTGAAGATCAAAGCCTGAGTCTCATTGCAGACATACTTGATTTGCAGCTTCAATCACTGGACATATTGTGAATTACAAGAATATGTAAATAAGATGGAAAGCATTCTTTGGCTCTGAAATCACATGATAATGATTTATGAGCAAGGCAGGGATTCAGAATCTAATTTTCAAATGAGTTGCTTGGCCTAAAATTTTAGCTGAAGGCTAAAAGTCAGTTTGAAAATGTGAAAGTAAATATACTGATCTCAAAACAAACTCAAAGACTAGTAGCTGATGTTGCAAACAGTGTACAACTTACCAATGTCAAGATTTCTGATGATGTTTCTCTTTCTGATCTAAAAGAAGCTTAAATGAATTCTGAAGTAGAACAAAAATTATAGTACTTATATTAGGTAATCTGTGTCTTTAACATGGACACAAATATCTCATTTGGCCATACTCTACCAGATGGAATGCATATTTTTTGGAAAAAAACCTAAAATGCAAATCTATGAAGCTTTTGAAAGAAAGTCTGATAATTTGGTTTGAGACAAATGTACTGGGAGATTGCCAAAAGAAATAATTGAATTTTTTTATCAGTCAGCATACCCAGGATTTCATATATATCCATTTCAATTCATTTGAAATTCAATTTTGGAAAATCAAATAAGTGACGACTCTGAGGAAGTCAGATTAATTTAGCATTGTTAAACACAGCGTCAGATTTCAACCAGTATCTCTGCCTCCAAGTCCGTTGTTCTTCCCAGAATTCCAGGGTAGTGATTAAAAGCAGATATTGACCTTGAGCGCATAATAAGCTGACTATGGATGAAACCAAAAACTGCACTTTAGAAAATGTGTGATGGTCAGAGAAGTTTTAGGCAATGTTCAAAATTTAAAAAATGCTGGTGGGTTTCACCCTTCAAGGATGTGACTGATTTTATTTTGTTTGCAGAATATGTAAGTATATTTGACATTCTTACAAAATCTGCTCATAAACAAGATTTACTGATCTAACATAATCAGAACTGACAAAAGCAGCAGTGCCTCCAATACTCTAGATGACTAATGCATGAGTTTAAATACAATAGGAATTAACAGAAGGAGACAGTAATTGTGACTAATATTATGGACAAACATGAAAATATATTAGAGGAAATATATTTGCAAGTATTCCATAGGGGGAAAATACATATTTCTCTAAATTTCTGCTGAAAATTTACAAAAATAGATAAACTTCTTTAACAAGATAATCTTTCCTTGACTCTATTCCTAATTATTCAAAAAAATTCCCAAAGTTTTAGCAAGTGTTTGCTGATAGTTACTCCAAACTGAGTGTTCCACTCATGGAATCATAGGGGCAAGTTTTTTTTTGTTTGTTTTTATTTTTGTTTTTTTAAAAGATTTATATTTATTTGTTTATGCATATAACAACTGGCATGTAGACCAGAGATGTGGGAGAGATTCACCAGAGACAGAGTGGGGAGAACAGGCACATCTACTGAAGCACACTGCTGAGGGGAGCAGCGGGGAGACAGGAGAGGTCTGCTGTGCCATATGGGTCAGCTCCCTGGCCGGGGATCAAACTCGTGCTGCAGTGGCTGGGGCTAGCTTGATAGTGCTGAGACTTTAAGAAGTGATGATTACCTATCCAGCTGACATTTCATAGATGAGGAGACTGAGGCTGAAAGGGAGAAAATGGCTTCCCCAAGTCAGAGTCAGTTTCAGGCTGCTAGACTCTCTAGGGTGGTTTATTCTCTTGGTTTGTGTACTGGAGCACAAAATGATGGAAAGCCAAACATCCCCTAGGTATGAGGTTATGCTTCTTAAGTTTCCTTGACCACTATCTGATTTTTGCTGAAATGTATTACATGAGCAGGAGTGTGCAGCTCTCCTTGGACACTTCCCAAGATGTTGTATGCAACAACAGATATTTGTACTATTATCTTTTAAACCATAATGTCAGTTCCCAGAGAACAAGAAAGACATTATTTCCAGGAACATGGAAGATATTCAATACTGTACCAAGATCAGATATGGCAACTTTTACTGAACTTCATATTCTGCAAGACCAACCCTTGTATACATGTACTTTGGAATAAGTGAACCTGCTGGCCTAGCTACCTTGGAAGGATTATTATTTGATTAAAAAATATTATATCAAGGAAATGTATGTGTTGCTTATAATCAGTCTGTATCCTTCAGGTACTGTCATCTTTAATTCTCATAAAATCAGGGAGTAAAGAGCTGTATTTTATAGCCTTTGAATTATACTTTCCCAAATACTTCTTTGCATGATTTCTTTTTTTTTTAAAGATTTATTTATTTATGCATACAAGCTGGGGTACAGGCCAGAGGTGTGGGGCAGCGAGAGGGCTCACCAGAGACAGAGTGGGGAGCAGAGCAGGCAGATCGATGGAAATACACTGCTGAGGGGAGCATCGGACGAGGCATGAGAGGTCTGCTGCACCAGGTGGGAATCTCCCCGGCCGGGCATCGAACTTGTGTCTCCACTGCCGACAGCTCCGCAGCGCAGCGCTTAGGCACTGAGCCACCAAGGAGGCCCTTGCATGATTTCTTAATGAAGCTGTCCTGCAAGTAAAAACTTGAAAGCAATGATGTATAAAATCAAATGATGTAAACAGGATTCTTTAGACAGAAAGGGAAAAAAGCAATTTTAAGCATTTTCACTAATTAGAGTCTTCAAAAAGAAAAATCATTGAAATTATAAAAAAAAAACACACCAGATGAAAATTTCAATTACATGTTGTCTGATGACCATGTGCCAGAAACTGTGCTAAACAATCAACCATGTGGTGAAGATCTTGAAAACAACTATAAGTAGCTATTATTATCTTGACTTCTTAAATGAGAAAAATTAGACTCAGAACTATTTATTTTTTATCCTTTCATTTACTTAAGAATATGCACTGAGTATCTGGTCTGCTTATTACAATAAAATTAAAACTGTGCCTCCTGACCATCATCTAGAATTTACCAAATCTTTGCATTTTCATTAAAGGAAGTATGATGTAAAATGAAGAATCTAAAATATCAAAAATAGGGGGCCTCCCTGATGGTGCAAAGTCGCAGCACTATGAAGCTATCGGCAGCCACTGTAGCACAAATTCAACCCCCGGTCAGGGAGCTTCCCACATGGCACAGCAGACCTCTCATGTCTCACTCACTGCTCCCTTCAGCAGTGTATTTCAGTAGATGTACCTGTTCAGCTCCCCACTCTGCCTCTGGTGAACCTTCTCACCACCCGACGCCTCTGGCTTCCACCCCAGCTTGTATGCATAAATAAATAAATCTTTTAAAAAATCAAAAATAGAAATATGAATAAAATAAAAATATGAATACATTTCCTAGGTCTTGGTAAGGATTAACAGGAAAATTTAGACAGACTAAGAAATAGTGTGTGATTTCATAAATGTTGGCAATACTATTTTAAATAGGTGATTGGAGCTGGCAGCTTTAAGATAAAAGTATCTGAGTAGAGGTTTGGTCAAGTGAGGGAGAGGACCAAGATGATGACTAAGTGCATTTCAGACTGAGAAAATGCCAAGAGCAAAAACCTTGTAGGCAGATTGGGCAGAGTAACTCATCTGGTGAATGAATATCGTGCCTTAAAGATCAGAGCCTGAGTTCTGGGAAGTTGCAAAGTAGCTTTTTCTGGAAGTTAGAGCTTTAACAATCACGCGCTAAGGCTCTGCATATTACGGAGACTTATTTTAATATGCTATCTGTTATAATACAGTGTGATATGATGTGTTTGCCTATATACTTAAATTTTTATTATAAATCTTTGTTTCTAGTAATAAGCATTGTATGTTTGGAAATAGATTAAAATGATAATTTTGTGTTTCTCTGCATTTATACACTAGAACTGTATTCTACTCTAAGAAATTCTAGTTTTGATTATTAAAATTTACCCAAAAAAGACATTTATCTTGAAATACTGTTTAAAATAGAATTTTCAAAATATATTCACTCCTGTAGTGCATTTTTCTTTCTTTTTTTTTTCTCATTAATTGGCTTTCTGGATCTAAGTTTAACAAGTATTTTGGGGGGTGTGGGTGGGATTTACCCACACCTCCGTAAGCAATGCTCAGATACCAGTTGATGTCCTACAATTGAACTCAATTCTGACCCTGTCTACCTGCATCAGATCCCACAGGTTAATTGTTCAGTCTCACAATTCTGTTCCCTCCACTCTCACTATGTTTTATGGAGACTTCATTGATAACAGAGGCATGATTGATTAAATAGTCAACCTTTCATATAGAACTCAGTCTCTAGTTCCGCTCCCCACTCCAGAGGTCAGGAAGTGAATTCAAAGTTCCAAGTCGGTAATCATGAGATTGAGTTCATTGTCAACCAGCCTTATGTATTTTCCAAAAACCATCTCATTATTAAACCATCTCATCATTATTATATGTCACTTTTATTTGAACCAATTTAGGAAATTCCAAGGTTTGGGGCGCTATAAGCCTAAATCCATGCGCACAGTTCAAATACAGAAAAGAAATGTTGGCCATCTAAAGGACCAATTGTATATTTATATCACAAACCACATTGTTGCTATCGCTATAACACATCTTACAGAATGCTGTAGAGAAGATGTTAATAGGCACAGGATTCTAGGTCTCTAAAAATGATTGTCTTAGGTGCCTTTCCATAGTGAAACTTCTCTGCTTTCACATGATCCCAGGATGGGATTATTTTAGTTATTTTAAGTTTTAACAATTAAAAGTAAAAAAAAAATACTCTTTTTTCTTTGTAACCCATAATTAGTAGTTAAGTATTTTTATAAATATGAGTCATTTGCACTCTTTTGTAATTGCCTATGCAAAGTCATTACTTTTTATTTTATTTGGTTATTTACTTCTTTAAATTTAGCTTTGTGTTCATACACACAGGCACACATACATACACACATGTATTACACACATGCCTAAGTATGATTTTGACATTTTAGCTTATTACTTGTATTGAAAAGTGTTACCAGTATTTTTCTTATCATTTTATGTGTCTATGTTCTGAGTTTATAAATGAATAAATATTTCTATTTATGTTTTAATCTCAGCAATTAAAAATTATAATAAAAAAATTCCTGTATTTCAGAATAAAACTTTCATTCTGCCTCTACCAATCATGATAATGATATTTGTGATCTTTGCTCTCAGCTGGATTATTGCTGTAGACATTACCTTCATTTTGAATTCATCTTTTCTATGGAAAGGATTATATGTATTATGTTTTGATGGATGTTTCACATTGTCTTAGCATTTATGTACTCATGGTTATGCAATATCTTACCATTTTCTTTAGGGACATGTCCCCAAGTGATTTTATTTATTTTTCCAAAATGCTAGTGAGACATCTCAAAAAAAAAAAAAATGTGAAAAAATAAATTTGTTCTCCGGTCAAATAAGTTGAGGAAACACTATATACTATATCTGTTTTCTGCCCTATTCTAATCAGTCTGTGGGTTACTCACAAGTCACATTCAAAGCTCTGAATATTTTGAAATAGAAAAAAATGTTTACTAAGCATTTAGCTTGATGTATATAGCTACAGATTATTATTATTATTATTATTATTATTATTAAAGCCATAGACATCCAATACCAAACTATTTGGGAAAATTTAATCTGAAGAGAAAATTCATTAGCATTATGGTAAAAGTGCTCTGTATTTGGCCTCATATTCCCTCTCCATTTTATACCACCTTCTGTGGTCCCAGTATATAACACGATAATTATAAAACCACCTGCCCTTCCTCTGGGCTTTGAGGTATTGTTTATTCTGCATTGGCTTAGGTGATGCTCCATTTCTTCATGACGCCATGCTGGAAGGACTTTTGTTGGTTGTCCTTAGGGGTGCTATGTAAAAGGCAGACCCTTCAGAAACCTACTCAGTTTCCTTTTTTGAATAATTATCTCACTTTCAACACGTGTGACAGTTTTGAAGCTTTGTGGCATCTAAGCAGATTTTTTTGTAAGAATCTCACCTACTGGTTCAGGTTATGCAGCCTTTACACCATGGTCTTTATCACAGTGCTTCATAGATGCACAATTGGATACTGAACTCACATAATCTGCACACAGGGAGGTAGGTCAGACATCTGCCTGCTGTCTCTGTGAATTAGCACTTCCCCTCAGTTACTGATTCTTGTTCTAATTATCTGATGTGGGATCTGATTATCTGATGTGAAATCTTCTGAGGTTAAAAGTGCTTATTAGTTCTAGTTAGTTTATTGAAGGATAGATAGGAGAGAGTGAACTTATTTGTTTTTCTGCTGAGAGGTGGAAAGTAGTCAATAAATTAGTCAATTTAGGTCATGATTAAATGGACACAAACTCTCCATTCATTTATGTGTCCAAAAATCAATGATGTTAATAATACCTTAGAAATGAGTTAGGTGGCCTTTACTAAGATGAATTTGCTACTGTATTTGGGAGACTGTTGTGGGCTAAGCAGACTATCTTCAGTGTCCTCTTTGAATTGGGAAGTTATAAACATCAACTTAATGACAAATGGCTCAGGCAAAAAAGACTCATTGATTACATTATCAGTTGCCACGTTTTGTCTCTTCTGCTCCCCGTAACTCTCCTTTTTCATTCTCTGACTTGATATCTATTTTATGTTGGCAGAAAGATCCAAGGATGGGATTATGACAAAATATATGAGACATGTATAATTTCTTAATGATTCTATCATTTAACCATAATGCAAAAAAAGTTTAGTCAATTAAAAAATAAAGATAAATTTAAAAAATGTAATGCAAATAAATAAAAGTCAACTTCTATATAAGTACATATCATTGGAAAAGGTAATATATAAGTGTCCTACCGTATTAGTGATTTTATATAATATTAATAATTTCATATATGTGTTCAAGAAAACAATGAACTTGGAAGCAATGCAAGCATGAATTGTGAAATTTTACCTCTAGTATTAAGTCACCTCTTTACCCCTTATAATCTAAGCAGCAGTGGATATGTACCTTTAATTTATTGGAATAAAATTATTTATAGTAAAATTTTATGATCCATTTAATGTCTATAGGCATGCCTCACTGTCCTTCCTGAAATTAATAATTTATGACTTCTCTTTTTATCTTGATCAACAAGACATCGATTTTCTTATTCTTGTCAAAGAACTATTTTTAGTTCCAGCAATGATTGCTTTCTTTTTTATCTTCTCTTTCACTGACTGATCTTATTTTTATTTAATTTACTCCCATATGCTCAAATTGAACATAATTTGGCCTTCTCTTTTTAGTTCCTTAGGATGGAAACTTAGAACTTTAAGATCTCTATTTTCCCCTAATATTAGCATTTAAAGCTAAAAATTGCAAAGATGAGTTTTTGTAAAACTCATCTTCCTTTTGTAAAAACTCATATTCCTTATTGAGATAGATTTTATTTTCTATTTGATTTAAAATATTTTAAAATCTTCCATGTGATTACTGTTTATTTCCATTTTATTTGGAAATGTTATTTAATATCTCCTTGGTGGTATTCCAAATATCCTTATTTAATTAATCTCATTCATTGCTATAAGGGAATATGTTTGTAAAATACCAAACCTACATATCAATTGAAACTCATTTTATAACCCTGATTATTGCCCATCTTAGTGAACATATCATGTAAACTTGAAAAAATGTTTATTCTGTAGTTGTTTTTTTTTAAGATTTATTTATTTATACATACAAACTGGGGTACAGGCCAGAGGCATGGGGTGACAAGAGGGTTCACCAGAGACAGAGTGGGGAGCAGAACAGGCAGATCGACAAAAATACACTGCTGAGGGGAGCAGTGGGCAAGGCAGGAGAGGTCTGCTGCGCCATGTAGGAATCTCCCCGGCTGGGCATCGAACTCGCGTCACTGTTGCCAACAGCTCCACAGCGCAGCGCTCAACCGCTGTGCCACCAACGAGACCCTATTCTGCAGTTGTTGAGTGACCTATCCTATAAAGTCAAATTCGTTGATAGTGTTAAGTCTTCCATGTCTCTTTTCTCTATATATTCTATCAATTATTCATGAGGGTTGAAATCTCCACTTAAATTTTGGATTTGTTTTTGGATTTTCAGTACTGTCATATTGTGCTTTATGTACTTTGAAGCTCTGTTATTACATCTTCTTAATTAATAATTAACCCCTTATTCTTATGAAATTCCCCTCAATATCTATGATAATATTATGGATTTAATTTGTTTCCAGGTATTCACATAGTAAGCCAGATTGATTATGAACAAGTTTACTGCTATATATTTTTCTTTTTATTTTAACTTATCTTGGTTTCCAAATAAAAAATTGGTTTCCTATGGTTCCTTTTAGATAGCATGTAGTTAGACTTTGGGTTGTAATTCAGTTTGAAAAAGTCTGTCATTTAGTTATAGTGTTTAGTCCATTTATACTTAATGGAAGTATCACATGGTTGAACTTCAACACTCCATTTAGTTGTTTTCCATCTGTTTTACTTTCCTTTATTCTTATTTTGGATTTATTACAGAGCATGCTTATATTCTCCTTTATCACCAATATTGTCTATTGACCCTATTTATTTTAAATTTTATTTGTTCTTCTAAGATTAATAATATGCATTTTAACACAACATAACCTAATTTCAATTGGTAACATACTTCTTCACACATTGTGTGAATACCATACAATATACTTCCATTTTTCCTCTTCCGTCCTCATACGATTTTTATGTTAGATTTTAGTTCCACATTATAGAATAACAATACATTGTTATTATTTTGTTTTACAATGTAATTTGTCTCTTAAAGGTATTCAAAAATTTAAATCAATCTTCTTTTTCTTTCCCTAGAAACTTGCTGTCTCTGGAGTTATTTTTTCTGAGATTCCATCTGGTGTTATTTTTCTTCTGCATGAAGAACTTTCCTTTAGCACTTTCCATAGAGCAGATCTGTTGGCACTAAATTTCCTTATAGTTTCACCAAAAACGTTTGCATTGGCTAAGGTTATTCTTTCGTAGTTACTGGAGAAGAAAATCTTGCATGTTTAAAATTATTGAACTCTGGCATTTGTTGTTGAGAACTAGTAAGTTTATCCTTGTCTCAGACTTTTGTTTCTTAAAGTTCTTATATTATTGCACCATTGTCACTTCCTGAATTTTGCTATGTAGTTGCTAGAACCTGATCTTTTTCCTCTATAAATGTGTCTTGATAAGTTCAGTACTTTAATGTTTACCCATGTTTAGAGAGTAGATCATTTTTCCCCCTTACCTTCAGATGCTGTTTTGTGGCATTTTGAGGCATCTTTAGTTTTAGAAAATGTTCGTGAATTACAAATATTTGTTGTATTATAGTACTAGGTTTAATTTCAGAGAGTCCAATTATACATGTTTTGTAAAAAAAAAAAAAGTACTCTATATCTATAATATCGTCTCACATTTAAAATTATTATTTCCAACATATTTTGTTCATTTTTCTTATTCCTAGCTTCTCTGCCTCTTATGCTTTTAAAATAACTGTTAATCTACAGTTGCTTTAATTTTACTTTATTCTGTGATAATTTTGCTTTTTCTTCCAGCTCAAATTCAACTGGACCTGCTGTCTTCTAACTCTTCCATGCAGTCTTACATTTCCAATTTGTGATTTTACATTATAGAATTGGTTGGTTTATATTTCATGAGAAAAATGTTGTGATTTCACCTGTTCTTTCCTACAAGGCAACCCTTACCTGGTGAGGACATCTTTACCTGTTGCTAAGTCATGCTCTTCTTTTTCCCTCATTAAATATTTTATGTTGTTATTTTACTAACTCTTTGATTGTTTTTATTGGGTACAAAGAATTTCCTGGAATAGTCATTTGTTACAGATTCTTGGAAAGAAGTATAGGAAAGTGTTAAGGATGTCTTCCTCCCAGTGCTACAGAGACAGATTATATTCTAAAAGTATGGCTACAATGGCACTGTATCCTCTGCATTTGTAAAATGGATTGACTGTAAGGGTGTGTCTGTCCTTTACTCCAATTTCCACACTTATTTTGTGGACACAACACATAGCTTTGCTCTATGCTTTCTCACTTCAGTGTACGTAGTCTTGTTAATTTTTTTCACTGTATTATTTTTATTGCAGTAAAGTCATCTTACAACACTGTGTATGATTTATGTGGGTTACCACACCACATTCAACACCAAAGCACCAGTAATTCACCACTGGCACTGTCTTCCTCCTGTACATCTCCCTTCTTCCTACTAAGTGCTCCTGCAGAGACTCAACTGACTTTTCTTTCTGCCATTGATTTCAAAACTTATCTTTTGTTTTGCCAACATTTAAATGTTCATTTGGGGGGGTTATTTTTTCCTTTTCTTTTGTCCTAGATAAGGGGTAAGGTTGAAAAAGCATTCATGTTCACATTAGAATTATCCTTAAAAATGTATTACCATATCCATTTATTTATTTTATTCTATTGCAAAGTAAACAAATTGATATAATTTATGATCTCCAATATACTGGGAATCCCAAATGTATTTTCATTGCCTTTTCCACTATTTGAACTTTCATCATATACTTTTTGGAAAAAATCTCTAAACAGAATTAGTGGCAATAAAATTCTAGCAGTGTACAGAATGGAGTTAACTGCTGAATCTAAAGTCTAATATCATTGTATCTCATTTATGAGCATTGCATTGTCTTCTTATATTGCATTATTTTTCTCAGGCAAATTTAAATTTGGGATTATAAAATGTTACTGTAAAGTTTTATGAGTTTTTTTTTCCTTTTTGTTTCCTAATCTCCATAATAAACTTACCTCCTTTTGAGTTGTATTCAGAATGGTCACCAAATGACAAATATATCAGAAGTCTTGTTTTTTATTTCAGAATATTGAAAATAGGGGTTATGGGAAGACATCCTGAGGGAAGGAACATATAGATAATGTTTCATAAAACTGGTTGCTAAGAGAATCATATTTGAGAGTCCATGCCTCAAAGCTCTTGCCCAGGAATAATTGATTTACGTAAATTCTAAAATGCCACAAACAAAATAAGCATATTTCAGAGATTTAAAAAAATAACTAACTTTATAATAACTTTTGAATCTTACAAAATTTTTAACTTTTCCTTCTTTCCATATATGCATATTCATGTATTCTCTGAAAATATATATCCCACTGAAGGCATATTTCAAATTTGTTTTTCTGAATAGAATTTAAAAGGTATAACAAGGACTGGGTCATAAATTTTGCCTGACAACTGGATATATCTTGTTTCCATGGTGACTAACACAGCCCAGTAGTCAGCCTATTAAATATCACTTACATTCAGCTACTGGAACTGGAGTCAGATTTTAGTTAACTGTAGTTTTGCCAGAAAGAAGCTAAATGAGATATTTCCTATGAAGACTTGGTTTACTGGGAAACACTAGGTGATAGTACTTTTTTCTTCATTTTATCTTATTTACCCCACCTCTCCCCACTGCACACATCAACTTCTTCATTTATAATGGGATTTGATATGCAGTAGTCTCAATGTTGATACCAAGATCAACAAATGACCTTGACCTTTATTTCATTGTTCACCTTCCTTAGATTCCTTGTCTACCAGCTTTTCTGTATTTTCTGAGTGGCAAACATTGATGTAGTTGTGTTTTCTGTTGCAGATTACTTTTGGTTCACAGGGAATGATTAATGTTCATTTGGATAAAGATTTTTCTTTGACATGGAGAAAAATGAAATAAAAGGAAATTTATAATTTTTTCATGGCCCTTTCAAATCATTTATAATAAGAAAATTGTATGTAGTTTCAGTGATAGAGCCAGGGGATAGATTTGAAGTAATTAAAATAGGTGAGTTATTGATCCACAGAAGAAATCAATTGCATGAGAAGTCAACTTAGTTTTGTATAAAAAATAATAATTTTCCATTTTGGGTGTGAAGAAGAGGACAGAAGTTAGAAATATGATTACACATTTTTAGCTAAGTGACATCATACATGACTGAAGATGCTTGTTTCTCTAACTTAGCTAACAAGATTGAAACTCCGGATTTCACAACTTTATTGCTCCAACTTCAACATTTTCCACAATGTAGCTAAGAGAGATATTTGAAATGTTATATATGGATGCATATGCTTTATTGACATTGATATATAATAATATTAAAATTGAATATAATTGGAATGTCGTAACTTATTGCATAATAACTCTATAAAGTAAAATATTCCTATTCTATAAGTAAGCTCAAAGATGTAAAGTGTGTCTCAGATTTTATACCTTAACCTCTTACCTGTGACTAACATATCCTTACTGACATGTCTTACTAAATTATTTGATCTTCTGTTAACCATGATCCTCATCCAGTACCTTCTGCTTAACTCACATAGAGACATAAGAAATCACCTATCCCAAAACCTCATTTATGTTACCTATGAGGAAAACTGAACTCCTGTGTGATGCTTTCTGTTCTTTAAGGATCTTGGAGTCACAAAGTTGAGGAACCTGATGTCTTTATACATACATACATACATACATATATATATACATATATATGTATATATATGTATGTATATACACACACAGATATATATACATACACACACACACACACATATATATATATATATATTTATTGTTATTTATATCTTTCTCATTTTGTATTCCCCTTGGGTAACCCACCATCAATTCACCCGTGATCCATCTCCGTGGTCCCTTGTGTGGAACCTGATGTCTTGAGCAATGTTGTCTACAGATGTGTGTGTGTGTGTGTGTGTGTGTGTGTGTGTGTGTGTACATGCGTGCTCAGGCTGGGTGCTGGGTAAACAATACTGTAACTGGGAAGAAAGTTAAGCGTGAAACAGCACCTACTTCATTGTTGGTATGCTTCAGGAAATATGTAACAACATCTCCATAAAATACATAACATTTCTGGGAATCTCACGGCAAGAAAGAGTTTCCTTCCCTCTTTGACTTTCCACTTTTCCCATGTGATCACTCGTTCTTTAGAATCTCACATGTTTCATCAGCAGTGACTGACTTTGTTAGAAGTTTCAATTGTTTTGCAGACTTTCCTTTACCAAAAAAGAGAATAGTCCTAAGGAAACAGCTTCAGAACATATAAAGTATATATTCTCCTACCTTCATTATTAAGAATTTTTCATGAACTACTCAAAATAGGCAACCGAATTTTGAGGAGCAGAGTCCATGAGGTAAGGAGAATTTCATCACCTCTATAACAAGTACATTTCATATTTCCCTGCATTTTCTTCTGAACTCAGCAAAGTACTATTTTATTTATGTGGTGTATCAAATTGGGCTGGTGGTAGTTGTCCACCCCTGTAAATAAGGTGATTCATTATCTGTAGAAAAGGCAGACAGAAATGAAACAGACTGTAATCTCTGTGATCTTTATTAACACCATGAACTGGCAATTTTAAACAATGCAATGATAAAATACACCTTTGTGCCAGAACAGAAAGCTCCCACCATCTGCACTCCATCAATATAGTGCTTTCTGAGAAATGATTCACTGGTCTTTATGTTGATGGCTTCTTGATCATTTCAACCATTTGAATCATGAAGTAGATTCATTAGGCAAACTCATAGGAATAGAATTCTCCGAGTTTTTTCACTTTCAAACATGTTTGTTTATGTCCTTGGCCTTCATAACGAAAGATAATTAGTTAGGTGCAGAATCTGTCAGTCATCTTTATTCCTACCTTATCTTTAATGCGGATGTTCATTGTTTTGGGAAAAGAGAGCTGCCCTTAAAGCTTAAGGACCAGCTTAAATTTTCAGTTCTGTTTGCTTGCATATCCAATTAATTTCTATGTTTTAAAAGGTGGGTAAAGTTTATTTTTATGTTTTTCAATGAATAGGTTATTTTTGGAACACTTTTAGGCTTATGGAAATACTGACAGCACAGAGAATTCCCACCTATTCTTGACCCATCCCCTACACGGAACTGAGGGTAGGTTGTTCAGTTGTGTCCTGGGGAAATCCCTCTACTTCCTGTACTGGAACTTGCCCTTGAGTGGGAGGAGATGGTTGTGTAGACAACTTTTTAACTTCCCACTTCGCAGGCTCACTCAGGTGGGGGCCCTTTGATGTTTGCCTAGAATTAAGGAGAGGTTTCTTTCTCTGCAGTGCTTTCCTGCTTCTGTTGCTCAACTGAACAGCAGCTGTTCCTGCAACACATGTGCCCCACTTTCTGTCAATCACTGCTGTCCTATGTCATTCTGAGCATGTGCTTGTATCGATTCCCTCTTATTCTTCTAGCATGTTTGTTAGTTAACTTTTGGAAGGAGAGAAAATGCCAAACTTTTATGCATCTAGTGCAGGACTTTATTATGCCAAATCATGACACAGCAAAATTTATTGCTAAAAACTGAAGGCAATGGTCAGACACCACTAAATCTGTTTCTTAACTCAACAGGTAGAGGATAAATACTTTGGGATAACACAAAATTTTGGGAAAGCCCTCTAAACTCTATCTTTAATAAATTCTTCAAATAAGCAATTACAAATGGTATAACCCTGATTATTATATTTAGAAACCATCAGATTTCCAGAAATGGAAAGGATAGACATTACATAAAACAAAGCACTGAAGAACTTGCATGTTATAATCTGTCACAGTAAATTATATTCATAGAAACTAAATTAAAACATTATGAATTTTGTTACAGTTTGATTTAAATCCTCCATTTTAACTTTTTCCAAAAAATCACTAACAATTTCAAAGATAGCCATGTGCTAGAATATAAAATACCTTTGAAGATTTGGCTTCATTTTACTAAGACTTTTAGTGACTTCATTTAATCAATACAGTATTAAAGTCATTGATAAAAGGGGCCTCCCCGGTGGCGCATCGGTTGAGCGCTGCGCTGTGGAGCTGCCGGCAGCGGTGATGCGAGTTCGACGCCCGGCAGGGGAAAATCCCACATGGTGCAGCAGACCTCTCCTGCCTCGCCCGCTGCTCCCCTCAGCAGTGTATTTCTGATCTGCCTGTTCTGCTCCCCACTCTTGTCTCTGGTGAACCTTCTCGCCGCACCACGCCTCTGGCCTGTACCCCAGCTTGTATGTATAAATAAAAAATAAAATCTTAAAAAAAAAAAAAATAAAGTCATTGATAAAAGATTGGATACAACAAACTAAAAAATATCTCTGTGTCATGATACCTGCAAATTGCCTACATCTGACTGTATAATTGTCCCATTTGCATTTTCATTCTATTTTAATAATACCATAAATCGAATATTGACTGTTTCCATGACCTCAGCAAAAGTCGTGGGTTGAGGTGAAATTGATGTGAAATCAGGCAAATTTCTGTTGTAGCTCTCACCATCAACACAACTTTCATCACAGTATTAAATTTTCCCCAAATTCTATTTTTCCAGCCTACAAATGGGAATTGAGTCTGAGCTGAGCCTGTGACTTCTACTTGCAGTAGAAATGGACAGAAAGGATGCTGAATCAATCCATAACTGAGCTTTCAGAAGCCCCAGAAGCTTCTATTCTGCAATCATAGGGCCTGATTTCCCAATACAACATCTGCATTTTTTCTTTAGCCCCCAAATCTTCGGTGTAAGTCTCATTGATCAGATCAGTAAATTCGCTTTTAAACATAGCTGTTTTTCCTAGGAAACACTGTGTCTAGTGAGGAGATTATCTCCCTGATGTTGTATCTCTTGGTCTGAAATATCAAAGCCCATTCCGCAATACCTACAAGCCATTTGCCACCTGTCTTGTTTATTCTCTTCTAGTTTTTCTCGTGAAAAAGTGACTATTCTACCTATATCTCTAGTCTTCTGCTACTTGAGAGTAGTAGCTCTCAAGAGTAAATACAATCTCTTCTCCCATCCCCAAACTCCTCCAGGGGAATCGAACACATATATTCATCGGCATCTTTCCTCACTCACTTTGAAATCCTCATGACGCTTCCTGTGCGTGCTGAGGAGAGTCTTCCAGTCATTCATGTCAGGGCATCGGGCTCTTGACTCTATGTAGCTCACGCATCTTGAAAGCCCAGGGGCGACGGGGGTGTGTGTGACAACAGAGATAATGTTGTTCTTCCTAAATACATTTCCCAGAAGTGGCAGCTTAAAAAACAAAAACATTGAAACAATGATGTGTGTTGGAAAAAAGGGTTGGTAAAAGTCTCATAAAACATCCAAGGAAGATTTTAAAAGAAGTGTCTCTTCGTTTATATGAATGAGGCAGGAATGGACAAACCCTGAGATCCATAAAAAGGGCTACAAAGCTGGCCCCCTTCCCTTCAGCATGCCCCCTTTCACCCACATTCACACCATGCGATCCGACGCCCATTTGCCTTTGCTTCCTCCACTATTTATCTACTTTCGTTGAAGACTTCTTACCAGAATCTTCTCCTCCAATTATGCTTTTTTTCTCTAGACTGTTTGCTTAACTTAGACTTAACACTTCTGCACAAAACCTGTCCCCCTGGGAAAGATCTTTGTGTCATTTCTATGGTTTCAACTGTGTGTAGATTCTGTTCTTTTGATTTTATTTCCAGTCTCTGTATTTCTCATCAGTAGCATCATTCCTAAACTAATTTTGATTACCTATGGCTCCAAATGAATTCTTTTTTCTTCCCTCTCTCTTAATTAAGAATTTAGCTGAAAGGGAACCTAAAAACCATCCAAGCTCCCTCATTTGCAGAAAGTGAAGGATAGAAAGGTTAAATGACGTGCTCGAAGTAACCCAGCTAATTAGTAGGAATTGGAAGAGAGCCCAGGTTGGTACTGACGCAGGGCTCACCATGCTTTAACTATTAAACCATGCTTTCTAGCTTATTTTATCAAAAGAGTTCAGAAATATTTCACTTTTGAATTCATAAAGGATAAAGGGAAGGACATAAAAACTTACCACAGAACTCCTCAAAATTTCTGGTTAGTTTAGAAAAAAAAGGAGAAACATAACCAATATGCTCATAGACAAAATATTTGCTCACAGTTTAGACTTCCTCAATCTAGAGGAAAAACTCCAGTAACTATAAACCTCCTACTAAAACACCAAAGTGAAACGCTATAGTGTTGGCAGTTCTTGGGAGAACTGTTCTTGGTTAGCCTGCTAGTCACTGTCTCTCCGTTCATCTCCACTCATTTTTTGGGACAGTCAATAATTAACAACATTTAGTAGCTACTTTGTATCATGCCTAGACCCTTTCAGCAAATAACACATCTTATGAGTCTAAAATGCCCAAACAGCCCAGTCTTCTCTCTTACTCTTGTCTTCTATATGCATGTCAGAATTAATTCATTGCTTCTCAACAGATATTGTATCTGTTGTCTTCAGACCCCTCTATTTTCATTTGTTGAGGAATATACCTGATTTTCATGGAGCATAGGCTCAAGGTGCAGTGGTTTTCAGGAAAGTCCCTATTCTCAGGGTGGCCATTTTGTCTACACCATTATTGAACACATAGGTATTGCGTCTACACCACCCTGGCCTCAGGTAGATGCTGGAGAAATAAAAAAATACTGAATAAAGCTGATAACATTCCACACTTTATGCAGCTGTCAATATGTCACAGAGATAAATGCTTTACAGATGGAATAAAATGCTGTAATAACAGAAATTAAAAAGGCGTAGCGGGAAAGAGAGTGGCGATAAATCACTTCTTGTCAGAGAAGTCTACTTAGACTGTGTGGCTTCCTAGTCAAGACCCGAGGTATCTTCGGGGCTGGCAAACTGAGGCAACCATATCATTTTTGCCTTTGTTCAATAATTGCTGTGGCGTCCCAGACAGTAACAAGAGGCTCTTAAAACAGTTCTGTGCCCTTTTGAGCCCCAGATCAGGTGTAATTCACAGGTCTCCTAATCATGCAACTGGAACAGCACATGTAGTCAGAGAGAGGGTGCTGGGTGTGAAGATGCCACAAGATCCTTCTAGGTTGGAAGAAAGAGAGCAATCGATGGGAAAATAAAAATATCTTAAGACTTTCCCCACCACCTCAGTAAAACCAATCTATTGAGTGATGGGTCCTATGCAAGTGTTTCCCATTGGCTGAATCACGTAATTCTTGCAATGTCCTTACAAAACAGACTGTGTTTGATCCAGAGACCGTGAAGCTGAGAGGTTTAGTCTCATTGCCAAATTCACTTGGATGCCTCCTGGTTCTGGCTTCAAACCAGGACAAAGCAATTTCCAAGTCGAGATGTGCTGCCTCCCCACTGTGCACAACTCTGATTTCAGCCCACGTGACCTGCTGACTTTCCCTTTACTTGCAGGGGTGCATCGTTATAAACTTCTTAAATGACTTTTCTCCTGTGTGTTCCCATACGTCTTTCCAGTAACTTTCATTTCTGCATTCACTGCATGCTGCCTTCCCCCACCCCTTCTGGGGGGTTCATTGCTTTGTCTGTGGTCTCATCCTGCACTCCTTAAGTGACACTATCCTCACCTGTTTTCCCAGACCCCAAGTTTTGGCTAACTCCCTTCAGACCTAAGGGGAATCCCATTAGGATAAGGGCTTCTGACCTACCAAGGTGGGTGCCCTCATTTTTTACCTAGGTGTCTTGGGGTTCTGATCAGTTGAGGCTACTTCATTGTTCTTTCAAGAGTTGGCTGTTTTCTCTAATCTGCTTTGAGGAAAGAGTCCTCCTCAAGCAGTGGGTGTGTTCCTTTAAAGGTTTCCTTCTTTTCTGGAATTTGCTTCAGTTAGATTCCATTCTCAAAGGTAACTCTGTAAAACATCTGAAGTCACTATGGCTTGTCTCTTTACAAAAGCTGAGGCATGTTTCCAAAGCAGGAACTCTAAGGCTTTTTCAGTGGCCTCTGAGAACCTTCCCTCCCATTTTCTTCTGTCTGGAGAGCAATATCATCCTTTTCATGACCGCTAGTGCTGACCAACACCTGGAAAACAGAGGCATTTATGCCACCTACTGGAGTTTTGAGAAAAATGCATTTTCAAGACGAGATGTTGCCGTCTTTAAAAAAATTTTATAGTTTGCCTATAATCAGAAATACAGGTGATTTTGGCTTGTATTAAGTGTAAAAAGATCTCCTTAAAGTCCTCTGAAAATTTGAGAAATGCCACATTGCTGGTAAATGTGGGATGCACAGCTCAGCTTTCTCTTTGTGGCGGTCCAATGAGAATTGTAGAATAACAGGCCTCCTGAGGCCATTTGCAAAAGTAAGGCTTCACCTTTACCTAAAGTATGCCAGGTGTTGCTTTATGTCCATGCTAAGTGGTAACCAGTGAAATCATGTATCTTTTAAGTTGCATCACATTTAGATACAGTGAGGTGAACATGTTTACTATGATTAGATATAATCTCCCTTCTGCTTGTAAATCCAGCTCACTCTAGATATGATCTTTATGATCATATAGACATCAATTATATCCTCCTCGTTTGCAGATTTCCAATCTAATATGTAGCTTTCCAATAACTTTTCTACTTACAAGCTTCTTTCCGTTAAGTCAAATTAAAGGTCTTTTCCTGTGTATTTTTTTTTAAGTTTATTACCGAGATTTAGACCAAGCAGTCTAGATCAGTATGTTTTAGATAGAGATGGTGTGTGTGTGTGTGTGTGTATGTGTAGGTATTATGTATGTATCGACATATATATACACACCCCTACATAATATATATATATATATATATATATTCATCAGAATTAACATCTTTGCTATGTGAAAGGCATTGTCAAGAGAATGAAAAGATAATCAAAGGTTAAGATGTTCAAATCACCTTTCTCACAAAGTACTTTTTGTCAGAATAATGATCAAAACCCAGCAATAAGAAAACAAACAACCCAAATAAAAAAAATGGAAGCCTATCTAAAGAGACATTTCACCAAAAAAACTTTTTAAATGTTTATTTTTTAAAATGTTAACAATAATGAAAAGATGGGGAAGATACAGACCATGTGGATCTTTCTCCTACAGTAATGCTGGGGATACAAAACCCAACTATTTTACTGAAAGCAATATGCTACTTGATCATACAGATAAACATGTGCCGTCACAAGACCTAGAAATCCCACCTGCTCATTTGTATTTACCCAGGATAAATGAAAACTTACATTCACACAAAAATTACATACACATGTTTATAGACACATCAATAATCATAATCAAAATTATGCAACATCTCAATTAGCAATCATCATATAGCAACAATCATAATCAACAAAAACTCTGCAATCTGGATTATGTATGTTTGGTGCATGGATCAACTATTATTTCCGCACAGAAAATATTATTTAGCAATAAAGGGAAATGCATTGTTGATTTATCAAAGAATTAAACTTCAATTCATTTTGACAAATGAAAAATGTAGACCCTAGAGATACTAATTGTTTGATTCAATTTGTATAACCTTTTGGAAAAGGCAAAATTATAGGAAAAGAGACCATTGGTTGTCAGAGTAGAGGGGAATTTAATTAAACGAGCAGCAGAAAGAATTACGTTTGGTGATAGAACTTTTCTAAAAATAGCACAACTCTAGTGGAAAAGTTTCTATATATTTGTCAAAACTAATTTACCACCACAATTAAGTTTGACTGTATGCAATTTATTAAAAGAACAGAATATAGGAAATACAAATATGTGACATATAAAGAAACATGATATATTGATGGTGAGAAGAAAATTATTGACTTAAGTATTTTGGAAATAATAACAATAAGTAAAGCTACAACCTAGATCTTGGCTTCAAAATATCATTTCCCAGTTAAAGGAACCAGGGTGGCTCAGAGAAAGTGGTTGATAAAAGTAGCTGGTTTCCAGAATGGGTTATGATAAATACAAGATGACCTGAAATGACAGGCAGATCTGGAAAGGAAGAAATTACTTAAAAAAAAAAATGTTGACTATGTGGAGTGATAAATGTGTTAGTTATCTTGGTCTTAATAATCATTCCATAGTGTATATGTATATAAATGTCCTCATGTTGTACAGTTTAAATTTATACAATGATATTTATCAACTGTTCCTCTACCATAAAGTTGGGGAAAATGGAAGGGAGAGGAATGTCGAAAGGGCATAGGAACTACCAAAAAAACAAAACAAAACCCAATAGACAAAGCTGGAACAATTTAACAAAATGAAAGATAATGTTGGGCAACTTCACAATAAAATAGGCATTGATAAGTCCATGTTGATAAAAGGAAGTATCTCAATAATTTAATGAGGGAAAGGGACAGTTCATCCTTAGAGAGAATTTTAATAATTGTAGAAAGAATCAAGACAGTAGAAAATTATTATTAGCATAACATCAAATTGCTGCAGGAGAGTTAAGCAAGTGGATGCTTCAACTGGTGGGCAAGACTGTTAAGAACATCTTGTATTAATTACAAAGGGAATAAAAGTAGTTTTCAGCAGAGAAACTTAGTGGCCATCAGCTTGGCTAAGCGATCAGGGTTATGTTGGCCGTATCAACCTCGTGGATTCCCAGATAGAAGCTTGGGAAGGTGGAGTCCCCTGTATTCTTGACAAAAATGCATAACCTCACTCTAAGCCTGAGAAAAATAAGACCAATCCAAACAGAACGACTTTCACAAAATAGTTTACTAGAAACTGTCAGAAGTGCCAGGAAACAAGGAAAGATAGAAAGACTTTTCATAAGTTGGAGGAGATGAAAGAGGCAAATCAATGCATTGTGGGATTCTGGGGAAAAAATTGGAAAACTGGTGAAATCCATACAAAGTTTTTTACAATATTATATTCATGTTTATTATTTAGTTTTAATAGTATTTCACGTCATGCGAAATTTTAGTACTAGGGGATATTAGATGAAAGAAAGTCAGGCTAACTTTCTACACTTGTTTTACAGCTTAGGAGAAATTATTGCAAAATAAAATTTAAAAATAGTGTAAACCCCAACTTTTTAAAGGTAGTAGCTATTTTATTAATGTTTATTGATCAGGTTGTGTGTGTGTGTGTGCATTTATTTTCTTTCCATATTTAGAAGTTTGTATGTACTTTTGGCCATTTCATCTTAATTTTCATACTTGTCTCTATGTTGCAATATCTGGTCTACCTTCTTATTTCAAATATTATTGTCATTCCATTTCATTTTTCATTCAAGATGTTAATTCTTAACTTTTTCATTTTTCCTTGATTGTTTGCAGAGGATAATCAGATATGTCAGTTTTTTGGAAACAACTTTCCATTTTATTGATTACTCAGTTTTGTTTTCCATTTCCTTATATATTTTCACATATTTATTGATGATGCTTATATGACTATCCTTTTTTATTTTTATCTAATGTCTTAAATACTGTAAATATTCTTGCAAATCAGTTTTTTAGTCCAGATTTTTTGATAAATGTAGTGTTTTATATTGTTCTGTTCTAGAGTGTTTGCAATTTTTCATTTTTAATCTTTAAATCAGTTATAATAGAGAAATGTATTTTTGAATTTCCAAAATATCTGATTTTTTGTTTTTCTAATTCCTATTTTTGATTTTTAAGTGTATGTCACAGCTCTTAATGCATAGCGAGGTGTGTCGTAGTGAGAGATTTGCTAAGATTTTCTCTTTGAACAATTACATGTTTATTTCTGTGGATATTTCTTTTGTGTTTGTCATCTTACAAATGTATATAACTTTTAATTTGTATCTTATAGAGTTTCTTACTTGATTTTTTTTCTCCTAGAGCTGTATTTAAAAACATTCATAGTGATTCATGTATTAGCTTCTAATTTTAGTTTCATTCATTTCTATTGTTCATGTTTTGAAGTTTTTTAAAAATTTTATCAAGTTTATTTATTCTTTTGTGTGTGGAACAACTAAGGTGTAGGCCAGAGGTACGGTGCTGGGGCAAAGGATTCACCAGAGACAGAGGGGGGAGCAGAACAGGAGGCTTGACTAAAATACTCTGCTCAGGGAAGCAGGGGCCAGACAGGAGAGGTCTGCTGCACCATGTGGATTGGCTCCCTGGCTGGGGATTGAACTCAGGCCATAGAGGTGATGTAGCACTGAGACTTAACCCTTAAGCCATCAGGGAGTTGCACATGTCTTGAAGTTTGTTTTGTCTTTTAGATACACAGGTTCATGATTCTTATAGCTCCTTAATGAATTGCTCTCTTTTTTTCTGGTCAGACTTGAATTAACAAAATTGACTGAGTGTAGAATTCTGGATACGATTTTTAAAATTCTTTTTTCCTCAAGTCTTTGAATAAAGTATGCTAAAGGCCTCGCTATATGTCATTGCTGATAAGAAATCCAACATGAATCTTGTTTCAATCTGGGGAATTTATTTTTCTCTTTAGAAGCTCCTAGAATTTTTTCCCCTCCCTTATCCTTTATCCTTGAGGATCTGGTATATATCAAACTGCTGGTTGCTTTTATTTTTCCATCTTGCTTTATCTTCAGAGACCCTTTCAGTCTGAGTATTGAAGCATTTATTTCTTTGGAATTCTTCTCTCTGATAATACATTTTATTAAATACCCTTTTCCATTTTTATTTCTTTGGAATTCTTCTCTCTGATAATACATTTTATTAAATACCCTTTTCCATTTTTTTCTAATTTTGAAAGGAAGCAGATGTTAGCACGTTGAAGCATACTTTATTAATTCCTTTTTTTCTTTTTGACTTTCTTAGTTGTAATCATTTTTGTATTGTAGTCTTAGAAATTTCTTGATTGGCCTTTCAGTTATTATTTTTGTTTTTATCCAGTAATTCTGATCACCTACTAAGTTTTCAGAAGTTAGCAATCCATGTGTTTGTGTAAAATTGATGTATAATTCCTAGGTTATTTGTAGTTGTGAACCTTTCATGAGGGTGAAACACTCATTTATGTTCTTAATTATTTTTAAACTAATGTTTACCCATTTTATCAGTACTATTGCTTTCCTCATTGATGTAAATTCACCTCCTTGTTGAGCTTTGTGTGCTTGTTCAGCATTTTTAACTTTGCCTGAATGTATGTTCTTGAGTATATCTGCATGTTTGTGTGATGTTGTCTCTGTTATCTCTTTTGCATCAGTCTCTGGGGGTATTTAGAAGCCTGTTATTTTTAACATCTTCATCTGAGTTGAGAGTGAGTACTCTTGTTATTTCCATGGTTCATCATCTATCAAGGACAATATCCTGCTCTCTGAAAGAATTTTTTAAATTTTGTCTTTTGCTCCTTTTCCAAGTAGGACTGCTTCTGCTTCTTCCTGGGCCAAGGACTCGGAAGGTATTCACCAATTTATCACATTGTTCCCTGGCCTTGGGGCTTCTCCAGTATTCTGGACCTAGGGTCTCTACACGGTGAATATCTTTGCAGCTGTGTTTAGACTTAATAGATATTTTTAATTGCCCTTTTAAAGCAATTATCTATTGCTTCTGTATTATTTATCACATGCCAGTTCCCACTTCTGGTTTGCTAGTTTAGCTTTCCTTGAATACATGCATCAGTGGTGACTATAGGTGTTTTTATAGTTCATTATCGTCACCAATTTTCTAGGAATGAAGAATTTACCGGATGTGTTCAGCTTATCATCTTAAGCAAGGGTGGAATTTTTTCAGTCAAACCATAAGAAATAACCATTTTTATGGATCAAAACCAATTGATGTTGGCCATTTCTTTTGCATCTAGTACACAAGTTCTGACAGCATAAATTTTGTGCATGTTTTGCTTATTACCCCCATTATTAGGTGGTGAGAGCAAGTGGTAGCATCGTATATACTGTTCACTGCTATATTTTTTGAAGTGGTTAGTTGATCCTTTAGCCCAGTAATTTCTCAAAAAATCACAGCAAAGATACACAGATTCTTGGAGGTGTCCTGTGGATGTGGCCATTAGATCTCTACATTTGGGATAAGGTTTCATTTCTCCAAAATGAAAGCAAATCAAATAGGTGTGGGCTTACTATTTGCATCTGGGTGAGGTAACTGGTACAACATGATATATGTAGTTGAACCATACCATCTGCCAGAATATATCTGCTTCAGTTTACTATCCTTGTGGCTATCACTATTAAGGGACTCTGCTTTTCAAAGATAATGACTGCAATGATTATTCTTAATGTAGGAAACTTGCCAATATCCCAACTTGCAAAAATTCTGGTTTGTCCCAAAGATAATTCCTCTGTCACTTCCAAAATGACTTGCATTATCCAAGGTTTAAGTCCTTTGTCTCTTCTTCCGATAGCCTCGAAGTCAAAACTCATCTACTTTCCCATAGAAGAAGCTTGGTTTCAGGAAATTTTCACAGCTAAATGTTCCACACCCCTCCCTCCACTACCCAGCGTGTTCTCTACTTGAACCTACCTGATGCTCTCTGCCCACAATTCCTCACTGGGTCTTAACTCGAGCACTTCTCCTTTCTCATAATTTCTTTCAGTTTCTCTGGGTCTAAATAAAGATTCAGGGCCTGGGAACATCACACATCTTAGTCCTTCTTCCTCCTTCAGCTCAGAAGATGTGAGGTCCTGGCTTCCTGATTAGACGCTTAAATAATGAAAACAAAATAGTCACTTTATTTCCTACAACTCATAACCTTAAAGAATAATATTCTGTTAACATAGTCAAAAGATTATTACTATTTCACTTTTATCCCAGTGGGCACCCACTGAGCTGTCTAAATGAAATCATTCTGGAAACAGAAACTGTTTAACATTAGAGCATTTTAATTTAAATTTTTAATTCTGTCATGAAAGTCACTGATTTTTCTTTCTTGTTTTCACTTTGAAATTAAAGTGTATTATTTTGTAAGGTTAAAATGAACCTAATAAAATAAAAATGGTATGGATGTATTCTGTTCCAGCAGTTCATTGTAAATACTTCTTTGGTGTTTTAAAGAGACATTGTATAATTAGAAATGTTTTAAAATCAATGCCTATCCAAGTTTAATATAGGAGAGCAATGTGAGGGGAATGACTAAAGGTTCGCCCAGAAATATGAACATGTGGCACCTCAAATTCCAGTCTTTCATCTCATTGTGGTTGCTGGGCTGTGTGGGCTGTGTCTATGTCAGACCACATAGATTCTACCATGAAAGTCACTTCTTTCTTTCTTTTTTTTTTAAGGTTTATTTATTTATGCATACAAGCTGGGGTACAGGCCAGAGCTGTGGGGCAGTGAGAAAGTTCACAAGAGACAGCGTGGGGAGAGAACATGCAGATCAACCAAAATACACTGCTGAGGGGTACAGCAGGCGAGGCAGGAGAGGTCTGCTGTGCCATGTGGGAATCTCCCTGGCTGGGCATCGAACTCTCTCTGCAGCTGCAAACAGCTCCACAAAACTGCTTAACCCATTGAGCCACCAGGGAGGCTCAAAAGTCACTTATTTCTCAAAGAGAAATTTTCTTTGAGATTTGGAGCTCCAAATGTACAGCTCTTATCATAAGAAATGGACTTTTTGATTATGAAATATTAACAGCAGCACGACTATTAATATGTGGATTGCATTCAGGGTTGGTGGTGGACTGGAGCTCAAACGCTATCTTAGGTATCCTCCTCAAGGAAAAGAATACAAAATGACAATCCCAAAGTTAGATTATAAATGAGAATATTTATTTAGAAACTTATTTGTGAAACATTGACAGACAAAAACATCACCGAATTTGGAAAAATCCGTAATAATAACAATAAAGCTTTTATTCATCACTGACCTCTGAGTGCTTTCCTTCTCCTAGCTCTTTGGCTCAACGCTCTCTCACAACCTTCCATATGATCATTAGCATCACACCTCATCAGAGTTTAATTTTTATTATTGTTAGTTTAGAATATTTTCTTTCACCTTCACACCTTTTTATTGGAAATGTCACATATAACTTTAAGGTGTAACTTGAGAGAACCTCTGTGAGGGCTTTCTCCACTTACACCTTTTTCCCCTGAAGGTTTCACAATTTCTTACAGGAATTCCAATAAATTCTGTTTCGCAATATTGCTATCAAGAAAGATTTTTAAAAATGTCTGGCACATTTTTTTAAGTACCCTGTTTTAACTGTATCTCTCAGTGGACAGTGGAGCATCATAGGTGGCTGGGTGAAGGACATGGTGTGACGACATACATCTGTAGAGGTATGAATCTATGCACCCCAAACATACACAGTTCTGCAAAGCACCTGAACCTCAATAAATAAAATTAAAAAAAAAAAAAAAGGTATTTCTAAGGGCAGTGAACTTCTACTTTGACTAGTTTTTATTGGGAAATTTTACCAGTATGTTTTTATATGGTTGAGAATGGGAAGAACTTCGTCACTCTAACTCTGAATCTTGGCTTCTTTTTTTTTTTTAAGATTTATTTATTTATGCATACAAGCTGGGGTACAGGCCAGAGGCGTGGGGCGGTGAGAGGGTTCACCAGAGACAGAATGGGGAGCAGAACAGGCAGATCAGAAATACACTGCTGAGGGGAGCCTCGGTCGAGGCAGGAGAGGTCTGCCGCACCATGTGGGAATCTCCTCGGCCAGGCATTGAACTCGCATCGTGCGCTGCTGACAGCTCCACAGCGCAGTGCTCAACCGCTGAGCCACCAGGGAAGCTCTGACTCTTGGCTTCTGAATCCTGTCATTTGTCACTGCCCTCACACATCTGGTGCCCGTGGCTCAGGGCAAGTTTCACTTCACAGAGCATCTTCTGGGCCCGCCCCTGCATTCCTGTGCAAAGTCAGCTGACCCAGGGAGTACAGGCATGTCCAGAAAAGCCTTTTCACCCCGAGAAGACATGCAAGAAATTAACTAAGCCCAAAGTGACTGTAAACAATTGGACACAGACTCCGCTCATCCCAAACTCAGTGTAACCCCAAATCAGCCTCTCTATTCCTCGATTTCCATAATACTTATGTTCATGCCCACAGCAATGGCAGGAAAGGAAATATGAAACCAATTGGAGTAGTGAAATGAAAGAAGACAAAGGCATAAAACATTGTACTTTAACAAATTTGCAAAAACACGCCTGGCCATAGAATACCCAGCTCAGATCTCTCTCCAGACCTTGAAAGGAACAGCTAGAACAAGAGGTGAGATTTGTTGATGTTGTCACCTTCATGATAATGCCCTTTCATTAAAACAAAGTTATTTGGAATTAAAAGTAAGCAAAAGACCTTTCATTTTCTTGTTCCTATGTGCTGTGCTTCTCCAGCCTTACCTTTCCTTAAGATAAAGAATTGTTTCAATGAGAGTTAATCACATAGATTATAAACTATTCAGCCAAAGGGAATGTAATGTGAGTTATTTTTGTAGGCAGCAATTTACATGTGTCAAACAATTCTCTTCCTATCTGGAATTCTTATATTACAGGGGCAACCCCGTAACAAGGTATGAGGGATTTGTTGCTCTTGGCTAGAACTGTGGTCTGTTTGGAGAGCCCCACACTAAGGTCATGTCTTTAATAGATTCTAGAAGGTTTAAAAGAACACCTCAGGAGGTTGGGAAAATTCAGAGAAGGATGACAGAGCCATCTCTTTGAATTAATGTTCCATGTGACATCTGTGGTGGTTTTATGAAGGTAAACAGAGTATTCATTCTAGTGATAACTGTGGTGCTATTACCAAAGGCCAGTGTTGTTCCCACTATAGCCAATTTTCAGTTATTATAATTATGCTCTATTTGACTGCAAGGATCTTAGAGATGTAATTTAACAATGCAGTTTGCTGGCGGGCTCTAAACTTGAGAAGAACATTGTGGTTTGTAAACAGCTTGGTGTGAGGTGATTCTTGATAGCCTGTGGCAACTTGAAATGCTTTAAAAGAATGTGGAAAACACATATATCTAATTTCCCAACTAAAATTTAAGATCGGGCTGGTATAATGTTTTTTTTTTTTTTCTTTTCCATTTGGATTGCATAGTGATCTTCTCAGAGCCCTTAAGCCTGTGGAATCTATTCTTCTCCTCTAACAGGACCTGCTTTTTGCAGAGCTGCCTCTCCAAGGCCATCTTCACATAAGGTATTTTTCTTCTATTTGTGATACACCAGATGTTGAATTATATCCCCAAATAATGACTATCTATTCTGTCCAAGGTATGCTCTGTAGTAGGGAAAATTAGATAATCATTCTTGACCCTCAAGCTCTTCTAACCAATAGGAAATAGATAATGGTATAGAGAAGAACTTTTATTGTTAAAGGAGCAACAAGGAAAATGAAAAAGGAAAGTGTGGTTGATAATATTTAAAATAAGTTCTCTCTTTTTCTATATAAATTTCACACAAACACACATGTTCATGCATATATATTCACACACATTTACATACAAAACCAGGAACCATAAGACAACACTCACTGGTGCCACTGTTTTTCAATGTTTACTGGAAGTAAACGTCAGTGTAGTATAACTAAAGAAAAGTCAGAAGTGAAATATTAGAAAAAAAAAAAAGAAGCCAAACTATTGACTGTACTTTTTTCCTTTTATACTTGTAAATTGCTTAAAAATTACTGCAGATGGGGGGCTTCCCTGGTGGCACAGCAGTTGAGCACTGCGCTGTGGAGCTGTCGGCAGCGCGCGATGCGGGTTCGACTCCCAGCTGGGAAGAATCCCACATGGTGCGGCAGACCTCTCCTGCCTCTCCCGCTGCTCCCCTCAGCATTGTATTTCTGATCTGCCTGTTCTGCTCCCCACTCTGTCTCTGGTGAACCCTCTCACCGCCCCACGCCTCTGGCCTGTACCCCAGCTTGTATATATAAATAAATAAATCTTTTAAAAAAAATTACTGCAGATGAGTAGATTATCAGAAACAAGTTTGTAATTAAAATCAATAAGAAAAGCCAGTAATATAATTGGTTAGAAATCAACATAAATATCATTTTACTACTATTTATAGAAATAATAAACAATAAATCTGATGGAAGCAATATTTCCATATAGAATATGATTATAATTAAAGAAAATATATTTACTAAGACGTGGGCAAAACTTATGTGACACCTAAAATATATTTGAATAGTTCAAAAAATAAATTGAAAAGAGCTTGATTTTAGATAAGGAATTTTATGATTGCATTATTAGTTCTCGATTAATCTCTATCTTCCATGAGAATCTAAAATCATCTGAAATAAAACCTTTAATAATAAAATAATCACAATCTTATGTGAGAGATAGTAGTAAATTGAGATTAATGGTAGGGAATAATAAATGTGAATTTACTGTGATTAAAATTTTTTACTGCTAATAAAGAAATGAATATACATTTTAATGGGTGATATGGAAAATAGCAATAAATGTATGTAGTTTTAGTCTGTAAAATATTGTCATGTCACATCAGAGAGGATATATAGGTTAAAGTACTAATTGCCTTCTAAAATAAATATTTTAAAATGAGTTCATGAAGATACTTGAAGGAAAAAAATGATGAAGCTTTTTAGCGGAGCCATAAAGTGAAGATAAAAACCACACTCACACACACTCCATAAAAGGCTGATTTTTAAACCTAAACACTGTACATAGCAAAAACCAACATAAGCAAACTTAAAATCCATTTGAGCAGCTGCTGTTTCCATACCTTATCAGTATATTAGTGCAATCTCATGCTTGTGTCCACTCTGCAAATAGAATCATTTTCAAGTAAAAACGTCGTGCAAAAATTATTTGCAAGGCATATGAGAAACACAAGAAATGACTTGTATTTCTGAGATTCAAGTTGACTAGATCTAGATTCTCCACGAGGAAGGGGAGAGGTAATATGATGTAAAATCCACCTTCTTCACTGCACCTTGGAGATTCCCTTGTGAAAAAATTTCCAAAAAGACTATTTTGACAAGTGCCCATTTCCTATATCCTACCTTCACCTTTCATCATCCTCCATCATATGTTACCTGTGTGAACAGTAAATTAAATTCTCTTGAATTCTCCCCCATATCAGTCAGAAAGTTCCCTTTAAGATGAAGTATCATTGCCAAACAGGTGAAACTCTCTTGTCTTTGTAGTCCAGGCTGAGTTTCAGTTTAGAGTAGTTTAAATCTGAGCACCAGTTAGTAATTGCAATATGCGTTATTTATTTTGACTTTGCATTCTCTTAAAAAATAATCTTGTATTCTTATGAAATCACATCCCCAAATCAACACTGGTGGAAAGCTCTTGTGTTTGTCCAGCTGTAATTAAACCCAGTCTTAATTTAATCACACTGGTCAGGCTATTGGGAATCTGTTTATATTTTCCTTACTCAAAGAATCTTCCTCATTGCTTGTGTTAACAGGTAGATCTGTTGACCTCAGGTAATATCTAGAGTAAAGCTCTAAATTAATCTTGACACTCAGAGATGTCTATTTTTTTTCTTCTGCGTTTCATCTGCCACAGATTTGAAATTCCTGCTTTGCAGTCAGGAGTTATGCAATATACTACTTCTCAAAGTGATGACAGATAAGATGGAAGGTTGATCGAAATAAAGGTAAACCAATATTTTGTTATCAAAACATAAATAGTAGGGCAGTTTCTCTTTTGTTGTTATTACTTATTTTTACTGAGAGATACTTGACATGAAGTATTATATTAGTTTGAGGTCTATAACATTATGATTCAATAGTTGTATATATCACAAAATGACCACCTCCATAAGTCTAGTTAGCATTCATCAACTATTTACAATTTTTTCTTGTCATAGGAACTTTTAAGATGTATTCCCTCCACAACTTTCAAATACACAGTGCGGTCATTAACTCTAATCACCAGGACTTACTTATTTTATAACTAGAAGCTTGTAACTTTTCACAACCTGCACTCATTTAATCTATCTCCCATCCTCCTCTTAACCATCCACCCTTCATTTCTTTTTTTTTTAATCTTTTTTTTTTGAAGATTTATTTATTTATGCGTACAAGCTGGGGTATAGGCCAGAGGTGTGGGGCAGCAAGAGGGTTCACCGGAGACAGAGTGGGGAGCAGCACAGGCAGATTGACGGAAATACACTGCTGAGGGGAGCAGCGGGCGAGGCAGGAGAGGTCTGCTGCGCCATGTGGGAATCTCCCCAGCTGGGCGTCGAACTCGCATCGCCACTACCTACAGCTCCACGGTGCAGCACTTAACCGCTGCACCACCGGGGAGGCCCTACCCTTCATTTCTATCTAGGAGCTCACATTTTTGTTTTGGTTTTACATTCTAGATAGAAGTGAAATCATAGATTATTTGTCATCTTCTGTTGAACTTTTTCAATTAGCTTAAGACTTTCAAGGTCCATCTGATTTGCCAAAATGGTAGGTTAACCTCATTTTTATGACTGAATAATGTTCAATTACACACATCATACATACACAGATATAGCTGTATCTATAGATACAGGTAAGATGTAGACATATACACATATACAGATAGAGATATGTATCACATATAGGCCGCTACTTCTTTATTCATTTACCCATCGATAATCATTATGTTATTTCTGTGTCTTAGACATTATATATAAATAAAGCTGCAATGAAATTGGGAGTGCAGATGTCTTTTCAAGTTCATGCTTTCATTTCTTCTGGATAAATACCCAGAAGAGGATTTACTGGGTCATATGGTAATTCTATTTTTCATTTTTTGAGGACTTTCTCTACTCTTTCCAAAGTGTCTGTACCAATTTACATCCCCACTGTCATTGGACAAGGGTGTCCTTTCCTACACAGTCTCAGACCAATATCTATTATTTCTTGTCTTTATTGCAATAGCCATTCAAATAGATGTGAGGTGATACCTCGTTGTGGTTTTGATTTACATTTTCCTGATGATTAGTAACGTTGAATACATTTTCGTGTCCCCGTTGGCCATCTGTATTTCTTTAGTAAAATAACTGTTCAGATCCACACCCAATTTTTTAACCAAGTCGTGGTTTTTGTTTCACTATTGAATTGCGTGAATTCTATATATATATTGTTTATTGACCCCTTATCAGTATATGATTTGTAAATATTTTCTCCCTTCTGTGTGTTACTTTTACAGTTTTTTATTATTTCCTTTGTTCTGAAGAAGCTGCTTAGTTTAATGTGATCCTGCTTGTTTATATTTGTTTTTATTGCTGCCTTTGCTCTTTAGGGTCAAATCCATAAAGATTCATTGTCAAGAAGCATACCATCAATGATTTATTTTTCTTTAATTAGTCACTATTTTTGTTTATTTTTAATTGAGGTAATATTTGGATACTTTCAACAGGTATTACCACCATAGTGCACCCACCAACAACAGAATTTTATGGTTTATGTCTTATGTATACGGCTTTTTTATTTTGAGTTGATTTTGGGGGGTTTCTTAATGGTTTAAAATACTTAGGGCTAACAAAGGGGAACTTACAGGACAGAATAGAGATTGCCATAGAAATTCTATTTTCCCATTAAAATATGTTAACACTCTTACAAGTATGTTATTGAATTTTGCCATTTCCTGCTCAGAATCATTGTAGCAGACTGTTTTTTTTATCACAGCTTTAGAGGAACTGAAACATAACGTAAAGAAATACAATCCAGTGTTCTCAAGTTGATAAAAAGGGATAATTCAAGTACAGTCAGATTGTATCTACAGGGTCTCCATCTGAATATCAACCAATCACCATCAAACTTTTATGCTCTAGGGCCTCCCTGGTGGCGCAAAAGGTTAAGTCTCAGCACTATGAAGCTATCCGCAGCCACTGTGGCATGAGTTCGATCCCCGGCCAGGGAGCTGACCCACATGGCGCAGCAGACCTCTCCTGTCTCCCCACTGCTCCCCTCAGCAGTGTATTTCAGTAGATCCAACTGTTCTTCTCCCCACTCTTTCTCTGGTGAATCCTCTCACCCCCTCTCCCTCATCTCTGGCCTGCATCTGAGCTCTTGTATGCATAAATAAATAAAATAAATCTTCAAAAAAAAAGTTTATGGTATGTAATTAGGCCTGCATGGTTTTATTCAACAGATCTTCACTTAACCTGTCAATCGTTTCTTGAATACTGCAATTTTAAGCAATATGACATGTGATAGATGCAGGTCCTGCTGTTTAATTCAGTTTGGGTCAGGATTATGTTTTTATCATTAACATTATACAAAATAACATCATCAAGATCTTACTGTACTGAATCTGGACAGAATTTTTTTCTCTTCTTGTCATTGTTCCCTAAACAACTCATAGCAGCTATTTACATAGCATTTGAATCATGTCTGGTATTATGAATATGTAAAAATGAGTTCAAGTATACAAGAAGATGTATGTAGTTTATATGCATAGACTGCATCATTTTATATATTAAACTTGAGCATCCTTGGATTTTGATGTCAAGCCAGTATCCCAGAGATTCTAAAGGACTCTAAGTGAAAGTGAATTATAGAAAGGAAATAGGCATTGTGCAAGCTTTTACATTATACGTCTTCCAGTTTCTCTTATTTTGGTTGTCTTCTAAGTTGGGCATTTGGGTTAGATTTTTATTTTTGTATATTGTTGTGAGTATTTCACAGCTTAAGATTGAAGTAAACACTACTTTCTGTTCACTGTAGGCCTTCATTTTCTAAGTATTATATTAAGCAAAGTAGTTAAGTAATAACTATAAGTAATACTTTCTTCATACTGAATTATCATTGATCTCTACTGCTATGGAAAAATCTATAATTTTGAATCATTTTCTGTCTAAACATCAAAAAGTGGTATGAGGTAAGATTGGGAATTACTTGAAAAAGCATCTTGATTTAAGTATCAATGTCATTGAGAAACATTTACTGTGTATACTATCATTTGAGTAAAATAATAATTTTGTATTTGTTAAAATATTTTGTGCATATTATTTGTAATGGATTTTTATTAAATCAAAGTTATCTTAATTTTATGGTTTCTTTCTGAAGCACTGCAAAGTAACAATGAGAATTTTTTAATGAATTATTTGATCTCATGTGCAGTGAGATTGCTGTCAGTCACATAAGGAATTCTAACCACTGTCTCACTTCCATTTTCAAGAAGAGGCTGTTTTAGTTGCTAGTGCTGTCAATAAAACATCTAATCACATAAATAGAAAGAACACAGAGTATCTACCATTACAGTCATAAACCTTTATAAGACCTGATATTCATAAACTACTTGAAACACAGGACATTACAGTAATTTGTGGGGCAAAACGCTATATTTGGTTTGCAAATATTGTCCATGACCTTGAAAAGACATTTGCTTTAATCAGAGTAAGTGTGTGGGCTTATTGAATCCCTTATTGAATCCCAGCTCTGCAGAAAACTAATCCTGTGACCTTGGAAATAACAAAGCCTACCCCGTAATACTACAGTGAGGATTTGATTTAATAATGCCTAGAAATTTTCAGAGCACTGAAAAAAATCATAATTATTTCTTCCCTTGTATTATAATCTTGATTTTGATACCCAGTAAAATAATGCTAATTACTTTTTAATGTTGAATAATTCTTGATGCTTGATTTTTTTTTTTTTTTTTATTTTCCTTGTCAGTAGCCTTTCTTGTTGAGAATGTGGCACTGCATTGTCTGGCAGTGGAGGTAAAGACAGAAAAAATATAAATGTATGGATGTGTGTGGTTTAAAAAAAAACAGTAAATTTACAACATATCCATTATTTTTGCCTTCAGTATAACTATTCCTGTGATAAAATAGTGAATTATCAAATAACTCAGCAAACAAATTGGGGGAGGTGGGGAAAGAGAGATAGAGAGAAAGGAAAAACCCAGGAAATTGAGTAAATATGACATAATTCTTTACTGCATAGAACAAATATTCAGCAACCCTTTTTAGGCAACAACAAAACAAAAGTTGGAGGTTGTAAGCTATATATATATATTCTTTATATATACATATATATTCACTATAATGCTCTTCGCATAAATATTAAGATGCAAATTTTTCAAAAACTCCCAGAACATGGATCAAAAGCAAGAAGAAAAGAGAATTGTTGATATTCTGATGCCATTGCCGACATCTACAACCAAAAAAATCCTTAAAATGTTAAGAATTATGTTATGAATATGAGAAAGTCCGTATTTCAACATATGAAAGTACATTACAGATACTTTTCAATAGGGTGTGTTAAAATGTCGAGATTGAAGAATACTAGATGGTATTGTGACTGCAAAATCATTTGTAAAAGCTGACTTAAAATTGCAGTTAGAGTAAATGGTTCCTTTAAAGAACAAAGACACCAATGATTCTATTATGTCTGACATTGAATGAGAAGATTCATTTGAGAGAGAATCTCATTCTTGGTGCACATTTCTACATTATTATTCTAGCAAGCTAAGCTTCTGTCTGTACTTTGTATGAGAGAATATGTGAATGTAACACATTGTGATCCTTGGATTTTAGATGAGAACATCCTTTGAGAATGAGAGCAGCTCAGAGCATGCTTGCCCCCTGGTGTGCGTGTCCTGAATTACAACTAGATTCAAGTGGAATCTTGTACATGATGTATATAGCATTATATACTACCTCAAATTTAAACGACAAATTTGAAGTTAAGTTATTTAAATTTAAAAATGTAAAATTTAAATACCGTGTAAAGTTATTCAAATAAAGAATAAACAGTACCATTTTAAAATGCAAATAATTAAATCATATGCATTGTTTTCTGAAATGACTGCCACCTTAGACTTTGTATTAGTTTGCTGTGGATACCATAACAAAATATGACATAATGAGTGGCTGAAACAACCGAAATCTATTTTTTCACAGTTCTGGAAGTTCACAGTCTAATATCAAAACATTAACAGGTTTGGTCTCTTCAAGTATCTCTTCTTAGCCTGCAGGTGGCTCCTTCTGGCTAAGTCCTCACTCCTCACATGGTTTTTTCATTGTGTCTCCCTACATGGTGTTTCTTCCTCTTCAACTAATGACTCCAGTACTAATAAGTAAGGGTGACCCTAAGGACTCCATTTGACCTTAATTACCATTTAAACACCGTATCCCCAAATACAATAATAGCTCAAGATACTGGGGTTAGTTCTTCAAGATACAAATTGTAGGATAACATATTTCATTCCATAACACTATTCACATTGAGATTTAGCATGGCCACATAAAGATCAGTAGAAATCATACTTAGTATTTTTAAAAAAAAAGCACTTTTCATCATCCTTTTCAGGGAACTTGATCCAGAGGGACTGAATTGAACTTTGTAAGACTCAACCAATGACAGCGTGTCAGGCACATGATAAAATCTCAACAAATGTTTGTGAATGAATCAATAAATACTGAGATGGGATTATTTAAATTTAGCCAGCTGGCTCCTAATTCATTGATAGCTTCCTCTACTGCCATTTCCTTCAGCTGCCAATTTCATGCCATTTTCTGAATCTGATAAAAGAACCTTTTCAAAAGAATTGGAGACACATGAAACTAATGAAAAGGAGGACTCAAAAAACATATGAAAACATTGTCGTGATTTAATTAGTCAAGTAATGTAAGTACTATGGAAAGTCTAATCAGCATATAGAAATTTGAAATTAAATTTTACTTTCATGATTTTGCGAACAATGTATACTAGAAAAAAATGTGCTCTTTCATGAATAGGAGTTATTATCCTCTTTTTCTTCTTTTGAATTAGATTTGTGTCAAGGTTTTCCAAGGGATTTCTAATTGATGTGTGACAAAAAATAAAGGAAAATAAAATGAAACATTTTAATTACTGATATGTATAATTACTAATACAACTCAATGGCAAATAAACAAACACTTTAATTAAAAAATGGGCAGAGGAAATACATGCTTTTCCAAAGAAGACATACAGATGCTCAATAGTTATGTGAAAAGGAACTTGGTATGGCTCATCAAGGAAATGCAAATCAAATTTTCAATGAGATACCATCTCGTTCCTGTTGGAAAGGCTATTTTCTTTTTCTTTCTTTTTTTTTTATTGTTATTTACATCTTTTACATTGTGTATTCCCCTTGGGTAATCCACCACTGATTCACCCATGACCGATCACCATAGTCCCTTGTGCTCTTTTCTTCCCCATTTTGGGTCCTTATCCTCCCCCCTCCCTTGCTGAGTGTCTCTCTTGTTTGGTTCCCCTATATTCCTACTATAAGTGAAACCACTTGATATTTTTCTCTCTCTTTCTGGCTTATTTCGCTGAGCATGGGCCCTTCTAGTTCCATCCACGTAGCTACGAATTGCATGTGTTTTTCTTTTGGAAAGGCTATTTTCAAAAAGACGAGAGATAACAAATGTTGGCAAGGTTGTGTGGAGAGAATAAACTCATGCATAGATGATGGATATGTGAGTCGGTCCAGTTATTATGGAAAAGAGTATGGAGCTTACAGGAAAATTAACACTAGATCTACCACATGATCCAGCAATCCCACCTCTGGGTATATTTACAAAGGAAATGGGAAAAGATTATCAAAGAGATCTCTGAACTCCGTGTTCATTATAGCATTATTAACAATAACCAAGATATGGAAACAACATGAGTGTCCATCAATTGATGAATGGATAAAGATAATGGAGATATAGGTTCCTCTACTGCATTAGGGGTTCTGCTACTGCATAGCCTATATTTCTTTGGATAGACACACAGTTTGTATATATATTCATTTTTAATATTTTGAGAGATCTCCATGCTGTTTTTGAAGGGGGACTGGGTCAGCTATATTACAACCAACATTGTGTGATGGTTCCTTTTTCTATCTTCCCTCCCAAGTTCCATTCCCTTCCCAGGATCTACATTTTCCCAACATGGCCGAAAGTCATCCTCAGGGCCAACCTCAAACCCTTCCAGCAGGATGGGCGCTGCCCTTCCTTGCAGAGCTTCACTTTGGCTTCAAAAAGACTCTCTTCAGAACTCAGTGACATAACATAATTCTGAAAGACACTCTTCTGTTAGTGTGTAACACCCCCTTTTCGTTTTTTAAGACCCCTGAGAATCTGGGTTGCTGAGAATCAATACCACCGTGTAGAATATATCAGTGGTTTAGTCTGAGCCACACCTTGAGCCACTTTATTTCTCTTGTCCTTCTTCTCCAGGTGGAGTTCTCCTCCTGATGCCTCATTCCTGTGATGTACATGTTCTCCTGGTCTTGGGGATGTCATCACCAGGGATCCATCTCTCCACAAAGACCAGTTTGCTGGGGCAGCACACTCTATCCTAACTTTAAAAGTGTGAAAATGAACCTATATCTCCAAAGTCCACGGAGACCAGAGACACAGCTTTGACAACCAGTGCATAACGTTTTCACATCATCACATAGAAGAGTTTAGACACAGGACTTTTGGCATCTCTTTCACAAGCTCTTCTGCTTCACATTTCTGTCTCAATGACATATTTGCAGCTCTCCCCAGAAATAATCTGTTGAACGAATGGTAGATTTAAGTTCCTGGAGGAAACGCTTTCAGGTTTGAAATTAGCTAGATTTCCCAGCCTCTTTTATGTACATGAAAGTTTCAAATATCAAGGGCTAAATCAAGGCCTAAGCCTAAGTTGTCCCCCTCTCTGTCCAGCTGTCTCTAAGAGGAGTAGCCGCACATGATAACAACCAGACCCAGAAGTAACAGGGACACTTGGAGATGAAACCAAAAGGATTTGCTTCCCCTCTGGCCAGCATATTGCCAAGAAGGTTTTCTTTCCTTCTTGTTGCTTGTAGCAGCTTTCTGCAGTGTCCACAGGCAGTTGGAGTTGGGCTTATCTGAGCTACTGACTGCAAGGGAAAACATAAAATATCCACATGCATATATATCATCCTATCTCCTTTGTCCTTTTTTTTTTTTCTAACCTAAAAACGGCAAGATACCACAAAAGAGTAAAATAATTACAGAAAAATGGGCATGGGCCCTACTGCCTAGATTAAATTCTTGGCTGGCAGAGAGGGTTGTCCTGCCAAATTCCCATCATACTGGTTAATAGAGCAAATGTTGCAGGGGGAGGAGGAGGGCCAGGCACTTCTGCTCAGCCCCTTAATAATCCAAATCTTTCAATCACCAGGCTGTGATGGTTACTAGGTAGAAGACACGTCCATCTCCTTCAGCAGCTGAATCTTATTGAGGGGCGCAGCCGATAAGGAAGGGGGTGGTCGTTGCACTGCTGGGTAGCAGGCTGGCTAGGAGTGTGCATCTTCCTAGAGCGGGACGTGTAGAGAATGAGTGTTGTTCAGCAACGGGAATTTTCCTCGAATCAGAAAAGCAAAGGAGTGGGAAAAACAAATTCCAGGCTGAGAGAGCCAAGGTGGGGGTGGAGGAGTGGGTAAGAAACCTGCTGGAAACTTCTCATCAAGCTGCTGGAAAGTAGAACACTCCTTGGGGAGCAAAGGGGAAAGAGTTGTAAGAGGTGACATGTCTGGAAAAGTGACCAACCAGATAATAGTCATACCATTTTCCAGAATGACAGTGGAAAAATTTGAAAGTAGGAATTCACTAGACCAACAGCGCCGTGGGCAGGCTCTACTCTAAAAGAATGATGACTGACTTGGAAGAGGCAAGCCCTTTAGAAGGAAGAGCTGTGGGCTTTGGCGGTTGGGTCATCTTGCTCCTCTGGTAGAACGTTTTACTGATTATGACCAGTTCCCTCAGGAGAGAAATGGTTTTTCACATAACTTTTAATACTTTTCCAGTTCTAAGTCTTTTTCGGGCTATTCCTTACAACTCCCAGTCTGCCTCTCTGCCGTAGTGCTAATGGAAATATTAGTTTGCAAATAAGACAAATCCTCTTAGCTGAGCAGTCGTTCATTCTGTTCCCTCTTCTTTCTCCCCTTCCCTTCCAATTCTTCTTTCCCATTTCACCTGGCTGGCATCCACTATTACTTAAAGCTTTCAAATCATATATTATTTCATTCATACATCAAAGCATCTCTCCGCTGCAGGGCTTCATTTCTCAGTGTGGTGGACCAGGGGACTCCGAGGCACCCTGTCTAGTTACAGAAGGAATTCATCAATGTGAACTCTTCCTGTCTGGACCCCAACTCACCAAAGAGCTAGGGAGATACATGCCTTGCTCTCTGCTTTCTCCCAGCAATAAGGTCAGGGGGCAGAGGTCCTAGGTAAATATTTGCTTCATGAACAAATTACAGCACTGAAAATCTTACTAGAGAGAGCCTCCTGGTTGTTGTAATCATCTAAAGAAATCCAGCAACGCTGGGGTTAGAGAAACCTTCCAATAGACAGTGGAAAGAGGGAAAAATGACAAACAAAACAAGGAGATAAAAGGCAGAATGATACTCAGAAATGATAATAAGATGATAATAAACATACATGCTACTAGAATATTTTAGGCTGTATTATGGTAACATCTGATAACATAGCATAATATGAATTCAACATAGCATAATATGAAGCTCACCTTCATAAAAATTTCTCTTGTATATAAAATTTTGAACAAAAGAAAACCAAAGCTGGGAACTTATTAAACAATATTGGGAACTTGTAATTAGAGTATACATTTCATTTAAAATATTTCTAAAAAAAAGAAATTGAAGACCTATTATAATACAATATAATATTAATATAATACCAAGCCTCTTTCATTTAAAATTTTTATTTGTGACCTAGGTTCAGAATATATTTAAATCAAATTCAGACATTGGAGATAGTTTTGTTTGGTGACCACTGAATAATTTCAATGCACGTACAACGTTAATCATAGAATCAAAATAAATCTTTCTTTGTAACTCAGGATCCTATTTTTAAAGTTAGGAAAAGAGACTAGTGCATTTAGAGAGACTTGGAACCATCAAGATTAAAATTTAAGCACCTCCGACAAATTTTCAGATGTAATTCTGAATGAACCCATATCACTGAAACAGAAAGAGGAAGAAACAGGCACAATTTAACACTTAAGTAAACAAATTAGAATCAGCTAATAACTTCAAGTATTTTCTAACATAGTAAATGGTTTCCTTCTCCATAAATAAAATTTATTAGATTTTTATTTTAAATCTTAATTTCAAATTTACAAGGCACTGTACTTTATACTTGCAAAATTATTCAGAACTCCTAAAAGTACTGACATTATTATAACACTTGTTACATATTTTTTATTGTACTACAAATAAATCTGTATTTACATTTCAAATTGTTTGCTTAGTAGTGACAGGCTTTGAATTTGGTAAAGGTTACAATTCCCAGACTTCTTTTAGCTCCTGTACATGATGTTAGTAGGTTTTGCTGTGTGCTGAGTACAGTGGCCTATCCATTTTGCTTTCATTTTGACATGTGTCATATACCTAAGGAAGGGAAACTCTTGAGACCTCTGCAAAATTTCTTTTTTGGGGAGACTATGTTCCTGAAATTATGGTTAAATAATTTGCTTTTTCTGCTTCAAAATGGGCTGTGTATACTGTTTTGTATGTCATTGATTCGGTCCTATAAAGTATTTACTAGGTAAGTGATTTTTTTTTGTTGTTTTTTCTTATGATGTAAATTAGGCATAGACATTAACAGTTTGACTAGAAAGTGTTTTTTCCCCCATTGTATTGTCTTTTTGTCTTTTGTGTAATGCTGCCATCTTGTGGCAATGTGATATTTTTATATTCTATTCCTGGTGGCATATCTGAAGGAGCATGAAAACATCCAGCTCTTTCAACCTCATGGAAGATATTTATTCTCCTGGGTACTATCCTCTTGAGTATTTCTCACTAAAGAAGACATGCAAGTTTTTTTGTGTCATCTAAAAGTTTTAGAGACTATATCTGAGAATTTCCTTACTTCACTTGATATTAAATTTCATATGGTGATACAAATATCTGTATCAAATAGAATGAAGTAAGTAAAGCACTTAAATACTGTCCTTATACAAATTTATTTATTTACTATCATGTATCTGTAGAAAATAAAATAATTTATGTTAACAAGTTAAATTATTTCACATTTTTAGAAAGGTTGCGTAAGGTAAAGGCCAATTATATCTAGAGCTAAAATAGGTGGTATTTGTCATTATTACAGAATAATTAAAATATGTGGTTAACTTTAAAAATTGCATAGTTCTTACAGTTAGAGATTAATAATTTTTTTCTTAAATTTCTAGTAGTTGAAAATTCCAGTAGTTGAAAAATATTCATGACAAAGTTGAGAGGAAGATATGAGGATTTCTTATATGCCCCTCCCCCCCAGTTTAACAACCCCCCCCCCTTAGCAATATCCTTTATTTATGCATACAAAAAAAAAACGCTTATTAGACACTTGTCGCAGCTGGTACACCTACACTGACATATCAATGTTACCAAGGGCCATAGTCTACATTAGGTTCACTCTTAGTGTTGTATGTTTTGTGAGTTTGGGAAAATGTAGTACATGGCTCCACCACTATCATCACTATCATTTAAAAAGCAGCAGAAAATATTAGTTAATTATTGTCAACACAATAGTCACTGGTGATCATGCCTTATAAAGCAGGATTTGGTCTGGTTATCTGTAGTTTTCTGAGAGCCAATAAACCATATTGCTTACGGTTAGACATATAGGGGCATATACAAATATCAGGACTCATTATGGAGCAAATACAATTTCTTGAAAAATATGGGAAAGAGCACACTTAAAAATAATGATTTGAATAAGAACATACTGATATGTGTCAGGTACAATTTAGTATAAGTAAGAGTATATAGTGTGTTTGAATTTGAAAAAAAAAAAAACAAACCACAGATGAGTTTACAGAACTGTGGCTTTAGCTCTTCTCCAACAGAAATTCAATAATCCTTTATGATAGGATGACATTTCTGAAAGTGGAATTTTTCCAATTTGTGCGTTTCAAGTTCAAGTTGGGGGAAGTAACATCCAACATGTTTACTCAACCAATGATCATGGAAAGGTGTGTGGGCAGACTCTTCCCATACTCACCTGTATCTCTTTTCTTAGTCTGGGCAAGCAGCATGAAAGGTTACTGCTCCCTTTTATCTGACCATCAGGTAAGGCCACCAACCAGCAGTGGCCAAAGAGTCAAGAGAGCGCAGACTGGCTCATGTCTAATGGGGACTGTCCTCTCATCTCTGCTGTATTGATCAGTGATGTCTCATATTCCAGATGATGCAACGTTAGGACGTTGGCGTCTCCCTTGCATTGGATCATTGTGTGGAACAGGATAGGTGAAGCAATGGTGCTGCTCACAAATAAATAATTACCCCCAAACAGGACTTTGCTAGGTTAAGTCACTCAGATGTGGGAAACACGTTCTTATTATAATTACCCTGCCCTGAGCTGGACTTTACACTTAACCATTCTTTACACAATTTGACACTGCCTGACATTTACCTAAAATGATTCTGTTCTTTTTTCTCCACCAGTAATTTTTTTAGCAGAAACTATGACCCATGAGGGCCTTCCCACCCAACAGCCATTTGATTTACTCATTAAACACAACTGACAATTGGGAACACAAGATAAGAAAGGAAAGCAGACTTTGGAAGAATCAAAAGACACACACTGAGGTCTTGGATTGCAAGAATGACTGAGAACAGAAGCTAAAGTCAGAGGTTGCCCCTGGATTTCCTCCCCTCTTTCAAAGTAAGAAACGTTGGCTCCCCTGAGATCCTGTAGCATTTTCTTTAAGATTTTATTTATTTATGCATACAAAAACTGGGGTGAAGGCCAGAGGTGTGGAGGTGGGGTGGGGTAGGAAGATTCACCAGAGACAGAGCGGGGAGCAGAACAGGTGGATTTACTGAAATACACTGCTGAGGGGAGCAGTGGGGAGACAGGAGAGGTCTGCTGCGTCCTGTGGGTCAGCTCTGAGGCTCGGGATCGAACCCATGCCACAGTGGCTGGCGAGAGCTTCACAGTGCTGAGACTTCAACTCTTAGGCCACCAGGGAGGAATCCCCGATAGCATTTCTAATGCCCAGCGCCTGAGAGGAATATTTTTCATCTTGGGATTATGCCCAGTTACTCTTTTTCTCTTTCCAGAAGTCTCAGTTGCTTCTCAAAGAGCGTTTCCTTGCCGTCAGGGCCAGTGGCCTATTTTGGTCCTGTGGACATTCACAGACGTTCGTGAGCTCTAATCGGGCCTCACCAAGAACTTGGAATATCCAAGAGCAGTGCCAGCGTTAGTGTGTCTGGGTGGTCTTTTGCGGTGCCCACTGGGGCACACGGGCCTGGCTGAGTGGAGCTTCTCAGGGTCGCTGTTGAAGAGATAGGGCTGCTCAGGAACGGCGGGCAGCTGAGCAAGTCCAGGGGCCTCCCCGAGCACCGTCCTCACCAGTGGTCTTGCGGTATGGCGCACGTTGCCTGCGTGACACCGTAACTGGTCTTGTAGGACTCCTGGGGGATGGAGGACATTACCCCGGCATTTGTGTTAGCCGCACCCCACTCTCAATTCACATGGACGCATTGTGTGCCGGTCACAAAGAAAATACTTTTGTGGTGGTCGTCTTTTTTTCTACATTTTTCAGAAGCTTTCCTCTGAGGAGGCAGGTTCCTTTTAATATTTTATTCTGCAGCAGCAGCAGGATTTCAACTGGGATATATTAGATACAGTTTATGCAAAAAAATAAAAAGGAAGAAAAAAAACGGTTGGCTCAAGTGTTCTGTGAATAAGCATCGATTCACAATATTTTTATTGTGTTCGGAAAGCTTTTTCAAGTTAATCATAATAACAGCTGACATTTGTATAACACTTAACACACACCAGGTGTATTTTAAGAAATGTGTGTGTACCCATCCAAAAGTTATCCGATGCTATTATTTCTGCTTTCTAGATGCAGAAAGTGAAGCACAGAGAGATTAATTATCTTTTCAAGAATCTCAGAGCCGGGGAATGCTTGAGTTGCCATTTGAATGAGGGGATCTGATCCTGAGTGCTTCTCACTAAGTATAAAGGTTTCCCGTTTTGATATAATTATCTTTCTCATGCTATTTGCATTCACCATCCTTTTGCTGGTATGTGTTAGTGTTGAAAATCTGGTTGTGGGGAATCAAGCCACTTGCTGGGTTCTCTCAAGTAGTGACTAAGTAGGCTACGCCCTTGGTGTCCACCATTCAACATGATTAGCACTACTAGGAAATGCTTCATGAGATTAAACTTGATCATTTCAAAAAATAAAATATAAAGAGGAACGTATTTTCAGGCTTTCATATTTATTTTTATGTTTCTCTGACTGCCTGTTTTTATAAACAGATGACTTCGTTCTCTCTGCTCATGATCTGCTTCCATGGCTGGTCAAATCTCCTTCTGACTTGATGTTGGAACTTTCATGGAATCACTAGTTTTATTTGTTTTACTTTTTCTATATTTTTTAATTGAAGTAACACTGCATAAGTTTGAACTTTTAATGGATAATGGACTATTTTTATTTAGAGAATCTGTCTTTATGAATTCCAAGAGAATTTCTTGGGACAAAAAAAATAAAGCAGACACAATATGGAAGGAATCACTTCTGCACTTAATATTCCAGAGAAAATAACCTGGAAGTGGGGCCTCCCTGGTGGCCTAGGGGTTAAGTTTCAGCACTATAACCGCTAAGGCCTGAGTTACGAGGCCTTACGTACGTTACGAGGCCTCTGCTGTTACGCACAGCAGACCTCTCTTGTCTTGCCCACTGCTCCCCTCAGCAGTGTGTTTCAGTAAATCCCCCTGTTCTGCTCCCCACTCTGTCTCTGAGGAATCCTCTCACTTCTACCTGAACCTCTAGCCTATACCCTAGTTCTTCAATTTGAAAATAAATAAATAAAATCTTAAAACAGAAAATAACCTGGACGTGTTCCCAGGGAATATCCTGCTAGAACCAAAGGGGATTCAGGACCACCTCCTTTTGAAAAGTCTGCTGTTTGAAGTGGGGACACAAGAGAAGCCTGACTTTGCTGGAACATCCTGTTTCTTGAACATCTTGTTTCTTGAGCTCTAGTGAAGCCTTTGAAGAGGAAGGTGTCAAGGTCAAAAAGCCTCTTAAGAAAATGCCAAAACCTTGGGAAAAAACAGTGTGGCTTTACGTCCAGATTAGAAGAGCTGCGTGAGGTTAACCTAGAGACCACACGTGCTAACATAGCTCAAAATTAAGCTTTGGAATCTAGAGAATGAGAGGCAGGCTGACCTAGATGCACCACCCTGGGGTTTGACACTGATGTTTGCATTCTGAGGGCAGGCCTCTGGGACATCAGTTCTCACGGGGAGGAATCCAGCTCCGGAGGGAAATCATCCCGGATGGTGGCAAATTGGTTGGTTAAAGCAGGAGACACTCACAGCTGACAGATTCTCAGGTAGATGTGAGGACTAGAGAAGCTTGGATTACTATGACCAACCCCAAATCAAGCCTCACTTTCCTCCCTAGTAACAGAGTTCTGATTTGGAGGTTCCCCTTTCCACTTGGAATAAAAACTACTACTTCTCATTTTCTGCAGTTCACTGTGACTCTGTCACTAGATGAAGCGCAATGAAATCTGCACGTGAGTTTTATGAGGCTTCTGAAAAATGCTATTAAAATAAATCCATTCCTTTTAGGAGGAGGATTTTGACGTTTCATTTGATGAACTTGATAGCAGGAACTTCAGCAGCCGTCTTGAACATGAGGTGACCTTGAGAATGAAAGACAAACACTGGCTGTGAGCAGAAACTCAGGTTCCAGAGTCTCAGAGGAGTACCGTGTATTTGATTTAGAAAGGATGAACATAGCTATTGAGCCAGGAAAGAAAAAGCCCGAGTCCCCAACTGCTATAGCCAGTATCAGGCTGCAGCAGAAAGTACCCTGAGGCGCAGACCAGAGTGACATATGGAAACTGAGGGTCAGAGGGAGAATCACAGGTCCTTAGTCACAGCCTAGAGGTAATCCATCTCATAATAGTACCTGGATACACAAAGGAATGAGCCCCTCCCCAAAAGAAGAGACTGTATTAGCATAGTTTCTGCCCTGGCCAGAGGCAGCTTCCTGCCAGCAGTGAATATGCAGCTGTTTATTTCACAAACCTTTTCCCTTTGCGAAGCAGCGGTTGCAGCTCTGTCCATCTGGTGTCTGTGCAAGTGTCTTCTGGGTAGACTTGCTGTGCCCTTGCTGGGGAACTCTGTTGAAACTTCTCAGAGGCGACCCAAGGACCCAGTTCTCTGAAAGCAACACCTCTCCAAACAGCATCATAACCAGTAGTGTTATCATCAATAGGGCTGGACTTACACCAAGATCTCGGAACCAAGATGTTCCTTTAAGCTTTTCTGAGATGAAAACTGAATTACGAGTTACTTTTTAAAACTGTTACAAGTCTTTATTTTAGATAAAATTTAAGATTTCCATAGTTTAGGATAAAGCAAAGGACCCTTTCTTGAGTCCATTTTTCAGGTGATTGTGATCTTTATGGATACCAGAGCTCAGCATCATTTGGATATTGGCCTACAAGTTGCGGGAAGCTTCTGTAGTCTTTTCTTGGTAGGAATTTTATTTTTTCTGAATTCTTCCCTTTCTTTCAGTTTACATTCTTCATAAAAGGCTGGGTCTCTGTAGTAAACAGACATTTTTTCAATGCAGAATTTTCTTTCTGGCAACAAATGGCATTTCTGCGTTACTCATTTTCGGTCGCCAGTAGCTTCTGTAATAGGAATTGTGAGACCCACGATGAGGTTATGGGCAGCGTTGATGTCTGGATAACAGCATTTGTTTCTATTTCCAAAGACTTGAAATTGTTACAGGGCAGGGAGAGGGGCACCCGCAGAAACCCCAAACCTGCCCATTCTACATAGGTTCTGCCATCCGCCGCATCAGGACAAAACATATAAGATCTTAAGTGGAAAAGAAACTTTAATACAATTAGTGTAATAATACAGAAAAGACAAAGAATAATAGTTTTCTAAACTAAGTACCCAAAGTTACCCATCACCTCATGGGCAAAAGTCCACCCAAATGGGATTGGCCCAAGGCAAGGCCGAAAGCCTGCCATGAGTCTAAAACACCTTTCGGCAGGGACCCACAGAGAAGGGTCAGAACCAGCCAGACAAATCTCTGAGGAAAAGAGCAAAATCAAAATCCAGATCAGCGTTGCCACTGCCCCTCCCCACGGGTCTCTCACCCACATCTGCTTCAATCAGTCCAAGCCAGTGCAGCTTCCTCACATGTCTCTTTGCTCCTTGGGCCTCTTCTGGCCTCCACCCTGCTTCCTTCCTTCTTCCTTTTTTTCCTCCTTTTTCAGCTTCTTATCTCTCCTGCTCAGCTCTGCCCCCCTTGGGTGGGGCAAGGAACCTGGGACACTCCCCTTTCCTGAGGACCACCCTCTTACAAAATGAAGTTTTATATTGTAAATAAACTGCAACAGGCTAATCCCCAGGGAAAGGGGGAGGCTCCAGGTTCCCTGCCCCACCCAGTGAAGGGTGGGACTGAGTAGAGAGGAGATGCTACAGAGGAGTGGGAGAAGGAAGGAAGGGGAAGGAGAAGACCTGGAGGAGGTTCTCAGAGCAGAGAGACATGAGAAGAAGCTGCACTTGCTTCTGGCTTTGGACTTGTTCCAAGGGACTTGGGAAATAAGGAAGGAGACATTTAAAACAGACGTGAGTAACAAACCAGTGGGGAGGCTGACAATGGCGGCCTTTATCTTGATTTTGATTTGGCTCTTTTCCTTCCAGACATCCCGGGCCCTTCTGCCCCTTTCTTGTGGGTCTCCACCAGAAGGTTCCTTAGACTTGGGGCAGGCTGTGGGGACCCAGTGCTTTGGGCCAACCCTGTCTGGCCAGGAATTTACCCAGGAGGGGATGGGTAATTTTGGGTGCTTGATTTGGAAACTTTTTCTGTCGAATGCACACTAATTGTATTAAAATTCCTTTCCATTGAACTTCTAATGCACTGGAGGATGTTTTGTCTTGAGGTGGCAGATGGCAGTACCCATTTAGAGCAGGCTGGTTTGGGGGTCCTGCGGTGCCCCTCATCTTGCCCTGTAACAAAACACACTTGTCTGTTAATTGTATCCAAAACATGCACTTTTCTTGTTAAGGATAAACATATTTAAAACTAATTTCAAAAAGCTGTTCTTACTTGAAATGTATTACTTTGTCTACTGTATAGGCATATTGAGATACATTTATTGCAAATTACATAATGTATATGTTCATTTTATCTGAGTGTTTATTGTCGTTTTTTAACCTTGTCAAATTCATCCTGTGTGATTCTGATTGTGGTTTACAATTTTTTCCCAGCTACATATTCCCTTCACTAAAATTGGTTCATTGTTCCAGTTTCATATTTCATTATGTCATTATGGTTAAAGCAAATGTTTACCTCTTGTTGATAATAGTTTTCTTTCCCTTCTTTTGAGGTCAAAACTATTTTTGTTGTTTCTTTTCTTTTGCACTTCTCTCTCCTGCATAGAAATAAGCTTTTAGAAGTCAAAGATTTAGTGGAGATTGTATTTCTCAAATACACTGCTTTATTTCACAGCACTTTGTATGCTAATCATTTATTATGTAAATGATTTATTAAATAAATTAGGCGATGGGTAAATTTTTTAAAAAATTTATGTAATTGGGGATTAATTTCTCTATGTAATTAACAAGTTACGTTATGTTAAACATTTTATTTCAAAGCCTCTCTTAAGAGCCCGTGACCTCATGTGAGGTGTAATAAATCTGATTAGTGATAGAAATAAAATGTTGTAATAAATAACTCATATATTAAAAAGAATAGCAGAGAAATAGGTAGCAAAATTCATCAAAAGTCAGCATACAATTCAGAGAAATACAAGTGTTTTACTTTTACATAACAAAAACCATAGATTATCTTCCAGTATCACTTTTTAAAGATACCATTTCCCTTAAATTATTATTCAAATTTTATTTTGTTTTGAAAGTGGGCATGAATGGGAAGATAAATACATTTTGACCCCTTTCGGGAAAATTCCTCATGAAATCATATATCCTGATGGAGAAGTTGATACATCTAAAGTTTACAATAATTTTATTTAAACCCTGAATTGAATTAAAAGTACATCTTTATAATTCCTGAACACATCTTAAATAAACATGTAGTAAAACCACAAAATCTTATTTGAATTTTTGCCCCACTTTTTTGTTCCTTGCCATCTAGATTAACATTTACCAAGATAAATCCTGCATTGCTTATAGAATAACAGATAACCTATAGCCCTTTGAACATGACAATGAGACAACTGGATACTGTACCTTCCCTTTGCATCTCTTACCAGGACCTGTTTGCACTGACATTTTGGGATGCGTTCATCAGTTGACTCCAAAAATAACACACAGCCTGTGTGTGAGGTACAAGGCTTTGCTTTTTCTAAGAGCCCTGCATTACCATGGAAACCAGCCAGGCAGAAAAGAAAGGATAAGTGCATGAGATCTCTGCTCTTAGAAACAAAGCTGAATGCAGACCAGTGGCCTCATCTGAATTCAGCCTGTGAAAACTAGGAACCGCCCTGACCCTGGATTGCTGAAGGGGAAATGTGCTTCCCGCTGGCTTCAATCCACAGGAAACATGGCTTTTGCCCCTGCTTGATGGATCTGAAAGGCCAGAAAGACAGGAGTTGAAATCCAAGCGCCTAGGTGATTTCTACCTTCAGCCATGCTTCAGTAGTCTGAAGTTCCCATTTCCATCCAGTAAAAGGCAAAATGCAAAAAGATTCTAATTGCTCATCATTTCAAATGAATGTTCCACATTATTTAAATCTTTATACTTAGTAGTACTTAAAAATCCTTACAAAATATTTTGCTAAACAGAAGCTTATTGCAGGTCAGAGCTTAATCAAGCACTGGGAACTCATTAAATATCTATGTGAGACGGTTTTTGTAGGCTGGCAGTTAACTCTTCTGTTGGGAAATTATAGATTCCAAGGCAAGATTGTGCAATGTTTACCCTCAGAAACTCTTAGAGCAGTATGCAGTTTTTATTTGAATGATATGGAAATGCTACTAAACCTGCCCGTGTACTGTATTGTGAAGGGTAGCTGGGTTCTCTCTGTAGATATTGTCCAACCCTGTCTCATTAAGACAGAAATGCAATGTTAGGATGGCCATTCAATTTATTAATCTGTGTGCAGAAATAAACTATCTTTTCAGATGTGCAATAAGACATAGGTGTATCTGGGCTATTTTTCCACCACAAAATTTAGCTCTTACAATTGTCTCCCTATATCCTCTGTTTCAAGTTCCAATGTTTCAGTTATTCATGATCAACAAGTCTGAAAATAGTATGCACAAAGACGGGTTTTTTTTGAGGGGGGGGGGCGAGGGAGAAAGTGAAGCTATATTCACCAGACCTTTTTTTAAAAGTTTTATTTATTTTTGCATACAAGCTGGGTGCAGGCCAGAGGTGTGGAGCGGTAAGAGGGTTTACCAGAGACAGAGTGGGGAGCAGAACAGGCAGATTGATGGAAATACACTGCTGAGGGGAGCAGCGGGCAAGGCAGGAGAGGTCTGCCACGCCATGTGGGAATCTCCCCGGACACATGGGAATCTCCCACGCCACGTGGGAACCTCCCCTGCCGGGCATCGAACTCCCGCCGCAGCTGCCCACAGCTCCACAGTGCTGCGCTGAACCCGTTGAGCCACCAGGGAGGCCCTATATTCACCAAACTTTAATCATAGTATACTATTATAGTTATTACTTTTTATTATAGTTGCTAGATTCTTACTGAACCTAATTGCCTCATTTATGAATTAAATTTTTCATAAGAATACATGTATACTTTCATGGTATATACAGGAATAGTAGGTCTGCTACTGGCTATGATTTCTGGCGTCCATTGGGGGTCTTGGGTTATGCCTTGCAGAGAGGAGGTTTCACTTTACAACTATGTGGAAATAATGACACATGGAGGCCATTAGTGGGAGTTCCGTCCTGAGAAGGCAAGGTAACATAAATTGGAGTAGATAGTATTTTCTCGAATCCATCACAGCAATTTCAAGTAGGTTAGAGAGCAGAACCAGAGCAGTCTCAGACAGGACATTTCAGACCATCACTGCAATGAAAAATGAAAGTCAGTATTGGCTGGAGAGGGAGCATGGAGGTGCTTTAAAAAAATACCTACCTATAAGTCATTCTAGCAATCACAAACAATAAGAAGGTAAGGATTTGAACCTGAGTGATAGGAGCCTCCATTATTCCTGCCAGTCTAAGCATATTATCTCTATTCTAATATCTGCCTGCAGTTTCCAGCAGATACTGGTTTCCCAGTACCTTCCACATACCAGGACTTTGGTTCTTGGTGAGAGGCCCCCTGTATAACCCCACACCTGGCTGACAAGCAGGATATTTTTTCTGCTGAAATACATTGCTGAGGGGGAGCTGTGGGTGAGACAGGAAAGATCTGCTACACCATATGTGGTTTAGCTCCTTGGCGGGGGATAGAACCCAGGCCTTAGCAGTGATACCGCTGAGACTTAACCCCTAGGCCATCAGGGAGGTCCTATGTCTATTTGGACCCCAGCACTGTATGCCGCGTTTCTTGTTGGTAACACATCAATTTGTTACTATTGATTTTAAAATACATTGAAAGATAAGCATTTATTCATCAGCTTACCCATTTATTCAGACTTCTATTCACTCCTTGTATTTTAGAAATTAAATTTATTTAAAATAAAATGTGTTAAGGAGAAACATTTTCAAATTTCTTTGTGGTAAATAGGCAAGATTTCATAAGACACAGTTAAAATAATAAAATATTTCATGCACAAGTGAGGTAACCTGACACCTTCATATTATTCCTATTATTAAAAGTTAGAATGTATTTAAAATCAATATCTTATTTTTTTGTTAACATAGGTTTTAAAAGAAAAACTATATTTAGACAGGAGCAGTATCCAGTGTTACATCTTGGGTGAATGCTATTTAATCTTTGGTAACTTAGAACAGCTACTTTGTAATCTTCCTGTCTGGTTTTCATACAATTTTCTTTTGATTTCAGTGTGAGTGCAAGTTCCTTAGAGCAGTCATCAGTTTTCATCACATCATCACCACCATCAACATCATCATAAACATTGATTTTGCATCTAATCTGTTCCTGAAAACAATCTTGGGAAGGAAATCTAAGCCAGAAGGAATAGGAACCCTCCCAAATTAACTTGATTCAGAGATCTTGTTCAGAAAACTTGCTTACTGATGAAAGAGAACAAATTTTATTTCATTTTAATTAACACACCATATAGTGATAGAATATTTGGCTTGGGCAGGTATAAAGAAATCTACCCTGTAGACTGGGAATAACAGGTTGTTCGATACAGGATGAATCCACCATCCAGGAGGGCCATGTGAATAATCTCCATCAGCCAGATTCCAGCCATATCCCTAACTTCAGCAAAACAACCCTTTCATGAGAAATTACATTAAAAAGAATCAATTTATTTGGTCAAAAAGATATTGCATATCTCAAACTTCAAAACACACAGAAACTCTTTAACAAGTAGAATAATCCCAGGTTATCTCTTAGGAGGGCAATCATTGTTGTTTTGAATATTCAAAGTTTGAGTGACCCAAGCCCAGCGAAATCAACTCTTTCCTAGCCACCTCTGAATCTACAAATATATGCCCAGCTACATCATTGATTATTTCTTCTTTTTAAAATTGTATTATTTTCTACTGAGATAACATTAGTTTACAACATTGTAGGTTCTCAGCCCTTCAGATGTGTTACCACACCCAGCCCACCACCAAAGCACCCATAACCCTCCACCATAGTCTTTTGGGTGCCCTCTCCACGTTGCTCCCCATTCCCCAGCCTCGCCTCTAGTAGCCTTTGCAGTCACATCTAGGGTTTGATTTGGTTTATTTTTATCTGTCCTTTGCTTTGTTGCTTTGTTTCTTTATATTCCACAAATGAGTATGAAAAGATGAAATTTTTCCATTTGTAGCAACATGGTTGGAACTGGAGGCAACGATGCTAAGTGTAGTTAGCCAGAAGGAGAAAGACAAATGTGAGATGATTCTTTTTTATGGGAAAGCAGAAAGGGATGCTTCTTGAGTTATGATCTAATTTTCTACCTGTATTCCTTCTTGCTTTGACCTCATCACAGAATGGTGCCAATATGCTCAAATTTTATCAACAAATATGTGACTTTTGCAGCATTCCTGAGAGTCAAGGCCAGCATCTACACTGATATTTCTATGTGGGTTAAAGACTATATGTGAAGATCAGTTCCCATTCTCTGTACCTTCCAACAAATTTTTTTAAAAAAATTATCTGTCATTAAGATTATGAGATTATTTATGTGAAGTTTTTTTTAAAACCATCTGTTCATTATTGACAAGAGCAATTAAAGAATCATAAACAGAATTTGGTTGGATCTTAATTGCTTCCATAATTTAAAATCATAAGCACACACCCCAAACTAATATGTACCAATGGAATGTTTTAAAAATAGTTTCACATATTTAAGATTCTGTTATAGAAATTAAAAAAAAATCAATTAAACACGAAAGGCATGTTTTCTAAACTGACAATTTTATTTTCCAATTAGAGAATGTAGACCATTGCCTCAAGGTCATGGCATGCTAATTTCAGTGATGAATTCTCTCAGCTGTAATTTTGACACACGCCAAATGTTAGAATACGTGCCTTCAGCTTCTAAAGCATGCACCCTAATTGAGAGCTGTGTGGCGTAAAGGGCATTGTAACTGAGCTTCTGAGTCAAACTTCATGCCCTTGTTCTGCTTTTGTGACGTGAGCTGACCCCTTACTCACATCTCCATGGTTTCCTTTCCTACTAAAACAGATCCACCTCTTGGGGTTATTTGCTTGACTGAAAGAGAATATATTAGGAAAATCACTTAATGCAATAATATTGAAAAGTTTTCATTTTATATATATTGCTGGTGTTATATATCCTTATTATTTTCCACTTATTATTGGCTCCAGCTATTTGGCATGTATTAATTTAACTATTATTGTATATTTTATCAGTATTTTTTTAGTTGTGTCAGAATTTTCAAATACATTTTTAGTTTGATTTCTTTATAAAACTTTAATTTTTATGGTATTAGATCTTTTCTGACAGAAGTCTTCTAATCTTGTACTTATAACTTCTGTCTCACCCTTTTCTGAACTTTCTTGATTCTGTTATATATGCATTGCTCATTTCAGCACCACCTGTCGTAAGAAATTCTTTTTTATTCATAAAGTAATATCCCTTAAAGTTTTTGTGGAACTGGAAGATCTTATGATTAAGGGAAATTGGCATGTGCTTTGACAATAATTTATATTTGGGCATGTGTCCACATTCTGTTGAACTAGTTATACTGTTTCACCTAACTTAGAAATAGCCAATTTAGTCTAAATCTCACATTTTAGTTTTGTATGGAAACTCAGGAAAAGGCATTTTTTATTTTTCAAAGAGAAATATCTTCTTTTATATTTATTGCTAAAGGAAAACTAAGGCTGTTCAGTAGATGTCACTATAAGGCTGTTGTACTGTCATTTAAATACTCACACTAATATGATCCAAGCTGAAATACAGGTATCTCCAACTGTCTGATTGTTAAAATATTTAAATGTTAACTTTCATTGGACAGAGAGTGAGAGTGAGTACCTTTAAATAATTATTTACTTAAGATTGTGGACCACACATTTTCACTGAAGCATATTTTTAGAGGGCATAAAATGTTTGTTAACATATGGCCCATCCCAACTTAACTGTCACACAAGCTCAAGGTGATGAATACAACTTAATAAATGGTGAAAAAAGATTTAGTGACTTGCTTTCTGTCATCCTCATGTAAATATTTTTAAAAAGCCCTATTTTTATATTACCATTTCTGAACTCTTTCATGAGAAAGACATATATCTTTAAGAACTGATTTAGAGAGAAATAGAAAGTTGACCCTACAGTCCTTTTCCTTCAGAAAATTCTCTTTAGATTTTAATTTAATATGAGCACTTTCAATGAAACATCACTTTTAAATTTTTTAATTACAATTACTTTAAGATTCCATAAATCTCTCAGTCAACACTTATTTCTTGTGCGGTCCCAACATTCTCATTTCATAGTAACAAGAAACAAGTTCACTTTTGGATGACTTTTACAAGGTTCCTTGGAATGCTCTCCTACTCAAAATACTTGGAATTCTTGAGTTCTTTCCTTATTATTTTTAATGTTCTACTTCATTCTTGCAGTGTGAGTTCACTATGTGTTTGACATATGTAAGTTTATATATATATATTTATTACATATATATGACATATGTAAGTTTATATATATTAATATATTACATATATATATTACATATGTCAAACACATAGTGAACTCACACTATAAGAATGAAGTAGAACATTAAAAATAAGGAAATATATATATATATATATATATATATATATATATATATATATATATACTTACAAATTCATATAAACATACTTACAAATTCATTCACATTGAGTCCAATACAAATATTCCTTGTTTGGTTTCTTTTCCAGGAAACTCTCCTACAGAATTCAAGTCAACACAACCACTGCAACATCTGAACCCCAAAGTATCCAGCTTAGCGAAAGAGTTAATGAGGGACAGGAGGGTCAGGTATAGAACCATCTAACTCTCAACATCCCCTGAATTTCTTTGGCAAGAAAATATCGACTATATCCAGGAGATGCAAGAGTACTGGGAAATGTGACAAAAAAGTACGATTTCCTTCTTCATGATTTATAAAACTTCATATTGCAAAGTACATTAAAAAAGCAATACTCACTTCCTTTGTGAAGCTTAAAAAAATACACATTGTATTTAAGAATTTTTGTACAAAATTATAGAATTTATACTTGATTCTAATTTATACTTTAAGACTTATACAATAGCTTGATAAAAACTCCAACCATAATGGGGATTATCAAAATATAATGTTTCCAAAAATTTCCTGTTCAAGTGAGTTACTGTAAACTATTTCTCTCTATTAATAAATTTTATAAAATATATACTGAATAGCAATGAAGTGAATTCCTCTACACATTGAGTAGTAAGTTTTTGGTTAGAAATGAGATAATATGGTGGCAATGATGTGATCTTTTATGATAATCATGCTGACTTTGCTGGAGGCACAATTTTGTCAGCAATTACTGGTGGTACAACATTTTTTAAAGTAATTTAGTTTCTGCTTCATCATATGAAAGAAACTTTTACCATTCTTACACTTTTACATATCTTTTGTCTTTTATTATTACTATTATTATTTTATTAATATCTGTACTAAAATGTGTCTACATTTTATACTTCACTGAAAATTTCTATCATTTGCTATAATAGGTAATGTTACCTGCTTTACTGAGAGAACAAATATCAGGTAGCCAATCTTACAGAATTCATGAGTGGGACAGGTGGGATTTGAACTCAGCTCCTTCTCTACCATAAAGATTGTATTATACTTTCAGGCTGAATGGGATTCAGTGGAATTACTTTCTAAGCTCTGAACCTACTTGGAAATCCAGGAAGAGCTCTAAGCACTTAGGAATAATGCTATTCCTTAAGAATAATGCTATTCTGCAGGCATGCCACTCACAGGGTATCCCTTGTGGGGGGACAAAGAGGATATAAACTAAAAGTACTGATTTTTATTTTTTTTTCTCTAAAAAAAATCACTGGAAGGAACTTGCTATTCCAGCACTCTAGTGTCACTTCTGAAATTACCTCTTCTGGAGGCAAGACAGCTACAAAGGACAAGGATACAGAGTGTGAACCAACAGGAACTCTTTTAGACCTTTGAAGCTAGCAAAAATAGTTGACTTTTGACTTTGTATGCCTCTATCCCTTGTCTATTTCATATGACCACTTCCCAAATTTGGGTTTTTATTTAAAATAAATGGATATAACAAATATAGTTAAGAAATTCAATTATATCTCCTGTTCAACTTGTCTGTTTTAGATATATACACATACATATATATTATATTTACTTAGTTGAATGGGTATTTTCAGCAATTTTCTAATGATTTTAGAGGTCAGAAAACAAAAGCACTCACATAATCAGTGGTCTTTCATTTTCAAAGACTTTTTCATTCATGTTTCTGTTGCATTTCAGTAAGGAAGGAATCTAGAGTACACAAATTCCTCTAAAGAAGTTAGTAATAATAAATTGTCGGCAGCATCTTGGTTTTGAGAACTCAGATCATTAGTGAATGCTAGTGAATCAGGACATGGAATTAATTCTCTTCCCATGGCACATCCTTGCAGTACACAGTTCACCAAACACTTTGAACGAGATGGCAGACAGAGGAAAGAACGAGTATGAAACATCTCTTGCCCCTTGTCCTCATGAAAGATGAGTTTATCTACCACATATTTATTCTCTTGTCCAGGAAAATTGTCGCTGCAAGAAATTTATCATGTCAGTAGTTTTCAAAGCTTATAGGGTCAAGTGATCTGATTTTGGTATCGATCTCTAGAAGTGCATTTGGGCCACCATGCTTGTCAGAAAGCTAGACTCATCAGAGTCACACTGTGGTATGGAGTCAGAGGGTCCTCCACAGCGGGGCAGGGACTTAAGTAGGAGAAATGCTTCAGCCAGCGGAGACTCTTCAGCAAATGACCCAGTTGTCCCAGGTGTATACAAATGAGCCAAAACCCATTCAGAGATGCACGTTTTCTTCTTTCTTTCTTCATAGTATTCAAAGATATTAACTACTATATAAGCCATATCCTGATTTTATTACAAATCATTGTGAAACATATACACTTTAAATTTCAGAACTTATTAAATGAATGTTGTCTTCCAAGGACAGTTTATAAATGAAGCCCAAAAGTCTATTTACATTTCTTAAAAAGATTTATTTATTTATGCATACAAGATGGGGTATAGGCCAGAGGTGTTGGCAGGGGCTGAGAGGATTCACCAGAGAGAGTGGGGAGCAGAACAGGCAGATTGACTGAAGTACACTGCTGAGGGGAGCATCAGGGAGACAGGAGAGGTCTGTTGCGCAATGTGGTAAGCTCCCTGGCCGGGATCGAACTTGTGCTGCAATGACTGCCGAAAGCTTCATAGACTGAGACCCAACCACTTATGCCACCAAGGAGGCCCCTATTTAAATTTTTAAAAAAGTTGTTTCTATAGTTTATTTTGACCAGCATTAAAAGAACAGCTACATATTGGGGGGATATAGTCAGGGCTATTGAGCAGAAAGATGAGGTTCTGCTTTTTTAATTTTTTTTCAGTAGGTGAATCTGGATTGAGGACAATGAATAGAATAATGACCTCCCACTCACTGGTTTCTTAAAGGGTTATTAACTACCTGGAATATTTGTCAAAATGCAAATTTCCAGACTCATAGTCCTAGTCCTTTGAATCTAGGACTAGGATTTGAATTCTGAATTTAAAGTACCCCATATAATTCTTATCAACCATGATGTACTGATATTTAAGAACCTCTAGTATATATATGTGAGTTCCACAGTAATTGACTTGTTGTTCGTAAACTGTTTGAGTGTCTATCATTGGAGTTTTTACTAAAAGGACTACTGTTTAACATCTCATGCTGAATTACCATCCAAAACTCAGTGTGAACAGTCTGTGATAGAGACTATTACATTTCTTTTCCTTATTAAATTTTTGTATTTACAAGAATTCACGTTGAACTGGGAAAGTATCTCTTGGCTTCCGAATGGAGTGCTTCCTGCTAGACCTCTAGTTTTTGCCAGATGGATGAGATAGATATTCATTGCTGTTGAAGTTTTTGTGTCTGTAGTGGGTTTATAAGCCTCAAAGAGAGGAGTGTGCATTGACCGAATTGGATCCATGTGCCTGCTAGCAGGGAAAATAGAGAAAATGCAATCAGATTTGAAAAGGGTCAGATTGTAAAGGTTATAGTTGATTTTGGGCAGCAGGAGAAAATGCTTTCAAGCTTTTCCACAGGAGTATGCGTTAAGCACTTATGAACAGATTGTTTTTATAGCATAGGATTCTTATCTGTAGTGCAATTTAAATAGGAACGGATATACTTATCTGCAGAGTTCCTCAGAAAAAATGTAAGTCAGTACTGCAAAGAGCTGACGTGGAAAGAAAAAATGCACAAGAAATTGTGTCGAAAGGGCTGTGTCCAACAAAGAAAACATATTTTGGCTTTCCTCTGAACTAGCATCATTATCTTCTAACTATTTCTCAGACTCAGGTATTTATCTACCTGAGCACCAGATTGCTCAAATAATTATAAATCACAATGTGGCCACAAGGTCTTTTAATCTTTTAATTGACTACCCTAGGAACTATACCTACATCAAAGGGTAACATTTCAGGGACTACGAATGCATCTTAACATAGAGATTGCATTTAAAAATATTGTTTTATCCCCCCTCAGTGCTTTCTCATTCTGACATCTAAAATTGCTTTTCTCAAATCTGTCGACAAGTTCACATACAACAGAGTTAAATGATTTCCTTGCATTTGAGGAAATGATGAAGTTCCGTTGGCAATGACTAACTTGAAAGAAGAAAAATTCAGCGAACAGTCCCACATGCCATAGTTTTGCTTGAGAACATTTTTAATGAAGTTTAATCTCAAATGGTCCCATTTAAATGGAAATAGGGTAAAATGATTTTTTTCTTTGCTTTATTCTTGGAACGTGTGAAGTTATAAAGAAAATTGGAACTTTGGAGATTTATTACCTAGTGTAGTAGTTCACTGTGCCTTCTGTAACTTTCAGGTTTTTTTTTTTTTTTTTTTTTTTTTTTTTTTTAGGAAAATCCCTTGGTGCTGCTGAATAATCAAGCTGCTTCTTTTTTAATGAACTTTCTGAGGATTAAAACATGCTACTACTCTACAAATGTGAGTTCTCTACAGATACTTAATTGTAAAATTAATTTTGTTATCTGAATAATTGAATCACAAGATTTTAAATATTAAGCTGTCAGAAACAAGGTGCATAGAATTTTTGGGGATAACCAGATAGATAATAGCTATAAGGTCATGTATGTGATCCCCACGCTACTTCTTTCTATTTTTTTTAATTTTTCCATATAAGAACTGGGGTGTAGGCAGTGGTGCAGGGGATTCAGAAGTAAGAGGATTCACCAGAGACAGAGTGAGGAGCAGAATAGGCAGATCTACTGAAATACGCTGCTGAGGGGAGCAGCAGGAGAGACAGGAGAGGTCTGTTGTACCACACGTGGGTTAGCTCCCTGGCCGGGGATCGAACTCTTAACATGGCGGTGGTAGTGCTGAGACTTAATCCCTAGGCCACAAGGAAGGACACCCCCACCCCATACTACTTCTTATCTTGGTCACAACAAGACAGTAGAGACTTCTGAACTTCAAAGAGTTGTTGTTTGAGTTGCATTTAATAGTGGCAGTTCTGCTTTAGCAGTGGTTTTTGAAATTTACAAAGTATTCTTGATCCTTTATCATCATATTAAAATCTATAGAAAAATCTTTAAAAAATGAATTATATAGAAATATAGTATATCCTTTTAAATATTCATATAAGATTTCAGATTACAGATATAAATGTTATATGTAACTGCTCTTTTTTTTCATTTCTCTTGACCAGGACTGATTGTTCGTTCTTACAGAACAAAACTCAATATTTATACAACAAAAACTTCCACACCAAACATATATACATTCATTCTTCTGAATTTATGAGTATCCATGGCTTTGCAAATATCACCCAAAACAGAATCAAAATTTTTGATGAACATGGACAAGAAGACATAACATTTTACAACCTGGGTAGAGTCGTTGTTGTTGACTAAACATTTTGATTTTTAAAATTTACCTAACATATTATGATTTCACAAAATTCAACATTTTTCTCTCACCTACCATCACTCATTTGCTTTGTTTTCCTAGTGATATTTTGATGAGGAATTTAAAATTAGATGTGCAATACCAAATATAAACATTACCTCTTGGTAGCTGGGGTGAAGAATAATATTTTATTTATTTTGCCCCATGCCTCTTGTTACATAAAATTTCAAAAATAATGTATATGAAAACGTTCAGAGACTTAAAAAAGAAACAAATAACTCCATTTCCAAGTCACCAACTCTTCAGTTCAAAGTCTGAGCTTTGAGGTTTATCAAAGGAACGAAGCCTTTGGCTGGTCTTTGAAGAGACTGTTGTGGAATAGCCATCAAAACACTTCATTGCTCTCAACAGTGAAGCTGGAAAGGTGAGAAGGTGGAATGTGAAAAGCTTCGTAGCCTAAAATCAAGCTATTAACTCATAATTTTACCTGAGAAATACAGGCTACTGAGAGACTATTCGCGGCCTTCTCACTCTTCTCTCGTTTGTCACGTCTTTATTTTTGCTATTCAGAGGACACATAATCAAGCATTTCTTGAGTGAATGTTCAATACAGCAGATCGGGTTTTCATTAAAAATCCACTATCAAGGGAACCCTTGAATGGAACACCGTTTCTGGGGTCTCTATTCAATTACATTATCCTTTGTGTTTGTTTTTATCCCGGTACCATACTGTTTTGATTGCTAGTGACATGCCATCGAGTTACTGTGTCTCCAAACATGTCCCAGTGTGACTTTAGGTGATGCCACTGTTGTCATGTGACAGTAAAAGTTCAGAACAGTCATGTTGTTGTTTTTAAAAGCCCTAACAAACAGATAAAATTATTTTATCTGCAAGATTTATTCATATAATTTTATTTATAAAACGTATTCATAAAACTTTAGAAAACTTCTTTTATGAAGTTGATAGGGAATGCAAAGAGCAACTTGTTTTCATAAGAGAAATCTCACAGACATAAAAGTTTTTCCAACATTTTAAGGCATTCCATTCTAGAAAAGATTTGAGGTCAAAAAAAATCTGAGATTAATTACTTGCCTCAAAGAATTCAAATATTGAAATCATAATTTCCTTCAACTTAAAAATTTCGCAGTCCCAAGGATTTTCTTTTTTCTTAAAGTGCTACCAGGGTGAAGTACAAGCACTTTCTAATTTTTATATCTGCTCCAGATACAATCCTTGGAGATTTAGTGTTTCAGGGTTTTATCCTTGGGTTAGAAGCGAGATCCTGAATCCAAGAGTCCGACTGACATCGCTATTTCTTAGGACTGCCCGGAGTGCCCCAGACAAAGCAGGGAACTCAAATGCTTCCCAAGACCAAGAAGGAGAAGAAAACTAATACACTGAAGCTACAGCTGAGCTAAAGGGAATCGACACTCTCTGAAGAGAAGACACTGGTTTCCTTCCAGGTTGTACTGATTATTCCTACTAGGCATTTAGGGCACCATGTCAAAAGATATATTTGTTTTTGAAGAGCAGAACATCAATTTTGTACAGGAGGCCTTACCTTTAAGTGTCAGGGAACAATTTTAAACAAACCAACCATAAAATATAGGTCCAGGGATGGATGTAGCTACAAATACATACATTTTTTAACCTCTGCCATTGACCATGGCTATGATCTTTGAGCTGAAACAGAAGCTTCTTACGGCCGTGTTTTTTAAGTAACTTGGTCTATATAGTATTAACGTTCAGAAATAAGTGAAATGTACATAAAATGAGTTTATTTGAGTGTTAATCACAATGATTTTTATCTAGGGACACATGCATATAATGGTGTGACTTTTAGTTTATTGTGCTGTCAGTAAACTAATGGAAAGTCTCCATAGCTTTTCTTTTATTGCATTATAGCAGGTGTAACTCAATATAAAGTAAGTGTAATAGATTTAAAGGAACAGCTTGATGAGTCCTGACAATTATTTAATTACCACCACAAAAAAATGACAGACTTTTCCACTACCCCATTCTTCTTTCTAGCCAGACTCCCACCCAAGCAGGACATTGGTCAGATTTTATTAACTCTAAGTTAGTTTTATAAGGACTAAAGAAATAAGTACTGTTTTGTGTCTTGCTTTTCATGCAACATCATTTTGAAACTTCTCCCCTAATACTATGGGTTCATAGCAAATAGCCTAAAACTTAATGGCATTAACAGATAATTCTTGCGCTCATAAATTATGTGTGGGCTCAAAAAGTCATCATGGAGGTGTCTTGTCTTTTGTGTGTGTGTGTGAATCTCTAGCCTTGTTTGGAAGATACAAAGGCAGGAGAGTGATAGCATTTGTCATCACATTCACTTTTGTCTTCTGGTTGAGTCTTCTGGTCAGTCAGCAGCCTCAGTCCTCTGCACGTGGTCTTCAACGCATTATCACCTGTTTTTCTTGGACTTAGAATGGGGTTATGGTTATAGATGTGACATATCATTCTCATCACATATCTGAAGTACATGTTGTCAATGTGACTTTTCATTGATGATGATAACAAGTTCTACGAGCTGTTGAGGTATTTGCTAGATTTCTCTACTGTAAGGTTGCTTTCTTTCTCTTTCCGTATTCTACTTGTGGAAGTGAATCATTAAACTCTCCCTATCCTCCAGGGTGGGAAATTAAACTTCAAGGAAGAGAATCTACATCATTTATTTGGAATTCTTTTGAAATGTATCTCTTTTCTATTCAATCATTTATTGATGTCAGTATAAACATGGCTATTTAGTATGCACTCGGGCTTTAAGCTAATGTTATGCTGTCTACTTTGTTGCTCAACATTTTCAGCTTTGGTCACTGGAAGCCCTTTCCTCTTGCTTCTTGTGCTGCCTTGATATTTTCTCATCCTTTGTATATATTTTTTTTAATTTATTTTTTTACTTTCTGGCACAAGATGCCCCAGGCTCAGTGGATGTACTCCTTGCTGGAGAACTAGAATTGAGCATTTTTTTTTTCAAGAAATGCTTGTTTCTTTTATTGGAGAACAGTGCTAGAATGCAAGATCTTTGTGTTTGCTCTTTGCTACAGAGATGTCATTTTTTTTACCTCTTCTTCACAAGCAAAATTGAGAAATTTATCGAGTAAACTCTTGAGCTAACCTGTGGTTAGAGGTGTCAAAACTCTGGTGCAGTTGAAAATTAGAGCATTAACTTCTGGTTCCCTAAAAATGCGACTACTAGTAGCCTGCTGTTGACTAGAAGCCATCACAATTGATTAACATATATTTTGTATGTCATCTGTATTTGTATTATCTACTCTGTATCCTGAAAATTAGTTAAGATGGAGAAAAGAAAATATATCTGAGGAGGTATGAACATTTACCTCTCCATCATAAACAGTGATGTAAACCAAAATAACCAAAAAAAAATATGATTATAAAAGAAATGGTTCATTAAAAATGGAAAATCACAAGGAAGAGTAAATTCACTTAAATATACTTCAAGTACTATAGTGTATATATCTGTATTTAAATTTACATTGTCTGTTTACCAGATAATCAGTACAACTGGACCAGCACAGTTCAAACCAGTGTTGTTTGTTGGTCAACTCTATTTATACTAACATATGTATATGCACATTTATTTAAATGTTTCTGTACACGCTCCATCTGTATGTATATGAAAGGTGAACATGAATTTGTATGACGTCTTCAACTCTAGAAAATTACCACATGGTTTATACTAGACTTCTCTCCTGGTTGATTTGCTTCTTCCCACTCCAACATTGAGAAATGCGGCTCTCACCATCTGCTACCCATTTACTTATTGGTGAACCCCAGTATAAGTATACAGCAGTTCCAGAATTGTTAACGTGACTAATAGGAGAAATGTGCCTCATCAGAGTGTAGTATCTACAGCAACTTTTCCATTTAAGCTTAGAGTTTCCAGTTTTAAGATCATTTTTCAAAGTTATTATTCTGGTCAGGACATTTACCTCTCCACCCACGTCAATAAGGTTGTTATACATTTAAATACAGTGTAAGCTGAAGGCTTCTTTTTGCACATGTCCTTTTTTTTTTAAGATTTATTTGTTTTTGCATACAAGCTGGGATGCAGTCCAGAGGTGTGGGGTGGAGAGAGGGTTCACCAGAGACAGAGTGGGGAGCAGAACAGGCAGATCGACCGAAATACACTGCTGAGGGGAGCAGCGGGCAAGGCAGGAGAGGTCTGCTGTGCCATGTGGGATTCTCCCTGGCTGGGCATTGAACTCATGCCGCAGCAACTAACAGCTCTGCACTTAACCTGTTGCGCCACCGAGGGAGGCCATGCACATGTCCTTTCTTAGATTGAGGAAGTTACCTTCTATTCCTAGATTTTGAGTGTTTTTGTCATGCACGGTTTTGAATTTTGTGAATACTTTTTCTGCACTAATTGATATGATACTGTGTTTTTCTTATATAACCTGTTAGTAAGATAAATTATGTTGATTTATTATTATATATTGTGTTAACTTTGTAGTCCTGGGATGGACTACATTTGGTCATCATGTCTTTTCTCTGTATGAATTGCTGGATTTGATATGCCATTATTTGTTAAGTCTCATCTCTATGTTTTTAAGGATAGTTGTTTTTTCTTGTAATGCTTGTCCGGTTTCTATATGAGCTTAAAGCTAGCTTCATAGAATGTCAGGCTAAGTAACAACACATAAAATAATAGTGTTGTAAAAATAAATAGAAGACAAATTGAATCACATAAAATTCAGGAAAAGAGGGAAAAAGAGAACCAATGCAAAAAATAAAAGCAGCTATAGACATGGAAACTACTAATCTAGGGCCTGCCCTGTGGCCCAGCGATTAGGCGCTGCGCTGTGGAGCTGTCAGCAGCAGCTGCGACGCCAGTTCGCCGCCTGGCTGGGGAGATTCCCATATGGCATAGCAGACCTCTCGTGCCTGCTGCTCCCCTCAGCAGTGTATTCCCGTCCATCTGCCTATTCTTCTCCCCACTGTCTCTGGTGAACCCTCTCGCTGCTCCGCGACTCTGGCCTGAACCCCAGGTTGTATGCATAAATAAACAAATCTTTAACAAAAAAGAAAATACTAATTTAACTATCAATAATCCTTTAGATACAAATGGTCTAAACAGACTTATGAAAAGAAACTATCAAAAGTGGATCAAAAAAAAAGCTTCAACAGGAAGTTGTCTACAAGAAAACCAGCTAAAATATAAAGATTCAGAAATGTCTTTTTGTGTGGCTTGCACTGTGGGGTTGTACTTGGAGCTGTGCTCTCCCTAGAGTTTCTCTCCCCCCTCAGGTGGGGGAGCACCCTCCTCTGAGAGGATCCCTTCAACTGCAGAATGGCGTGAAATGCACCACACACAGTGGTATGTTTCTATTCGCTCAGTCTCCATCCTAGAAGCCTTCTCCTCTGCAATTAGGTTCTTTCTCTTCCTTTTAACTGAGACAAGGAGACTGAAGGGGAATTTGGGGGGGATGAGTCCCCATGCACCAGCTGGGATTTTCCTGGTAGCTTTGATTATGACTTTCCTGAGATTAAAAATAAAATATTGATCCACTGAGAAGAAGTGCCTGGCAGAACTTCACCGTGGCTACTCTGTCCCTCAATAGAGCCAAAGGGATTTACATTGATTTCACAAGGACCACCGGAGAGAGTACCTGGAGTAAAAGTCTAAAAGTCGATGAAAGCATCTAAGGAAAGAAGACTGTAAATGTGGCCTGTGGCGGTTGTTATTCTCAAGCTAATCACATGGCCTTCAATAGATCCTGAATGTTTTTGCTTTGATCTTCCTGCTGATTTAGGGTATCCTGAATCTTCTGCTCCAGGTAAGTGATTCTATATGTACCCAGCAATTTCTACCCACATTTCTTTTTTTTTTTTTAAAGATTTATTTATTTATACATACAGCTGGCATACAAGCCAGAGGAGTGGGGCGGCGAGAGGGTTCACCAGAGACATGGGGGAGCAGAACAGGCAGATCAGAAACACACTGCTGAGGGGAGCAGCGGGCGAGGCAGGAGAGGTCTGCCGCACCATGTGGGATTCTCCCCGGCTGGGCGTCGAACTCACATCACCGCATCGCCGCTGCCGACAGCTCCACAGCGCAGCGCTCAACCGCTGCGCCACCAGGGAGGCCCAATTTCTACCCACATTTCAAGGAGAAAGTTTTCTCTGCAACTTCTGTGCTCTGATTGGTCTAAGGAAATCACTGTTTTGGTGTTAATGGAGCATTTATTGTGGTTGTGAGGCAGGAATGATGCAGTTCCAGCGCTGTGGGTGGAACCGTACCCTGAAATGCTGTATTAGTCCTTCTGATCTCTTACATGTTCTTTTGTGGCCCTCATGTATTTATTATTGCAAAGTATTAGTCACTTGGCAAAATTCTCTTTATTTATTGCATTTTCACTGGCTTATTTCATGAATAAAATTCTTATTTCACATCTTTTGTACTGAAAATTATGCATGTGAAATGGGATAGCATATTCTGTATAGATGCTTTTGATGCCTGTCCTGAGAATAGCCCCTTCTTGCTATTCCCTATCATTTTCAGAACTGAAAATATCATTGTTAATAGAGATCTTATGAATCACCTACATCTTAATTTTGCATTATCTGCACAAAGACAAAGGTTATGTTACAGTTTGTAATAACAAGAATTGATTTGTTTTTTAATTTAAAAAGCCCAGAGATATCATGGTTGCAAATACTGCTGAGAGTCCAGAATAATGATTGGGGAGAGAAGTATAGGTGGTGAGTTTGCCAAAAACATAAATCCATAAAGTGATTAAAACTCCTAAGAATAATTGCAAAATGAATGTTGGTATAAAATAGAACCACTTCAAGTGTTCAAATTTTAGGAAGAAGAGTATGATATATTTTCTCAGAGGGAAATGGCTTTTCAATTGCATTCAGTATATCAAATATATAAAACTTCATGCCCAGATGAATTGGGCTCTGGATATGAGGTTTTGAATTTCATTAGTGTCTTTCTGAGAAGGCGAAATCCATCCTGTGTGGGAGAAAGTTGCAGAGGGGAACATTCTCCACTGTTTGGGCCAATGACTGGTGGTTGAGTTGATATGCAAATGGAAAGGGGTCTAGAGTAGCTCCCCAAGTTAGTTGCATTTGAAATGTTCAGTATCTGAAGCCTGGCATTTTTGGTTATGCTTCTAGTTCAAGAATGTAAGTGGAAACAGAAAGCTGCAAGAAAACTCACATTTTTAATAGATGTTCATGTGAACCCTCAGATATGCTTGTAACATACATTCAGCTAACTTGAGTGGAATTTGCCACAGGCTTCTGAATTTTCAATCACAGCTGTGGATTTTGCATACTTAATAATAATGGCTAATGCACTCCGGAAGAGGATGACCAACTGACCCAGCTGCCTGTCACTGAGAAACTTTGTTGTTAAAGCTAAAGATAAAAAAGTCCCAGTAAACTGAAACAACTGGTCTCCCTCCTTGGCACTTACCACGCCCTGTGCATGCAGTGATCTTCCCACATTAAGCACTATAAACTCCACGATGTTTCCATGGAATGGTGACCCATGAGTTTGGACCTACGGCCTCCATTCTTTTGCATGGTCACACATGCCTTCCGACTGTCTTGGGGTTTGGGTTCTGAATAAATGGAGCATTCAGGACGCCCATTTGTGTGCCCTTCTTGCACAGGGAAATCAAGGGAGACAACATAGATGTTGAGCATGGCGTGCCCAGGAGGGCGGTCTTGGGGAGCATTTATTGATATAGATGAACTGGATTAGTAAAAAATAGGGTCGCTGTGAAGCAACATGTGAGATAGTGGGAAGAGAATTGTCTGGAGTGATCTTGGGTGTGTAGCAAAGTCAGGGACAGGGTAAGGTCTTGGGAGATACTGGGCTGTGTGGTGTGACATGCCAGTTGGCGGCCCTGTGCCAAGGAAATGGCCATCAACAAGCGCCTGGGAGTTGGGCTGAGAAGCAGTCTCCAGAGAAATCACACTGACAGTGGCATGAGAACGAGGCACACACAGCCGCGTCGCCAGTCTCGCTCCCTAGACTCAGACTGTGAATGAGGCAGTTACACGGGGCAGCAGCGGCCGCTGAGGGCACTGAGAACAACCTGGGAGAAATCTCGTTCTGGGGGGCTTCTGGGAAGCCCGTCACAGAGTCACCGCGGCTGAGTGAAGGAATGAGGAGCCTTGCTGCAGAGACCTGCTTCCCTCAGAACCAGTGAAATTTCAGGGAATATTAGCAAACATAAAGGGTCAGCACCACAGCTTTCCTCAATTGCTTGATTCTGAAATGTCAACGAATGATGAATTAAATGCTTTCTTTGATTTCACGTTTGCATCATTGGAATTTGGTTGTATCTATGAACAGGATGTCTGGGACAAGTTCTCCAACGAGAAATCCCATTAAAGCATGAAGAAAATTGCCGTACGGTACGGCCAGTGATGGGTAACCTATGGGGAACACACAATAATGTAAAACATATGAATAACAAAAATAAATAAATAAAATATTAAAAAAGAAAGAAAGAAAGAAAGAAAATCGCTGTCCGGGCCGGATCCGGGGCTTTGATGCTGCTCTCAGGATCAAAGTCTCCACATTGCAAACACCTTCAAAGCAACCGCGGCGCGGGCTGAGTGGACTGGACATCTACGTCCCATCACACTTTCCTGGGTCTGCCTCTGAGCCCCAGCTTTCAGTGAAGTGGTGCTCTTAATGCCCATAGGGGTCAGGGAGAACATTTCGCAAGCAAAAACACAAAAAGCAAAACGAGGCTATAGATCTTGGTCACACATAACTCTCCCTTTAGTTTCCTGCAGACAAAGATGAAGACAGGCAGTTAGAATACCCAGTGTTGTTGAGGCCACGTGGCTCTGATCGGCTTGCTTTACTGGATATTTACTGTTTTGAAACACTTTTTTTTTTTTTGACAAAGAGTTTTCTAATTAACTAGTAGTGCCGAGAGGAATGGAGTCATGTTTTTTCATTAAGACAAAAATTCAGTGCGTTAAGCTTAGAGTGTGGGAGATAATTGAATGCAGGCAGTGCTGCGGGTGATGTGTGTGTATTTGCTGGAAATTGCTGGCCTTTCCAGGGTGTACTGCATGGAGCTTAATGTAGCATCTGTGAACTACCCCTTATTTCTATGACAGTCTCTAAATGAACGTTACTCAAGTGCATGAGCCACTTACCTCCATCTATTTAATTTAATAAGCATATATTTTTCTCTCTCACTTTGAATTTCTTTCTCAAATTCTATAAAATAAGTAACTTCCATGGTCCTGACTCTTGTTGACACTAACTCATATGTAGATTCTCTAGAAACAGCTTCCATTTATACTTTTTTTTCCTTCTTAAAATTCCAAATTTAATATGTGGTGAAATGTGGCTAAAAGCTAAATATTTGTTAATGAAAAAGAGCCACTTTTATTTTTTCCATCTGTCTGATTTTCTTATTTGAGGCAAGCTTATAAGCATGGATTGAGGGGTCTTTTGTGAAATCCTTTGAATGCTACCAGTCATAGAATAAAGCACATATATGTATTGAAGGCAAGCTTTGAGGAACAATGGACCAGAAGTATTTAGAGAGAACTCTACATTTATTTATTTACTGAGCATTTCCATGAAAAAATTTTAATTGACCTGCCTAGTTTTCACTCAATTTTTTTCTTTCTTTATAATTTGATCTTTTATAATCTTGAAAACCATGTTTTCTACATCAAAACCGCTATTATGTACTATATATAATAACCAAGTAATTATAACTGTGTCCCTAACTATGTACATATGCAAAGTGCATTTTCTTTTTTAGAGTGGTAACAGAAATTGATTGGTAGAGATTTATTTCCATCTTTTATTTTCATATAATTGTAATATATTTTGAGCTTTAAAATAACATAAAAGCAGTTCTATTTAAAAACATAAGCTATTTTAAATTCTGATCCTGAACCACTTTGAGAAATCTCTATTTCTTATTTGGATTATCTAATTTTTACTTAGCAAGATATTTAAGATTTGCATTGCAATGAAGCTGGGGAGTGTTTTAAAATATTTTGTTTGCTGAAGAGGCCTTAGGTACTTTTGGTAAAAATGTATCTTAGGTGTACAAATATCATTTGAAAGGAGAACTAGTGTCTTGTTGTTATTTCAAAACTGTACCTTGGGTATAAATTGTATTTTCTTAAGACCAAACATCATTTTCTCGTATATCCTTTCAATTTGGATTTTCTTTTTTTTTTTCTTTTTATACAAGCTGGGTTACAGGCCAGAGGTGTGGGGCGGTGAGAGGCTTCATCAGAGACAGAGCGGGGAGCAGAGCAGGCAGATCAGAAACACACTGCTGAGGGGAGCAGCGGGCGAGGCAGGAGAGGTCTGCCGCGCCATGTGGGATTCTCCCCGGCTGGGCGTTGAACTCGATTGCTGCTGCCGACAGCTGCGCCACTAAGGAGACCCCTCAATTTGGATTTTCTTAACCTGAATCCTTTTGCATCATTTCTTTATGTTCTTGTTTTATTGCATAGAAACGAGCATATCCTTCTTTTACTATAGAAATCACTATTGGAAATTCCACTACCCCACATCAATTTTCTCACATTTTGCTGCCCTTATGTACCTCAATATAGCAGTAGTCACGGAAACCAATGTAACACAGACCGTTTTCTCTCTGATTTTTAAAATATACTGCTTAGAGGCCATTTACATTTTAAAGTAATTTGTTGTATTGAATAGCTATCATCCTAGGACTGATTTTTTTCAGTATTAAAATTCAGTTCTCTATCTTGTTTATAGATTTTCCTAAATAAAGCTCTTTCCTAACAGATTAGCTGTTTATGTTACCAAAAAAACTTGTAACCTTCTGTTTTTTACCTTTCATTTTTAAAGAAAAATATGAGATACTATAACTGTTGGAAGCTGATGGAGATGTCTGTGGGTGGGAGGAGGCTGCCTCTAAATTTGCTGAGGGATTTTAAGCTGCTGTAATTGCCTGAGGAAAAAAGTGACAGGTTTAGTGCATTAATCAGATTAGAAACATTTTCCAGCAGGATTATGGCTATTTAGCCCAGATTCTTCTTTTACCCCTTATGGGTTTTTAAAAGAGAAAGTAGTTTCATATATACTGCACATAAATTAATATCATGAGGCCATGTAATTAAGCACCATTATTTCTAGAGTGGCTCTGGGGGCATTAAAGTGATAATAATTATCACTCCCAATGTTTCAACAATGTTATGAGTGTTTTAGAGATTGATAATATGGAACAAAAAAGTCTTTATTTTGCCAGAATCTCACAGCTGGAAGACTCATTGCAAAGTTCAGATATAAAATTAGAATAATCCTAATCCACTAAAAAATCAGTAGATAGTATTCTTGGAAATAGGCTAAAATGATAGCATTCATTTTACAGAAAAAATATATTTAGAAGTTGTGAATATCTCTAAGTGTAATTCCTAAGAGTCTCCTCTTTCAGCACTTGTGTGCAGGAGAAGAGTTCTGCCTGAAGTCATCACCTTTCATATTTCCCTTGCACAATTGCAGAACACACGCATTGAAACACTTCGTTATCCACCTGATTTTATTTCTCCTATAAGTAATTTGGCTTTGTTGTCTGGATGCTGGTGATATTTTCCTCTCTTAAGTCCAGTGTTTTTAAGGACATATCATTTGCGACAACATGGGTTGAACTGGAGGAGATTATGTTAAATGAATTAAGCCAGAGGAGAAAGACAAATACCAGATGATTTCACTCACACCTGGAAGATTGAGAAACCAAACAAAGGAACAGATTAAACTAAACTAAACCAGCCCTCAAAATAGAACTGCAGAATTGAGGCTTCAGAGGGGGAGGAAAAGTGGAGGAACAAAGGATGGCGGGGACCCTAATTGTCTCTGGGGAAGGACTCTGGGTTCCTGATGTGGTGTTGGGGGCGGTGTCAGCCTATTGCCCCGAGTCACATACAGTATTGTAAGCCATGAAGAAAAACAATGCAAGGAGCATATCTGTGTTTTACAATTAGAGGATGATTTTCCTGAATAAATGACATTTTTAGAAGTGTACAGGCTCAAATATATTTTGAATTTAGAAAGTTTATTTTACCCACTGTCTGGGCATTAAAGCATTACATTCTGTCCATTTTGTTTTTTTTTTTTAAACTGAGTCACAACAGTGTATGACTGAAAGATGGAGGTTCACACACTCACCACCCAGGTACCCGTTGTGTAGGGTTTTTTTTAAGATTTATTTATTTATGCATATAAGATGGGGTGTAGGCCGGAGGTGTGGGGTGGGGTGAGAGGACTCACCAAAGGCAGAGTGGAGAGCAGAACAGGCATCTACTGAAGTACACTGCTGAAGGGAGCAGCAGGGAGACAGGAGAAATCTGCTGCGCCTTGTGGGAAGCTCCCTGGCCGGGGATCGAACTCCTGCTGCGGTGGCTGCTGATAGCTTCATAGTGCTAGATTTAACTCATTGCACCACCAGGGAGGCCCTCCTTTTAACATTTCATTGACTTGCTAAAAAGAACAGAAGAATTGTCTTGCTTAGCCTAATCATTTTTGCTTATATTCTCACTTGTGTTGTCATCGAATATTTAATCCTCTATACTGAATATCCTTCAAACAGAAAGATAATACAAAAACTTTCATAGACTCAAATTAAGCATGTTTTTTGATATGATAGGTGGTGTGTATCAACTCAGGAATAATGTTGCTAGATAAAATACAGGATCCCTCCATATTGCATGGAAAATAATCACAATAATAATTACATTGTATGACTGAAATTCAAATATAAGTCAGTGTCATGCATTTTTATTTGCTAAAATTTGACATCTTTAATCCAGAAAATATATAAAGCTTCTCAAATCAATAATGGAAGCGATAACAATCTATTGCTTATGCAGTTCAAGTTGTTTACTTCCTCCTCATTATCAAGTGAGATTCCTTTGACATTATATGAATTTACACTCTTATCAGCCATTTTACTACCTGACTTTAGATAGCTCTTAATGCTAACCTGCTAAGATTTTGAGATGACTTGATGATTTCTCCAGGGAGAGATATCTAGAGATGCTGGGCATTTTCTTTGATCCATTAAATGAAGAGTTTTATTGCCAAACATGTGTTTCTTACAACTTTTGACTAGAACTACCCCAAGCATTATTATGTTAACTTAAAAAGACTGCCCGTTATACTTATTTGCCCTTTACGTGAATTAGATCTATTTCTGGTTTCTTATCTCTAGTAATTATGGCAGTAATCTGAGATTCCAAAACAGATAGAATACCCTAGCATACAGGCTTTGAAGATGATAGATGATGGATGTAGCTAGAAATACCCTGACCTTTTTAGGAGAATGTTTTCTAGATATGCTCAAAGATCATTCCAAGTTATTTAGAGCTCATCTCTCCTTTAGTCTACTGTATCAGAGCCACAAGTGAAAGCACTTTAAGAAGATTGTTGTTTTCTTTGAACTCCAGATCCAAATCTGTTTATTGGTTAATTGTAAGGAGTTCAGAAGTCAAGGTGCAGAAAGGTTGTAAATTCCTAAGAAACAATTTTGGATGAATCCGAGCTAAGAACTGGAGAATTTTAGCTACAATGACAACTGACTAAATTTATTTGTTCATTCTTCCATTCATTCTTCATTTTTGCACCAGATACTGATAGGTGACTAATATGTGTTTGTAATTGTTCTAGGAACAGAACTGGTGATGGTGGCTAAGACTTGTGTGATTATTGTCAATTTGCCACATTGTGAAGGATGCAAAAATATTCACTTCCTGAAGACATGCACAATAAAGGTAAAATTCAGGGTTTATTGTCATGTTATCCACTAATCGAAAAAATTTTCTAGAAATAGTCAACCACATAGCGTTTAAACATATAGTTTAATATAGAGTTAAAGTTTCAGCACAACTGAATTGAATAATTTTTTCAAAGTTATTTTCCTTTATTTATCTCCATCATTATTTATCAAGTTGATATGCATACAGCCAAAGGGGTTTATTGACAAATGCTGAGTATATGAAAATATACAGGATAAATGATGTGGCTTGATCATTACTTCAACAAGTTTTATCAATCACCCCTCTTGTGCAGTAGGCAATAGGGATATAACATTGAACCAAAGCCCTTGCCTTCATCAAGTTCAAAATATAGAGAGATAATCAGATAATATGCTAATGAATACATATTTATCTGGTGCTGAAAGTTCTGTGAGGCAAAGAAAGCAGGTCTTGAAGATTGCCAATAGTGAGAGAAGTAGCCTGTTGATTCCGACAAAGCATTTACATTGAGGTTCAGAAAATATAGTGCCTTGCCTGTTCCCAACCTCTCTATCTTCAGGATTTAATTTAAATGCCTTTTCTTTAGAGGTTTTCTTGCTTCTACCATCTCATTCCCCATACCAGATCAATATTATTTCCACGACATTCTCTCTTTCTTTGCAACATTTATCTTATTTCCAGTTATTTTCCTCTCCATCTTCTTTAACTACATTGTAAGCCATGTGCAGGAAAAATCAATTGTTGTAGGGTGATTCCTCATTATATCACAAGGACATGTTAATTAATTGCTCAGCACACAGTTGTCCAGCAATGAAAATTTGTTGATGACTGAGTGAGTTGGTCGATTAATATTTAATCATTAATAATTCAGATAGTGGAGGATTTCAGTATAAAGTATAAGCAATAACATAAATTTTAACATTTTAACAATTTTGATATTATTATGAAATAGCAAGGGTATCTTACACTCTACTACTAAGTAGTAGATATATTCATTGCCTAATATTTGCCAGCGGAACTAGAAATCTGGGTGTAAACAATATGACACAAGGTTTAGCTGAGTGGAACTGGGGTCCAAACCAGGCCATTAGGCCTGAATATTTCCATTTTTTTCCATCTGCTCTTTTCCACGTTGGCTTCCTTCCCAGGCAGCCCTTCTGCTTCCACGAACACCCTGGCAGCTCAAGTGTCATTGCTATAGTTTAGGATTTTAGGGACTCTCATAAAATTTCTAGAAATCATCCTTACTGAAACAGCTTGGGCTATGTGTTCATCCCTTTGCTAATCACTGCAGAGACTACATGATACTAGTTACTTCAGGGATGCAGCTCCTCCCTGGAGTGGGGTGCACGGCCCCCAACACTACACTGACTGAGGACTGGTGGATGATGATTCCTGGTAGAATTCTGGTATAAAGTAACCCAAAGTATGGAGAGTATGTAAATGCAAAAACAGGAAATTGTCTACTAAAATTCTAGATAAATAGGATTAGAGGGAGACCACAGAGAGGAGATAGCCTATGTTAATGCTCTTGAAACCAGCAAATATGCAAAGTACTAAAGAATGAATGAAGGCCAGTGGAATTAATGAAGAGAGAGATAACATAACTGGTAAAGGGTAACCTGGATAATTAAGTAGGAAAAATAGTGTAAAGATTTGTAGCTCAAGTGATTCTTAGGAAGCAATTGAAAGATTTTCATGTTTGAGTTCATCATAGGGTGGGTATTTTGATTAATGTATTTAATTATATTATGTGACTATATTTAGAAAGCATATGTGTTAACTTTTGGAAATAAATCAGTTTCATCTTTAGAAAATAATTGACAGAAAAGTGGTATTCCTATTAATAGTATTTCTAAATTACTATGCAATCAATTTTAAACATAGTGATCAATGCAATGTTCTTGCTATATAAATGGAGATAATGAAATGTGATTATATGTTTGCAACATGATTGTATTCATTTTCTCCCAGATTTCTAAGAAAAGTAAATTCTAAATGTATCCTTAAATTAAGAGAAATAATGGTTTTACCAGATCCTTTATATGAATAACTTGTACGCATATATGATGTCCTGTCTAGAAGTTTCTTTTGATGTTGGGGATTATATTATTTCTAAACCATTCAGGATACAGCTAGCAATAACTTAGGTGAGACAGCAGGGAAAAAAATCGCTAAGAACCAAAGGAAGACTTTACTTAAAAAATAATGAAGATGCTGAATTTCCTTTTTATGAGGAAATTCACAGTATAAGAACAATAAAAATACTTCAGTTGATTTATTTAAATGTGTTGAAGGCTGAAACTTGGGGCTTCCTTTGTTTAATTATTCAACAGACAATCCCATGCAGTAGTTGCAATATTTGCTTCTTTGCAAGTTTTCTTAAGAAGGTTAATTATTCAAGGTTTAATATAGATAATGAATGATAAAATGATCTAATTAAAATAATATTAGCTTGCTCAGTAAAATTGCTCATTTTCTTTAATAATCTAATTTATAATTCAAGTGAAAATTTACAGATGACTCAATGGGTAGTTGGAACTTGTAAATAACAGATGTCGCACGGCATCCTGACACATCGTTAGCATAAAATTATGAGAATTAAAGTATTTTCACCTTGGTATGTAAACAAATTTTGTTGTGAGTAAAGAATTTTATCTAATAATTCAAATTTAGGATGATAAGTTATTATATTATCTTTACATATATTGCTTAGTCAATATCTATTACACAACATGCCTTTTAAGTGGTACATAATCAAATAGTTACGGTGATGAGTTTAATATATTAAAGTCAATATTTGTCAATTTTCTGACTTTAAGAATCTGTAAGATATATTTGGCCTATCCTCTGAGGTACTCATTCATAGTTTTCATCTAATATTTCTAGGTCTCTTCTTTCTGTGTAGATGTAATACTGCATCTTTCTGATCCCTTGGGCTTTGGTGAAGATGTGGCTAATTCAGGCCATATGTTGCAAACTGACCATTGTATTTGTCACACAACCTGGGGGAAACCCCTTGAATGTCCCCTTTGAGTTCTGGTCAGCTGTCTATAACATTCAAGATGGTGGCTACTGCTTCAGCGTGAGTGAGGAGTAACAACAATCAACAAAACTCCCTACTGACATGTAGTGAAGATATTGTGTGAATGAGAATGAGAACTAGACTAGCCTCTTTATACAGAGCAAGAATTAGTACAGAATAAAGGGGACCGCCATGAATAAAACCTGAAACATACCTTTGACTTGGGGTTGGATGGAAGGTGGTAAGAGTAGTGTTATCAGAATGTGAGGGGAAGGTGATTCAAACTCATTTGTAAGCAAGTAGTAAATAGAGGTGTTCATGCACTGAGGGACTTAGTGACTCAAAAAGAAAACTTTCTCAATTTTAAGCAGCAAGCAGGAAAATTACAAATGACTGTTTTGGGCAACAAAGTCCACCCAAAGAGGACATCTTTCCCCTCTCCTACCTGACAGCCAGACAAAGAAGCTAAATATCCACAGAAGTTCATTCTCTTTCCACATACCAGACTGACTAGTGTGATCTGTGGGAGAAATTCCTTTTTCTGAAGTAAATCAGGAAGTGGGTTTTGCTGTATTGTGCTGGGCGCCGTCCTCAAGTGGATTGTCCTCCTCAGCCTGGCTGCCTCTCTATTCATGTTCCAGCTTGGGAAAGGGGAAAAAGAATCATCCAAAGCGACTACTTTCTTGTTAAACACATAAACTGAAGGCTGCATATAACTTTCTAATCATGTTTCTTGGGCAGAAATCAAGTTCAGCCTTATTTCTGGGAGTACTAGGAAAACAGATCCTAACTAAGTAGGAAAGAAGGAAAGGATGAATAATGTGTATGTGTGTGTGTGTGTGTGTGTGTGTGTGTGTGTGTGTGTGTTTGTGTCTTGTGGGTGGGAGGGAATAGACTGAAAATCTCCAGTGATTTTTTTTTTTTTGCAAGGACTTTTTGAAAAAAATGAAGCTTTCAAAGAGATGAAACAACTTACTTATATATTTTTAAAAATATATATACACTAAAATTACTAGTTTTAAAGTATTAGTAGATTATTGGGCAAATAGAATCATAGACTCTTATGGGCAGACATTATAATTTACCTGCGGAGTTGAAAGAAAAGCTATGGACTTCTAGTTTTAGGTATCTAATCGAAAGAAAATTTTTCAGAAGATGTTCTAAAGAATAATAAAGTGACTCAAAATAGATACTTCAAGAAGAGAGAACATGAAAGGAGGAAAGGAAGCGTCTGATGATACCTTATATACAGGTGATGATGATAGTGTGCTTAGAATTCTGTACTATCAAGGTCAAACAAAATTTGTTTATATGGAGTATTCATATAGGAAAGGATAAATCAAGAATAAACTACTGCAAATCATTTTAGAAAAACTGAAATTGACAAGTGAACGAGAGCAAAGGCTAATGGATTTTTTTAAGGTTAAAAGCTCTTACGTAAGGTAAAAGATTATCTTGTGTAATGAGAAAAGACAATTTGCTTGAAAGATACATTCCTCATAAAACTGTAAGCAACAAACCACTTAGCATTCCAAACATAAATTCCAGTATATTAGAAGTGCAAGGAGAACTTGATAAAAATAGAGTTATACTCAGAGAATGTAATATTTCTTTTTCAGAATTGGAAGGGTCTAGTAGAAATAAATAAATGAGTGCATACAGGAATTAAGTATTGTAATAAACTGCTCTCAGACATAAATGTCTCATTTTACATTTTATGAATATTGGCTGTATTTATTTTATGGATATCTGAGAAGCATTTATAGAATTGATTATGTATTTTGCTATAAGGGATATCTTAAAGCTATTTTTAAGTACATATTTCAAAGGTGGCACCCATTGTCATAAATTCAGTAAATTTGGAAATAAATTCTAAAAATACAATACAAAATTTCTATATAATATAAAATGTTGTTGGAACAGCTACCTGCAAAACTTACCATACATTATTCATAATGGGACATCATAGATAGAACTATATTTGTAGATATATATCAAAATTTTAAACAAAGCATTACCAAGTAAACTAGATGTCAAAATAATTACAATCTGAAAAAAAATATAGCATAAAGTCATTTTAGAAAAATCACCAAATTAAGGTAAGTTAATTTGCTTTTTTGGAAATCCATTTGCTGGTAAATTACACTAAAATACCAGAATAATTATCAATTTATAGTAGAGTATTAAATACATTCATTACTATTTTTTGTATTGAAAATGATTGATCCCAATTAAATACACACACACAAAAAGGACACTCATTGTTAAATAATAGTTTAAGTGTAATAGTGATGCTGTCAGCTTTCATAACTAAAGTATTGAATCCTTTTTTTTAAAGATTTATTTATTTTTGCATACGAGATGGAGTGCAGGCCAAATCTGTGGGGTGGTGAGAGGATTCACTAGAGACAGAGTGGGGAGCAGGACAGGTAGATCTACTTAAGTACACTGCTGAGGAGAGCAGCAGGTGAGACAGGAGAGGTCTGCTGAGCCATGTGGGAAGCTCCCTGACCAGGGATCGAACTTGTGTTGCAGCGACTCTGCATAGCTTCACAGTGCTGAGATTTAACCTGTTGCTTCTCCAGGGTGGCCCCAAACATATTGAATCTTATTGAGAATTTTTTAAAAAAGTAATCTATAGTTAAGAGGGGAAGATTTAATATATGTGAAATATCTATTAATCTTGTATAAAATTAGTAATAGTAAATTTATTTGGTGCTATTCTACTTAGCAATTGATTTTAAATGTAGCAAAACAAAACAGAAAGTCAGAGTAAAACAAACCAGTAACAAACTCTAGAAATCTGACTATAAAATTGAGGCCCAATGGACTGTGGGAGAGCGCTCTGGTTGTCTTGGTGGTGAACGTCATAGTAACTTACAGCTGAAGCGGTAGATCCAACACCTATGAACCATATGTGATACTGGAAACTAATGTTACGTCAATTAATACAAATTTTAAAAATAAATCATCATATCAAATTTCTTAGAAGACATATATTTCAAATTTATGACAATATATGTTGGAAAATTGTCAATAAATATTTAGAAGAAAGTATGTTATGATAAGGATTTGCCTTACCAGATATTACATTTAGACCAATGAGAACAATGGTAATACTGACCAAAGGTATAAGGACAGAAAGACAATAGAGATTAAAGTAAATTATTCGTGGTAGGGTAAAGCAGTTTATATTTTATTACTATTTATTGTTTCTTCTTCCTGTGTGTTGAAGTCAACATGGGCAGTGGGATATCAACAGTCTGAATTAAACGCTGTTTATCAAGGTTGTCAAGAAAAAAAGAGCACAGAAAATTAGACCAGATTATAAGGCTGAAAATTTTTATAATTTACAAATAGAATGTATTTTAAGTACATTCTGGAATGTATCTTAAGTACATTTAAGATCCAAGTTGTGTCCATAAATATAGTCACTATTACTAGAATGTTTACAAAACATAAAGTGTCAAAAACTTATCAAAAAATTCGTTGTATTACATAAGTAATGAGAACATATGTATAGTTGTGGAAGGATTTTGATTATGTTGGTTGCTTTGATGGAGAGAGGAAGCAGTTAAACTAAAACGGTAACAGTAACAACAAAATTAAGGCATTATTTGCAGGAGTGAAGGATAGCCGAAGAACAGGGTCCTCCAAAAGGCAGGTAAGAACCAACACTCGAGAGTTTATTTCGTTATCCCCAGCAGTTTGGACAGAACTTATGAGTGTAATTTGCTTCTCACTTAAGCATCATTTCCAAATAGGCAGTAGGCGATCAACAGAAATTAAACAGAATACTCTGCTTAGATTCTCTTTACCTAAGACTTTCTCAGCGGCGCATGAAACAAACCCCACTTAGGCCAGCGAAACTCACCGACAGCGTGTAGTGAAGCCTCACAACCACACGCAGTCACGCGCTAAGCAGAGGGTACAGTTTGTTGAACCAAGCAAACTGTTCCTGTCATCCCAGCGTAACTCACAGCATAGAACGACGGGAATCAAACACTCGCAGTGGTCTGGCAGGAGGAGCTCAGGGTCACAGGAGCATAGATCGGGGGGGCACCTTCCCCCTTTCTATGGATCAGTGAGGTTTTCCCAGAAAGAGTGGATCAAATCTGAGGCCTGAATGATAACTACTGTCTGGTTATCAAATATGACCCCACAAATATGAGTAATTGCTGTCCCTGAGGTGTTACTCTTCATTCTAGAATGAGAAACGCATTGAATTCAGCCCATGTCATTAACAACACAAAAGAAGAGGGTAAGTTAATGTAAAGCCAAGATAATCACTGCTCAAAAGGACTACAATTTAGAGTCAGATATAAAAAAATTGGAAACCCTTTGCTTGTTATAAAAATAAAGTGTGTATTTGAAAAACAAGAGAACACAAAAAATCATAATATAAATTTATTTGCTGAGATGAAAGCTATACAAATAGGAAGAATTTCTAATATGAAGTAGAGATAAAAAAAAGTGTTATTTATTCATGATAAAAATTACAATAAGGACATTAAAATATTTTCACATATATTAATTAATTATGTGAAAATCCTTTGGGGTCTATTATGCTAGAAAGATTAACTTGAATTAGCAGAATTTAAATCTACCAAAAGCATTAAAGAGATGAATTACTATTATAGAAAAATAAGTTAATTGCAGTGAGTTCAAACTCGGAGTTCTTCTTCCTTAAGCAGAAGTATATGACATAAAAGAAAAGAGTGAAAAAAAATTATAAGTGCAAAACACAATAACAGATCCAGGAAGAGAGGCCAGACAGGGAGACCTGAAAACAATCTCACATTTGTAGAACAAACATCTGAATTTGGAGATGAAAGGATTTGTTAATATCAGAGGAAATATCCTAAAGCTCTATAGCACATCTCGTGAATTTCTGAAATCCAGGATTAAGGGGGAAACCCTGCAAGCATCTAAGTAGCAACAACACACACAGGCGGCAGTGCCAGCATATAGCTCCAATGTGGGAGGTACATTAATGGCGGCTTGGCCTCTCAGTGATGAGTGACACAAAGAAACGGACCAATTCACCACATTCCCAAGTTAATGAAGGCTGATATCACAGGACTGTAAGCAGCAGAGCTGCACTCAAGCACACCCCTTCTGGGCTGTCAGGGTCTCACATATTTCAACAAGTTCTAGAAGCATCCACAGGTCTTCCTTCAGACAATTGGTCATAGTTCGAGGCCAGTCTGTGTTCATAGAAACCAGAGAAGAGGGAGTGACCTGCTGACCTTCGGTGTCCTTGCCAGGGATTATAGTGAACAAAACATGGTCCAATGGAGCAACTCACCCCCAGAGGACGCAGTCCTTGGCCCACTCACTTTAGGAACAAGCACACACCCCATAGGCTCGGGTCGTTCCAATATGGAATTTTGTTAAACTTGCTATGATCTGACTTAGTCAATTTGACGGGCAGTGGGAGACCACGACCCTCCCTCCTCCTTCGAGAAATAGGTCCACATTTTGTAGCAGTCCTAAAACTGGCACCCGGCGGTGGTCTTGCATCAGAACACGAAATCTGTCGCTTGTGCACAGTCGGTGAGGGGGATATGTTTTCACATCCCGGAGGTGGGTGGATTCAGGGAGCATGTTAGGCAAATGAGAGCCCGGGCTTCATCCGCAGGTGGTCTCAGCCTCATTCACACCTGAGCGCCCCAGGTAGTGGTCCAGTCTGCTCGGCCCGCAATCCTGTAAAAATTCAAAAGATCAATGTTCAGAAGGTTTCCATTGAACTGGATGCTCTTAAGAGTAAACACTGAAGCTTGATGGGCCAAAAGAAATTCTGCCTCAATACTGCAGATTAGAAATTCTGCTTGATTCCCACCTGCTCCATTTCTGACTCTAGGGTAGAGCAATTCCTGTCTGAGATTTCAGCCGGAGGACCTGTCCATGATTTTGAACTTGCTACCCCCAGAAATGTGTTCCTTAAAATAAGTAAGTCTGCTAATAAAGAGACTGATTTGTTCGGTTCCTCTGGTAAACTCTGTTACAAGTAGATCTGTTACAAAGCAGACAACTCAGGTGCCTTTATTATTCCTTCCTGCACTCTTTATTGCATGATACAAGGCCTGATACAGAGTATGTATTCAGGTGACAATGTTCTTGAAGAGTACTGGGCTGCTTTTCCAAGATGGAAGGATTTATGATGTTAGTGATACAAAAAGTCTTAAAGTTATGCATTATGAACTCCTGGGCTTGGAAAAATTCTTCATATCCATCAAGTCCCAATATTATGTCCAGCAGTTAGTGTGTTCCTAATATTTCTAAATGCTACATTTATTACCTAGTAGATTAGTAAACAAATGGAGATCAGTTGCTCTCATTTATTTTTCCCAGTAGAACACAGCACATCTAAGGAAGAGTGAAAGCACTTCTGAAAACTTGGGACAGGATCAAAATTATACAATTATTGGTATAAAGAACAAGGAGAAATATTATTTGTGGACAACCTTAATGAGCATCTTCATAGTATGTTTTCACAAATAATGTAAGTAATACAATTTGTACAACATAAAATAAAAATGATTTAGCTAGAGTGAAATAAGCTTTCCTTTATATTATCTGATTATTTAATATTAAATGAAATAGTGTGCAATTTTCAAGTGAAACTTTTTATATGGTAAATAACACATCTGTTGCAAATGTAGATTGATATCACCTTTTCTCATTTAGAATATGATTTTGAAATAAGCATAGGAAATGTTAAGTCATTTAAATAAAAAAGTAATTTAAATGACTTTTTTGTTTAAAAGATTTATTTATTTATGCATACAAGGTGAGGTACAGGCCAGAGGTGCGGGGCAGTGAGAGGGTTCACCAGAGACAGAGTGGGGAGCAGAACAGGCAGATCGACAGAAATACACTGCTGAGGGGAGCAGCGGGTGAGGCAGGAGATTAAATGAATTTTTATATTGTACATGGTACATTTTCTACATTGCTCAAGAATGATATGATCTAGTAATAACGTCATTCCTGTTTAAAGTTTCTTTCTTTTACTAGTCTTCTTATTTTTTCTTTGATCTGAGACAATTCTATTCCAACAATTATTTTCTAATTTACCCACATTTATTGCTGTATCAAAATCAGGTCTTAGTAACTTATGTCTCCAAGCTTATCTCACTTTTCAACCATTGACAACTGAATCATTGTTAATGCACTGTAGAGTTTCCAAATAGAAACCTGGTCCAGTATTGAATTAATTATTATTTTATTAAGATGATTATTTCCAAATCATCAATGTTTTATTTATTTGCTAAAGGATAAAAAATAATACATGATATTAATTTTAATATTTAATACTACATTGTGCTTCTGATTAAAAATATATAAATTGATTTATGGTTTTGATATTTTTGTAAAAATGTGTAGCAAAATAAGCATGTTTTCTTATGTAGTAACTCAAATTTCTTATAAATTTATAACAGATCTTTATCTAAAATTTCTGAGATAGTAATTCTAGAAGGTAAGCTTATGGTCATTTACTTCAATTCCCATGTTCTTATTTTCTCATAATTCTACCCTTAGCAATAATAGCAGAAGAATTTTGTTTATAAAAGTAAATTTCATCAAAAATATTTTGTTCTGGCCTCCCCGGTGGCGCAGCGGTTAAGCGCTGCGCTGTGGAGCTGTCAGCAGTGGCGACGTGAATTCTACGCCCGGCCGGGGAGAATCCCACATGGTGCGGCAGACCTCTCCTGCCTTGCCCGCTGCTCCCCTCAGCAGTGTATTTCTGATCTGCCTCTTCTGCTCCCCACTCTGTCTCTGGTGAACCCTCTCGCCGCCCCACGCCTCTGGCCTGTACCCCAGCTTGTATGTATATTAAAAAAAAAAAAAAAAAAGAATCCCACATGGTGCGGCAGACCTCTCCTGCCTCGCTCGCTGCTCCCCTCAGCAGTGTGTTTCTGATCTGCCTGTTCTGCTACCTGCTCCGTCTCTGGTGAACCCTCTAGCCGCCCCATGCCTCTGGCCTGTACCCCAGTCTGTATGTATAAATAAAAAATAAATCTTTAAAAAATATATTTTGTTCTATAGACATTTTATTCTAATTTTAAAAAATGTATCAAAAGAGACTTCACTTTCAAAGTCAGTAGCTTAGAAATGGCAAATCTTTCTTTGTGAACATGCAATAGGTTTTATTGTGATAAGAAAATATGAAGTCATGATTTTCTATTTGGAAATTACAAACTGGATTGTATTTTGCATAATATGGGGTACTTGATTAAGCCATATACCCTTATTGAAATTTACGCCTTATGCGGCTGCTCTATTTTGAAAGGAAACAGCTGTTTCCCTAATGTTCCTGTGGTTTTATGAACACAATGTCTCCTTTATGAGACAAAGTGGATTCAAATGAGCTCTCTCAACTCCCTCCAGAAACAAATTTCTCAAATGTTTTCTAACTCACTATTGCTTGATAAATGTTATATTGCAGATTATTCTAGGTGTTATGCCTAGGGCTCCTTAAGTGCTGCCATTTGCTTGTTTATTCGCTTCTCGGGCTAGGGAATTGCTTTATGAACTCCAAGTCATAAAGGGGAGCGGCAGAGTGGGAAGAAAGACATTTGGTATAATACTTCGTTGACTGAAAAGGAAATTGGATTTTACCTATTGCAAAGGAGGTCACAAATTTTATTGTTAAATGGTCTAAAGTATACTTATTTAATAAGATGTGGACGTAAAATGGAAGAGTTCTTTAATCCTAGGCCCCCAGCAAATGCGCAATAACATATTTTTCATAGAATTTCCACATTTGGTAGCCTGAAAGTTTGATTATAACTTTGATGGATTGTTTTCCATATTTGTTTTCAACCTTGCTATATGGATAAAGTACACTTGTTTAAACACAGGAATCCTTATGTGGGAAGTAGTTATTTATACTTGACATAAATTTCTGAAAGTGATTTATAAGGCAGCTAAAATATATTAAGTCAATGTTGAAAGGAGAATGTCGTTAAATATATGTGCACAGTGCTTATGCTGGCAAGAATTCCAATTTAGTCTTTGTCTGAATTGCTTTAAGAAGCATTATCTATGCTTTAGAGAAGCTGCATAGAAAGTAGAGAACTGACAATGAATTAAATTTTGAATTATGTAATATGCTAGGTTCCATGTATTTCAAACCCACATTCTAAAATATTGTGGAGAAATATTATCTGGAAATCAAAACTGCGTCTTTTAAAAGTTATAGATGTTTAGGATAGTTATAGATGTTTAATTGTATGTGGATTATTTATGTGTTACATTATACGCATAGTATAATCCTCTTTAGAAATTACTTCATTTAATAAGGCTAGATTGAAAACTATAGGAGAAAAAGGTTGCAGTCTTACCTTCATGTAGTAAACATACTGTTAATGGAATTTCTAATACACAAACTAATGATTATGCTCAGAGATGAATCCTAATGTAGGAAAAGCTTTTGGCCAAATTCTCCAATTTAGAATTGCTTAGTATAAACGCTTAGAGAATCTACAGATTTATAAGGCATAGTTCCTGGGAAAATTTTACACTAACTGTATAATGATCTGGATATAAAATAGAATTATTTCATAACTTCAAGTACTTCCTCTGATTAGATGCTTGCTATCCTCATTCAGAGACCTCATCTTTCATTACCAGAAACCAACATGTTTGCTGGATGCAGAAAATATCTGGGGAGTTTTGTAGGTTCTCCTGAATTTCTCTGTATTTCTCCTGAGCTTCTTGAATGTTTGTATCCCAGAATTATTTGTAAGATGTGTTACTGGGTAAGGTCTTTGATTTCTGTGTCTCTACTCATCACATCCCATCCTTTATGGTACTTCAAAAGTAACCCTGTTGTTGGACCTGTTCTCGCCTATGGCAGGAGCAGAGGGTAGCTGGCAATGCCTTCAGCTCTGCCTTGCTCTACAGAACTACCCTTGAGATGGGAGGAGGTAAGAGGTAGGAGGTTGAGAGCCACTTTACCTGGAGACAGCTGGGTGGAAATGCATTCTGGAGCCATTGTAAAGTTGCCCACTCAAACTACTTCATACTTGGTCTTTCAGATTCTTCTTTCTCTCTCTCTGCTCTCAGATTAAATGATCTTTCTTCACCTTGTCTGTTCCCCTTCTTTCTTTAGTCCAGTATCTATTACATGTTTCTTTCTATAAGGATTGTTCATATTTTAAAGCTGATTCAGGAGTAGGTGGTAATTATTTGGCAATTGATAGTAGGTAATTGTCAGTATTGCTGACTGTTAATTCATTTGCCTTTTCATTATTAAAGTTATCACCACTGTGGCCTGGGTTCTATCCCCAGTCAGGGAGCTAATCCACATGGCGCAGCAGACCTCTCCTCTCTCGCCGCTGATCCTCTCAGCTGTGTATGTTCTGCTCCTCATTCTATCTCTGGTGAATCCTCTCACCACCACTGCCACCACTCCCCACCCCAAACCCCACACCTCTGGCCTACACCCCAGTTCTTCTATGCAAAAAAAAGCACAAAAAAAGAAGATTGAATATAAAAAAGAAAGTTTATAGTTATTATGCAACTTACCTCAGTGGTAGTCTTTCATTATCTACATTCAGTGACTGGTTTTTTAAATATGTTGTGTTGCTTTTTTTTTTCAAGCTCTGTGTTTTTAACACATGTGAACATGTTTAAGTTGAAAGCATATTTCAGTTTGAATTTACAGAGGAAGAAGTTCTCCATCTCACTTGCAATTAAGCTGATCATGGATTTGGTCTTGTCAATTTAATTAGCTGAACTACTATATATCACTTCCAGATGCTTCACTGGAAAGAGAGTACTCTTAAGATTGCAGAACCACACAAAGAAACCCAGAGCGCAATCCCAGAGAGCATGCCCTCCATCTGAACTACCTGAGTGAGAGACAAGCCAATAAGCAAACAAAAGTCTTTGTCTGAGATTTCAGGGGTGTGTGGTCAAAGCATTTAAACTACAGCTCATATGTGGACTTTTACAGCCTTTGAGAAAGGGCAACAGTTATGACAATAGAGGTAGACATTCTCTTTCTTCCTGCACTGCTGCAATCTACCAAACAACACAGAGATGGACATGTGTTTATTAGTCATACTGATCATGATACAATGGGAACAAAATGAATCTGTGTTAACTGTTTAATGTTTTACTATATAGGTGGAATATTTTGCAATGAGTAAAGACTAAAATAATGAATTTGATGATCTCTCACAGCTAAACAGGAAAAAAATTCATAATATTTTAGCAACTGAGAAAATTAAGACAGGGAAACATACAACATCCAAAGAAAGCCTATCCTATATTTGTAGCTGTTGCTATAACGTGTGTAATCTCTACTTTTCTTCTAATTTTCTTCGGCTAGACATTAATGCATATATCACTTTAAATATTTTTTCTACTCTTAAGATGCTTAGCCCAGGGCTTGCATATAAGAAAATTCTCATTAACCTTTGCTAAAAGGGACTTCTAAACATTTTCTTTAAACCTGGATGATTTAAATGTTATATGACAATCAGACAAGAAATTCTAGATTGTATGAGAAAACCAGGATTTGAGCAGGGCATATAGAATTATAGACACATAGTTCTTCGAATTATATTGTATCATCATATGTCACCGAGGATATCCCCAATTGCTGTAAATCTTATATTTTTAGGTGCCAAAGCTAAACAAAAATAAAACACTTTTTAAAGAACATTCTTCTGCTCAAACATTCTTTTTAGCAGCATTTTATCACCATAGTAAATATATACTTATTCAGAAAACATCAATAAAATCGAAATAAATTAAATTAGCAACTTGTGTTTTATCATACACAGTCAAACAATATTTACAAATGCTCAAAGCATTTTTCTTCCTTGGTTGCAACCAATTTTGTTTAGTTTTGCCAAATGGGAGCACAAAGCACATCAAAATGCATCGGTGTCACTGAGAGCTTCTGCCAGGCCAAAGGAGATTTGACAAAACCATACTGAGAAGATCTAGTACAATGATTTCCTTCTTTGAATGGATGTTAATTTTCCTCAACATCCCTTAAAATCTTGAGAGAAAGTAAGTTCTTTTTTAGGAAGAAGGATATTGCATTTTAGGATAATTTATGTGTGTGGAATTGTTTCCATGAAAAGAGAAAAATTACGTTACAAATCTGTTATCTTTAATTTACAAAGACAATGGAATTCTTCCATAATAGATCTTAGATTTTTCATCTCTGTTGTGTTTTTTGCTTTGAAACCTTGATTTATACTCACTGCATCAATTGTTCTTTATTAGACTACAATGTTTTATGAATGCTGTAAATTCATTGTATCAATGTTTCAACTTAAGAACTATAATTAATACGACCCTTTGAATTCCCTGTGGGCAAGGGTATTCCTGGATGCACAAATGAAATACTGTGACTAGTTTTATAATTGAGAAGCAAATTTCCTAACAACGAAATGCTCAGGAACTCTGAATAGACTAACAATTAGTTGGCAAAAACTGTGATTTTTAATATAGCTGCAGAGAGGATGAAAATTCTGTTACAATGATTGTTGAATCTAACACATGATTCAAGTTGCATTTAGATTTACTTCAAGTGAATGCAAGAATATTCAAGGAAGAATCATCTTTAAAAACTCGTACTTCATAGTAATATGGAAAAATTAATAAAATGTATCTCAGTTGAATGATACACCATTGAAAATGAAAAGCAAGAAATGAAGGGAATATATCAACTTTGCAAGTTATTTTTTAGTGTGTCAGTGATTTCTGGGTGCTACCAGACCCATTGAAACTTGAAAATTTCAAAATTTCTGTTCATATACTTCAAACATTCAGAAAATCAAGGGCTTTCTGAAGAATAAATGGGATTTCAATAAATGCAGGAAGGAAGGTCATCCAAAATGAACTTCATAAGAATATAGCTTCCAATTAAATTAATTTTCATCCATCAACAAGAGCAAGAATTGTTTTTTTTCTGGAGAGCTTTGTGATGCCTTTATTTTGGTGATGGTGGTTAGGTGATTATTTCTTCCTCTAAATTTCTTCTTAATTTTCCTATGTTTAATTTGAAAATTTCATAGACACACCAAATATTTGGAACAATGAAATAAAAGATTAGCTCAAGTGGTAAAACAAACTACACATTAGCAGCACTACATTAGAAAAATCACAATGCCAGAAGTTTGCTGGTCTGTTACTGAAGTTCTATAGGCCAGAAATTGTTTATTATAATGATTCATTCTTTTTTAGTTGGCAGAGGCATCTTCCTCAATTTGGGAAGTGATTCTGTCTTGGAAGCTATAGTTCATAGAATGTGCCTTCAGCTTGTATCATTTTTTTTAAAGATTGATTTATTTATGCATACAAGAACTGGGGTGTAGGCTAGAGGTGTGGGGGTGAGACGATTCACTAGAGACAGAGTGGGGAGCAGAACAGGCGGATCTGCTGAAATACACTGCTGAGGGGAGCAGCGGGTGAGGCAGGAGCGGTCTGCTCCGCCATGTGGGAAGCTCCCTTGCCACAATCAAACTCATGCTGCAGTGACTACGGATAGCTTCATAGAGCTGTATCTTTAACTACTGTGCCACCAGGGAGGACCCAACTTATGATGTTTTTAATCAAAGGCAAATGGAGCATCCTAAAGAGAAAAGCATACCCCAGGGAGACTAATTGTTTTTCGTGAGAACATTCTAAGAAAAAATCACAAAGTTCAATGTACCATTTACTGTAACTTCAACTCTAGCCTGTTTCTCAAGGCATTTTTTGATCCTCAAAAAAAAGAAAAATCCTGCACTAATAATGAGGATGCAATTAACATGTAACCCCCATAGATAATACCAACATTGAATAAAATGAATTAATTGGAAAAAAGAAAAAAAGACAGGAAATAACAGACACACACTTAGCAAAGTACTACATAATGGAACAGAAGAAAAACTGGAACAGATATCATATTTGGGAGACAATGACAAAGAAATTATTAAAACGAGGCACCCAAATAGAATCTCAGGAAGGTGTTCTCTAAGAACGAGGCTAAAATTCCATGTCTTTTATAGGGAAAACCTCGAAGTTCATGTCCATTGCTGTTGGACATCTTTTCCTCTTCCTTCCCTTCCCTTGCACCCTGTGGATTCATTCAGAGAGCACCACTTCAATTTTTTCTTTGACTTATTTCCTGAGCTTGCAGGGGCAATATTGAAAGTATGGGCTAGAGACACCACATAATTGGAGTTCTGAAGTGGGGATTTCCACCTGTTCAAGTGAAATACAACTCAACTGGCAGCTGCTGCTGCACTCCCCCTAGTGGCCGCTGCTGAGCCTCTCTGGGAACCTGTGCTGTTAATGTCTTGGCGTGAGCCAGCGTCTTCCAAGGTATCCTGAGATATTGAAGGTTGACATATGATTATTTCATGCAAACTTCACCTGCGCAGTTTATTAGATTTCGCAGCATATTTTATTGCAACACAGAAGTGTGGTGATCACTGCTGTTACAGATGACAGTGCTTTTTGCTTAAAGTGCCTGCTTCTCTGGTCCCCGGATGATATATGTTCATAGAGTGTTTTGTAATCTTTAAGAAAAGAATGACATTTTCATGAAATAAATGTCTCCAGACTTTGTCATATTTGGAAAGGAAATCAGGGTACCATTTGTGATTCTTATAATATGAAAGAGCAGAAAATGCAAATTTTAATTCTTTGTTTGATGTGGAGTATGATACTAATTGCTTTTCTGAAACAAAATAGTTTGCCACTACTAAGTGACTGTCTTGAAAAGTAGAAATAAATTTGTCAATGTTTATAAAAATAACTTGCTTTCTAAATATTGCTTTAAAAATTCAAATTGCTTCTACAAAAGAAAGCCCGATGTTGAAAATTTAATATTATAATAATGACTAGGAGAAAGAATTGCTAAGACAAAGTACAACTATTAAGATTAAAATATGGCTGTCGGAAATCCTATTCTAATTTATTGAGGAAATAACGAGTATCTCAGGCACACAGATTCACATAAACTTTATTTCACTCTTAACTGAATACATCTAGAGGATGCTTATAAGCCTATTTAAAGCCTCAGAGCAAAAATCATATAGGGCACATTTATGCATTGCTTTAATTAAAATTTTAACTGAAAATGCAGCAACAATCTTATATAAAGACGAACCCTGCTTTCTGTTGTATTGATGATAAATGTCATTCCTGATACTTTATTATACGTTTGACAATGGCAGTTTGTAAGCTGGCACAGGGGACAGAGCGTAAATATCGTGAGCCCTGTTTATATCCAGGAGGGCGGGCAGGGTGAGGGACCCTTTTCTGGCTTAGGAGACGTTGGTGTGTGGGCACCGGTGTGCACTGACGTCGGATGGGGACAGACGAGCCGTGGCAGCCCCCCGCCCTCCCATGCCCGCTATTCCGCTGCACGATTTACCCGGTGCCAAGCGCTGGGCAGCTGGTTCAGCAGCCAAGTGACACAAGGAGAGGTGAGAGCAGGTTCACCCGCTGACAGTGTTGGGCGATCTATACGAGTCCCCCAGCCCCAGCTGAGTGCAGAAAGAAGACCCCAGGACTGAGAAGCAGGGAACTGCAGCAGAGAGTGATTCCCCGAGCGAGATCCCAAGGCTCTCAACCTCGCTTTGAAAACCATTCCAGGCTCCCACCTCACTGCCAACCTCCCAGTGCCCCAAAGACGTTTCCAGCCTCTGGCCCCGTCCCTAACTGGGCTGGTTGGCAAAGCTTTGTGATTTCCTGACTTTGTAACCCGAGGTTCAGCGCCCCCCTGCGGTGCGTGCGGGCTTGGCAGGGGCTGCGCTTTCCCCGACCGCGCCCCGGTGCCCAGCAGGGGTGCCAGCCATCCTGGGCGCTTCCCGCCCAACCGGGGGCCGGGCCTCCCTCTGTCCCAGCGTGTCCATCAGGAAGCGGCTCTGTCTGTCTGGATGTTACTCTGCGGCAGGAGCCGGGAGAGCCAGGGTGGAGCGGTGGGCAAGGTGGCGCCCCTTCCCTGGCCCAAGGGGGCGCAAAGGCTGGCAGTGCTGCTTCCAGGTCGTCCGTTCTGTAAGGACCGGGTCCCCCCCCCCCCCCCCCCGGGCTGTGGCATCTCAGGAGAGGACTGGAGGCGGGTAGAGGGGAAGGGAGGGGCTGCGGTCAAAAACCCCCCAGGGCCAGCGGGGTTTGGCACTGGGTTCACCCAGCACCCTGGGAGCGCAGGCAAAGGGCTCACAGCACCAGCCTGGCCTGGGGCCTGCTCTGTCCCTGGGGTCACAGCCTGCAGGCCAGGCCTGAGCAGCGCCTTCGCTTTGCAGGGTGAGAATGCTGCATTTCTTGGATGACTTGTGCAGGGTCAAGAATAAAAAACATATCTTTTCTGTTGAAATATGAAGGGCAAAACCGTTTCCACTGGAAGAAACTAGACCTTTTAACAGGAATGTAGGATGGACAAGGCACCTAAGTCTTGTTTCCACAGTGTTTAACAGCCCAATAGAGGTGTCCTGAGGTGAGGGGGGCCTGTTAGTGCCCCCATCCTGGCCCCCCGGGGAGATGCAAGTCTCATAAACAGCCTCTGCCTCCTCGGGACTTCTCCCTTTGTCGCAAACTAGACCCCCATATTGTTTGACAAGGTCACTCTATGGGCGGAGCCTTCAAAGAAGTGTTCCCAAAGTCTGGATGCGATATTTTTCTTGCAAATAAATTTAAGTATAATTTCAGGAGAACAGTCACTAAGTTTCTCCACCATGCCTGCATTCATTGGCCTTACTCATTAGTTCCTGGAAGCGAGATATCCTTGAAACAATGAAGTTTCCTTGCCCCTCAAGGGCTAATGTTTGAACAAAGAACAACTAACCCCTTCCCCTATTTCCCTTCCTGGCCTGATAAAATCAGCTTAGATTAGTTCCT